>OU744319.1:53432851-53908224 GCA_916610145.1 Eristalis arbustorum | reverse complement strand
CTAGACAATGTTTAATGTTGTAAGTATGGCACTAGTTGACAAAAATTTGAATTCAGTTAGGGAGTATGTAGATTAGAGATGATCTACGAATCACTCAAAAGAAACGCTAAAATAGTTGATTTTCTAACTCTTGCTATGACTGAATTACTTCAAGCAACAAAAGCATACGTGTTATGTTTTCAAATAAAATTTTTGGCTAAATATGAAAAAAAAACGACAACGGTCATTTTACGTGTACACGTATGCTAGACGCAAAGGATATCTACAGTAATGATTTGTGAAAAGAGTTTCTTGACACTAAAAAAACGTATTTGGATTTGTTTTTGTTTTGTGTTTGTATATGAACCTGATAATATAATAATAGAAGTTAGTACGTGTGCTTACGTCCATTGCATTAGATGTCATGTCAAAAGTAAAAACACTTAAAAGTCAAACAATCGAGTGAAACCAGTGTTTAGTAAAAAATAGTTTCCTCTGGCGTTACAAATTAAAGTGGATGGGTGAATTTCTTGCATCAGTAATTAGAATGTAATTTATTAATTTTGCAAGTACATCGACAATTAATTACAATGCGATATAATTACTGTGCAATTAGACAATAATTTCAACAATTCAACAATCAATGGTGCATTGGACTAACAGAAATTCCCAAGAACGAGCAAATGTAGGTACGGTCACTATCTATCTCCACGGGCAAAGGTTAAGGAACAAACTACAGCGAATATACCAACGGGACTGGAACCCTCAAGGCGGTGATTATCAATTACATACGACATAAGCAGGATAACTGGGCAATAACACAGTAATTTTGATTGAATTTTCTTATTACAATTACATTTTATTGTTATTGAGTCCATGAAGTATATGTTATTAAAATGAGGTAATTAGACATATAATTAATAAATTTTTATTATGTATATAACGTTACGAAAATCGAACTATACTTATCCTTTGGCAAAGATCATCTGATGACACACTATCGACCTAGTAGCAAAATACGAAAGTCCTTTATAAGAAATACAGTCAAGGCTCGATAACTCGAAGTCTTGCCCTCAACGTATACCTTTGAAATGTTTTAATTTCTGCAGTAAAAATTTCTTTCTCAAAAATATGAAAAAGGATTTAAAGAAACATTCAGAGGAATGAGAAGAATTCATTGGTGATATCACTTAAATTTAAACTAGACAATGTTTAATGTTGTAAGTATGGCACTAGTTGACAAAAATTTGCATTCAGTTAGGGAGTATGTAGATTAGAGATGATATACCAATCACTCAAAAGAAACGCTAAAATAGTTGATTTTCTAACTCTTGCTATGACTGAATTAGTTCAAGCGACAAAAGTATACTTGTTATGTTTTCAAATAAAATTGTTGGCTAAATATGCATACACAACGACAACGGTCATTTTACGTGCACATGTATGCTAGACGCAAAGGATATCTACAGTAATGATTTGTGAAAAGAGTGTCTTGACACTAAAAAAACGTTGTTGGATTTGTTCTTGTTTTGTGTTTGTATATGAACCTGATAATTTAATAATAGAAGTTAGTACGTGTGCTTACGTCCATTGCATTAGATATCATGTCAAAATGCTTCTCTTCATTTCTGCAGTAAAAATTTCTTTCTCAAAAATATCAAAAATGATTTAAAGAAAAATTCAGAGGAACGAGAAAAATTAATTGAATTTTCTTATTACAATTACATTTTATTGTTATTGAGTCCATGGAGTATATGTTTTTAAAATGAGGTAATTAGACATATAATTAAGTAATCTTTATTATTTATATAACGTTACGACTTTCGAAAACTCAACGAGCGCACTATTGCTGATAAGTACCCGATGAAAAATGAACTATACTTATAATTTGGCAAAGATCATCTGATGAAACACTATCGATCTAGTAGCAAAATACTGGAACGGGAATGGAACCTTCAAGGAACCTTGCTATGACTGAATTACTTCAAGCGACAAAAGTATACTTGTTATACTTGTTAACTATACTTATCCTTTGGCAAAGATCATCTGATGACACACTATCGACCTAGTAGCAAAATACGAAAGTCCTTTATAAGAAATACAGTCAAGGCTCGATAACTCGAAGTCTTGCCCTCAACGTATACCTTTGAAATGTTTTAATTTCTGCAGTAAAAATTTCTTTCTCAAAAATATGAAAAAGGATTTAAAGAAACATTCAGAGGATTGAGAAGAATTCGTTGGTGATATCACTTAAATTTAAACTAGACAATGTTTAATGTTGTAAGTATGGCACTAGTTGACAAAAATTTGAATTCAGTTAGGGAGTATGTAGATTAGAGATGATCTACGAATCACTCAAAAGAAACGCTAAAATAGTTGATTTTCTAACTCTTGCTATGACTGAATTACTTCAAGCAACAAAAGCATACGTGTTATGTTTTCAAATAAAATTTTTGGCTAAATATGAAAAAAAAACGACAACGGTCATTTTACGTGTACACGTATGCTAGACGCAAAGGATATCTACAGTAATGATTTGTGAAAAGAGTTTCTTGACACTAAAAAAACGTATTTGGATTTGTTTTTGTTTTGTGTTTGTATATGAACCTGATAATATAATAATAGAAGTTAGTACGTGTGCTTACGTCCATTGCATTAGATGTCATGTCAAAAGTAAAAACACTTAAAAGTCAAACAATCGAGTGAAACCAGTGTTTAGTAAAAAATAGTTTCCTCTGGCGTTACAAATTAAAGTGGATGGGTGAATTTCTTGCATCAGTAATTAGAATGTAATTTATTAATTTTGCAAGTACATCGACAATTAATTACAATGCGATATAATTACTGTGCAATTAGACAATAATTTCAACAATTCAACAATCAATGGTGCATTGGACTAACAGAAATGGCCAAGAACGAGCAAATGTAGGTACGGTCACTATCTATCTCCACGGGCAAAGGTTAAGGAACAAACTACAGCGAATATACCAACGGGACTGGAACCCTCAAGGCGGTGATTATCAATTACATACGACATAAGCAGGATAACTGGGCAATAACAATAACAATAAAAATATTGAGTCCATGAAGTATATGTTATTAAAATGAGGTAATTAGACATATAATTAATAAATTTTTATTATGTATATAACGTTACGAAAATCGAACTATACTTATCCTTTGGCAAAGATCATCTGATGACACACTATCGACCTAGTAGCAAAATACGAAAGTCCTTTATAAGAAATACAGTCAAGGCTCGATAACTCGAAGTCTTGCCCTCAACGTATACCTTTGAAATGTTTTAATTTCTGCAGTAAAAATTTCTTTCTCAAAAATATGAAAAAGGATTTAAAGAAACATTCAGAGGAATGAGAAGAATTCATTGGTGATATCACTTAAATTTAAACTAGACAATGTTTAATGTTGTAAGTATGGCACTAGTTGACAAAAATTTGCATTCAGTTAGGGAGTATGTAGATTAGAGATGATATACCAATCACTCAAAAGAAACGCTAAAATAGTTGATTTTCTAACTCTTGCTATGACTGAATTACTTCAAGCGACAAGAGTATACTTGTTATGTTTTCAAACAAAATTGTTGGCTAAATATGCATACACAACGACAACGGTCATTTTACGTGTACACGTATGCTAGACGCAAAGGATATCTACAGTAATGATTTGTGAAAAGAGTGTCTTGACACTAAAAAAACGTTGTTGGATTTGTTTTTGTTCATGAACCTGATAATTTAATAATAGAAGTTAGTACGTGTGCTTACGTCCATTGCATTAGATATCATGTCAAAATGCTTCTCTTCATTTCTGCAGTAAAAATTTCTTTCTCAAAAATATCAAAAATGATTTAAAGAAAAATTCAGAGGAACAAGAAAAATTAATTGAATTTTCTTATTACAATTACATTTTATTGTTATTGAGTCCATGGAGTATATGTTTTTAAAATGAGGTAATTAGACATATAATTAAGTAATCTTTATTATGTATATAACGTTACGACTTTCGAAAACTCAACGAGCGCACTATTGCTGATAAGTACCCGATGAAAAATGAACTAACTATACTTATCCTTTGGCAAAGATCATCTGATGACACACTATCGACCTAGTAGCAAAATACGAAAGTCCTTTATAAGAAATACAGTCAAGGCTCGATAACTCGAAGTCTTGCCCTCAACGTATACCTTTGAAATGTTTTAATTTCTGCAGTAAAAATTTCTTTCTCAAAAATATGAAAAAGGATTTAAAGAAACATTCAGAGGATTGAGAAGAATTCGTTGGTGATATCACTTAAATTTAAACTAGACAATGTTTAATGTTGTAAGTATGGCACTAGTTGACAAAAATTTGAATTCAGTTAGGGAGTATGTAGATTAGAGATGATCTACCAATCACTCAAAAGAAACGCTAAAATAGTTGATTTTCTAACTCTTGCTATGACTGAATTACTTCAAGCAACAAAAGCATACGTGTTATGTTTTCAAATAAAATGTTTGGCTAAATATGAATACACAACGACAACGGTCATTTTACGTGTACACTCAAAAGAAACGCTAAAATAGTTGATTTTCTAACTCTTGCTATGACTGAATTAGTTCAAGCGACAAAAGTATACTTGTTATGTTTTCAAATAAAATTGTTGGCTAAATATGCATACACAACGACAACGGTCATTTTACGTGCACATGTATGCTAGACGCAAAGGATATCTACAGTAATGATTTATGAAAAGAGTGTCTTGACACTAAAAAAACGTTGTTGGATTTGTTCTTGTTTTGTGTTTGTATATGAACCTGATAATTTAATAATAGAAGTTAGTACGTGTGCTTACGTCCATTGCATTAGATATCATGTCAAAATGCTTCTCTTCATTTCTGCAGTAAAAATTTCTTTCTCAAAAATATCAAAAATGATTTAAAGAAAAATTCAGAGGAACGAGAAAAATTGATTGAATTTTCTTATTACAATTACATTTTATTGTTATTGAGTCCATGGAGTATATGTTTTTAAAATGAGGTAATTAGACATATAATTAAGTAATCTTTATTATTTATATAACGTTACGACTTTCGAAAACTCAACGAGCGCACTATTGCTGATAAGTACCCGATGAAAAATGATCTATACTTATAATTTGGCAAAGATCATCTGATGAAACACTATCGATCTAGTAGCAAAATACTGGAACGGGAATGGAACCTTCAAGGAACCTTGCTATGACTGAATTACTTCAAGCGACAAAAGTATACTTGTTATACTTGTTAACTATACTTATCCTTTGGCAAAGATCATCTGATGACACACTATCGACCTAGTAGCAAAATACGAAAGTCCTTTATAAGAAATACAGTCAAGGCTCGATAACTCGAAGTCTTGCCCTCAACGTATACCTTTGAAATGTTTTAATTTCTGCAGTAAAAATTTCTTTCTCAAAAATATGAAAAAGGATTTAAAGAAACATTCAGAGGATTGAGAAGAATTCGTTGGTGATATCACTTAAATTTAAACTAGACAATGTTTAATGTTGTAAGTATGGCACTAGTTGACAAAAATTTGAATTCAGTTAGGGAGTATGTAGATTAGAGATGATCTCCCAATCACTCAAAAGAAACGCTAAAATAGTTGATTTTCTAACTCTTGCTATGACTGAATTACTTCAAGCAACAAAAGCATACGTGTTATGTTTTCAAATAAAATTTGTGGCTAAATATGAAAAAAAAACGACAACGGTCATTTTACGTGTACACGTATGCTAGACGCAAAGGATATCTACAGTAATGATTTGTGAAAAGAGTTTCTTGACACTAAAAAAACGTTGTTGGATTTGTTTTTGTTTTGTGTTTGTATATGAACCTGATAATATAATAATAGAAGTTAGTACGTGTGCTTACGTCCATTGCATTAGATGTCATGTCAAAAGTAAAAACACTTAAAAGTCAAACAATCGAGTGAAACCAGTGTTTAGTAAAAAATAGTTTCCTCTGGCGTTACAAATTAAAGTGGATGGGTGAATTTCTTGCATCAGTAATTAGAATGTAATTTATTAATTTTGCAAGTACATCGACAATTAATTACAATGCGATATAATTACTGTGCAATTAGACAATAATTTCAACAATTCAACAATCAATGGTGCATTGGACTAACAGAAATGGCCAAGAACGAGCAAATGTAGGTACGGTCACTATCTATCTCCACGGGCAAAGGTTAAGGAACAAACTACAGCGAATATACCAACGGGACTGGAACCCTCAAGGCGGTGATTATCAATTACATACGACATAAGCAGGATAACTGTGCAATAACACAGTAATTTTGATTGAATTTTCTTATTACAATTACATTTTATTGTTATTGAGTCCATGAAGTATATGTTATTAAAATGAGGTAATTAGACATATAATTAATAAATTTTTATTATGTATATAACGTTACGAAAATCGAACTATACTTATCCTTTGGCAAAGATCATCTGATGACACACTATCGACCTAGTAGCAAAATACGAAAGTCCTTTATAAGAAATACAGTCAAGGCTCGATAACTCGAAGTCTTGCCCTCAACGTATACCTTTGAAATGTTTTAATTTCTGCAGTAAAAATTTCTTTCTCAAAAATATGAAAAAGGATTTAAAGAAACATTCAGAGGAATGAGAAGAATTCATTGGTGATATCACTTAAATTTAAACTAGACAATGTTTAATGTTGTAAGTATGGCACTAGTTGACAAAAATTTGCATTCAGTTAGGGAGTATGTAGATTAGAGATGATATACCAATCACTCAAAAGAAACGCTAAAATAGTTGATTTTCTAACTCTTGCTATGACTGAATTACTTCAAGCGACAAGAGTATACTTGTTATGTTTTCAAACAAAATTGTTGGCTAAATATGCATACACAACGACAACGGTCATTTTACGTGTACACGTATGCTAGACGCAAAGGATATCTACAGTAATGATTTGTGAAAAGAGTGTCTTGACACTAAAAAAACGTTGTTGGATTTGTTTTTGTTCATGAACCTGATAATTTAATAATAGAAGTTAGTACGTGTGCTTACGTCCATTGCATTAGATATCATGTCAAAATGCTTCTCTTCATTTCTGCAGTAAAAATTTCTTTCTCAAAAATATGAAAAATGATTTAAAGAAAAATTCAGAGGAACAAGAAAAATTAATTGAATTTTCTTATTACAATTACATTTTATTGTTATTGAGTCCATGGAGTATATGTTTTTAAAATGAGGTAATTAGACATATAATTAAGTAATCTTTATTATTTATATAACGTTACGACTTTCGAAAACTCAACGAGCGCACTATTGCTGATAAGTACCCGATGAAAAATGAACTAACTATACTTATCCTTTGGCAAAGATCATCTGATGACACACTATCGACCTAGTAGCAAAATACGAAAGTCCTTTATAAGAAATACAGTCAAGGCTCGATAACTCGAAGTCTTGCCCTCAACGTATACCTTTGAAATGTTTTAATTTCTGCAGTAAAAATTTCTTTCTCAAAAATATGAAAAAGGATTTAAAGAAACATTCAGAGGATTGAGAAGAATTCGTTGGTGATATCACTTAAATTTAAACTAGACAATGTTTAATGTTGTAAGTATGGCACTAGTTGACAAAAATTTGAATTCAGTTAGGGAGTATGTAGATTAGAGATGATCTACCAATCACTCAAAAGAAACGCTAAAATAGTTGATTTTCTAACTCTTGCTATGACTGAATTACTTCAAGCAACAAAAGCATACGTGTTATGTTTTCAAATAAAATGTTTGGCTAAATATGAATACACAACGACAACGGTCATTTTACGTGTACACTCAAAAGAAACGCTAAAATAGTTGATTTTCTAACTCTTGCTATGACTGAATTAGCTCAAGCGACAAAAGTATACTTGTTATGTTTTCAAATAAAATTGTTGGCTAAATATGCATACACAACGACAACGGTCATTTTACGTGCACATGTATGCTAGACGCAAAGGATATCTACAGTAATGATTTATGAAAAGAGTGTCTTGACACTAAAAAAACGTTGTTGGATTTGTTCTTGTTTTGTGTTTGTATATGAACCTGATAATTTAATAATAGAAGTTAGTACGTGTGCTTACGTCCATTGCATTAGATATCATGTCAAAATGCTTCTCTTCATTTCTGCAGTAAAAATTTCTTTCTCAAAAATATCAAAAATGATTTAAAGAAAAATTCAGAGGAACGAGAAAAATTAATTGAATTTTCTTATTACAATTACATTTTATTGTTATTGAGTCCATGGAGTATATGTTTTTAAAATGAGGTAATTAGACATATAATTAAGTAATCTTTATTATTTATATAACGTTACGACTTTCGAAAACTCAACGAGCGCACTATTGCTGATAAGTACCCGATGAAAAATGATCTATACTTATAATTTGGCAAAGATCATCTGATGAAACACTATCGATCTAGTAGCAAAATACTGGAACGGGAATGGAACCTTCAAGGAACCTTGCTATGACTGAATTACTTCAAGCGACAAAAGTATACTTGTTATACTTGTTAACTATACTTATCCTTTGGCAAAGATCATCTGATGACACACTATCGACCTAGTAGCAAAATACGAAAGTCCTTTATAAGAAATACAGTCAAGGCTCGATAACTCGAAGTCTTGCCCTCAACGTATACCTTTGAAATGTTTTAATTTCTGCAGTAAAAATTTCTTTCTCAAAAATATGAAAAAGGATTTAAAGAAACATTCAGAGGATTGAGAAGAATTCGTTGGTGATATCACTTAAATTTAAACTATACAATGTTTAATGTTGTAAGTATGGCACTAGTTGACAAAAATTTGAATTCAGTTAGGGAGTATGTAGATTAGAGATGATCTCCCAATCACTCAAAAGAAACGCTGAAATAGTTGATTTTCTAACTCTTGCTATGACTGAATTACTTCAAGCAACAAAAGCATACGTGTTATGTTTTCAAATAAAATTTGTGGCTAAATATGAAAAAAAAACGACAACGGTCATTTTACGTGTACACGTATGCTAGACGCAAAGGATATCTACAGTAATGATTTGTGAAAAGAGTTTCTTGACACTAAAAAAACGTTGTTGGATTTGTTTTTGTTTTGTGTTTGTATATGAACCTGATAATATAATAATAGAAGTTAGTACGTGTGCTTACGTCCATTGCATTAGATGTCATGTCAAAAGTAAAAACACTTAAAAGTCAAACAATCGAGTGAAACCAGTGTTTAGTAAAAAATAGTTTCCTCTGGCGTTACAAATTAAAGTGGATGGGTGAATTTCTTGCATCAGTAATTAGAATGTAATTTATTAATTTTGCAAGTACATCGACAATTAATTACAATGCGATATAATGACTGTGCAATTAGACAATAATTTCAACAATTCAACAATCAATGGTGCATTGGACTAACAGAAATGGCCAAGAACGAGCAAATGTAGGTACGGTCACTATCTATCTCCACGGGCAAAGGTTAAGGAACAAACTACAGCGAATATACCAACGGGACTGGAACCCTCAAGGCGGTGATTATCAATTACATACGACATAAGCAGGATAACTGTGCAATAACACAGTAATTTTGATTGAATTTTCTTATTACAATTACATTTTATTGTTATTGAGTCCATGAAGTATATGTTATTAAAATGAGGTAATTAGACATATAATTAATAAATTTTTATTATGTATATAACGTTACGAAAATCGAACTATACTTATCATTTGGCAAAGATCATCTGATGACACACTATCGACCTAGTAGCAAAATACGAAAGTCCTTTATAAGAAATACAGTCAAGGCTCGATAACTCGAAGTCTTGCCCTCAACGTATACCTTTGAAATGTTTTAATTTCTGCAGTAAAAATTTCTTTCTCAAAAATATGAAAAAGGATTTAAAGAAATATTCAGAGGAATGAGAAGAGTTCGTTGGTGATATCACTTAAATTTAAACTAGACAATGTTTAATGTTGTAAGTATGGCACTAGTTGACAAAAATTTGCATTCAGTTAGGGAGTATGTAGATTAGAGATGATATACCAATCACTCAAAAGAAACGCTAAAATAGTTGATTTTCTAACTCTTGCTATGACTGAATTACTTCAAGCGACAAGAGTATACTTGTTATGTTTTCAAACAAAATTGTTGGCTAAATATGCATACACAACGACAACGGTCATTTTACGTGTACACGTATGCTAGACGCAAAGGATATCTACAGTAATGATTTGTGAAAAGAGTGTCTTGACACTAAAAAAACGTTGTTGGATTTGTTTTTGTTTTGTGTTTGTATATGAACCTGATAATTTAATAATAGAAGTTAGTACGTGTGCTTACGTCCATTGCATTAGATATCATGTCAAAATGCTTCTCTTCATTTCTGCAGTAAAAATTTCTTTCTCAAAAATATCAAAAATGATTTAAAGAAAAATTCAGAGGAACAAGAAAAATTAATTGAATTTTCTTATTACAATTACATTTTATTGTTATTGAGTCCATGGAGTATATGTTTTTAAAATGAGGTAATTAGACATATAATTAAGTAATCTTTATTATGTATATAACGTTACGACTTTCGAAAACTCAACGAGCGCACTATTGCTGATAAGTACCCGATGAAAAATGAACTAACTATACTTATCCTTTGGCAAAGATCATCTGATGACACACTATCGACCTAGTAGCAAAATACGAAAGTCCTTTATAAGAAATACAGTCAAGGCTCGATAACTCGAAGTCTTGCCCTCAACGTATACCTTTGAAATGTTTTAATTTCTGCAGTAAAAATTTCTTTCTCAAAAATATGAAAAAGGATTTAAAGAAACATTCAGAGGATTGAGAAGAATTCGTTGGTGATATCACTTAAATTTAAACTAGACAATGTTTAATGTTGTAAGTATGGCACTAGTTGACAAAAATTTGAATTCAGTTAGGGAGTATGTAGATTAGAGATGATCTCCCAATCACTCAAAAGAAACGCTAAAATAGTTGATTTTCTAACTCTTGCTATGACTGAATTACTTCAAGCAACAAAAGCATACGTGTTATGTTTTCAAATAAAATTTTTGGCTAAATATGAAAAAAAAAACGACAACGGTCATTTTACGTGTACACGTATGCTAGACGCAAAGGATATCTACAGTAATGATTTGTGAAAAGAGTTTCTTGACACTAAAAAAACGTTGTTGGATTTGTTTTTGTTTTGTGTTTGTATATGAACCTGATAATATAATAATAGAAGTTAGTACGTGTGCTTACGTCCATTGCATTAGATATCATGTCAAAAGTAAAAACACTTAAAAGTCAAACAATCGAGTGAAACCAGTGTTTAGTAAAAAATAGTTTCCTCTGGCGTTACAAATTAAAGTGGATGGGTGAATTTCTTGCATCAGTAATTAGAATGTAATTTATTAATTTTGCAAGTACATCGACAATTAATTACAATGCGATATAATTACTGTGCAATTAGACAATAATTTCAACAATTCAACAATCAATGGTGCATTGGACTAACAGAAATGGCCAAGAACGAGCAAATGTAGGTACGGTCACTATCTATCTCCACGGGCAAAGGTTAAGGAACAAACTACAGCGAATATACCAACGGGACTGGAACCCTCAAGGCGGTGATTATCAATTACATACGACATAAGCAGGATAACTGTGCAATAACACAGTAATTTTGATTGAATTTTCTTATTACAATTACATTTTATTGTTATTGAGTCCATGAAGTATATGTTGTTAAAATGAGGTAATTAGACATATAATTAATAAATTTTTATTATGTATATAACGTTACGAAAATCGAACTATACTTATCTTTTGGCAAAGATCATCTGATGACACACTATCGACCTAGTAGCAAAATACGAAAGTCCTTTATAAGAAATACAGTCAAGGCTCGATAACTCGAAGTCTTGCCCTCAACGTATACCTTTGAAATGTTTTAATTTCTGCAGTAAAAATTTCTTTCTCAAAAATATGAAAAAGGATTTAAAGAAACATTCAGAGGAATGAGAAGAATTCGTTGGTGATATCACTTAAATTTAAACTAGACAATGTTTAATGTTGTAAGTATGGCACTAGTTGACAAAAATTTGCATTCAGTTAGGGAGTATGTAGATTAGAGATGATATACCAATCACTCAAAAGAAACGCTAAAATAGTTGATTTTCTAACACTTGCTATGACTGAATTACTTCAAGCGACAAGAGTATACTTGTTATGTTTTCAAACAAAATTGTTGGCTAAATATGCATACACAACGACAACGGTCATTTTACGTGTACACGTATGCTAGACGCAAAGGATATCTACAGTAATGATTTGTGAAAAGAGTGTCTTGACACTAAAAAAACGTTGTTGGATTTGTTTTTGTTTTGTGTTTGTATATGAACCTGATAATTTAATAATAGAAGTTAGTACGTGTGCTTACGTCCATTGCATTAGATATCATGTCAAAATGCTTCTCTTCATTTCTGCAGCAAAAATTTCTTTCTCAAAAATATCAAAAATGATTTAAAGAAAAATTCAGAGGAACAAGAAAAATTAATTGAATTTTCTTATTACAATTACATTTTATTGTTATTGAGTCCATGGAGTATATGTTTTTAAAATGAGGTAATTAGACATATAATTAAGTAATCTTTATTATGTATATAACGTTACGACTTTCGAAAACTCAACGAGCGCACTATTGCTGATAAGTACCCGATGAAAAATGAACTAACTATACTTATCCTTTGGCAAAGATCATCTGATGACACACTATCGACCTAGTAGCAAAATACGAAAGTCCTTTATAAGAAATACAGTCAAGGCTCGATAACTCGAAGTCTTGCCCTCAACGTATACCTTTGAAATGTTTTAATTTCTGCAGTAAAAATTTCTTTCTCAAAAATATGAAAAAGGATTTAAAGAAACATTCAGAGGATTGAGAAGAATTCGTTGGTGATATCACTTAAATTTAAACTAGACAATGCTTAATGTTGTAAGTATGGCACTAGTTGACAAAAATTTGAATTCAGTTAGGGAGTATGTAGATTAGAGATGATCTACCAATCACTCAAAAGAAACGCTAAAATAGTTGATTTTCTAACTCTTGCTATGACTGAATTACTTCAAGCAACAAAAGCATACGTGTTATGTTTTCAAATAAAATTTTTGGCTATAAAATTTTTGGCTAAATATGAATACACAACGACAACGGTCATTTTACGTGTACACTCAAAAGAAACGCTAAAATAGTTGATTTTCTAACTCTTGCTATGACTGAATTAGTTCAAGCGACAAAAGTATACTTGTTATGTTTTCAAATAAAATTGTTGGCTAAATATGCATACACAACGACAACGGTCATTTTACGTGTACACGTATGCTAGACGCAAAGGATATCTACAGTAATGATTTGTGAAAAGAGTTTCTTGACACTAAAAAAACGTTGTTGGATTTGTTTTTGTTTTGTGTTTGTATATGAACCTGATAATATAATAATAGAAGTTAGTACGTGTGCTTACGTCCATTGCATTAGATGTCATGTCAAAAGTAAAAACACTTAAAAGTCAAACAATCGAGTGAAACCAGTGTTTAGTAAAAAATAGTTTCCTCTGGCGTTACAAATTAAGTGGATGGGTGAATTTCTTGCATCAGTAATTAGAATGTAATTTATTAATTTTGCAAGTACATCGACAATTAATTACAATGCGATATAATTACTGTGCAATTACACAATAATTTCAACAATTCAACAATCAATGGTGCATTGGACTAACAGAAATGGCCAAGAACGAGCAAATGTAGGTACGGTCACTATCTATCTCCACGGGCAAAGGTTAAGGAACAAACTACAGCGAATATACCAACGGGACTGGAACCCTCAAGGCGGTGATTATCAATTACATACGACATAAGCAGGATAAACTGGGCAATAACACAGTAATTTTTGATTGAAATTTTTCTTATTACAATTACATTTTATTGTTATTGAGTCCATGAAGTATATGTTATTAAAATGAAGGTAATTAGACATATAATTAATAAATTTTTATTATGTATATAACGTTACGAAAATCGAACTATACTTATCCTTTGGCAAAGATCATCTGATGACACACTATCGACCTAGTAGCAAAATACGAAAGTCCTTTATAAGAAATACAGGCAAGGCTCGATAACTCGAAGTCTTGCCCTCAACGTATACCTTTGAAATGTTTTAATTTCTGCAGTAAAAATTTCTTTCTCAAAAATATGAAAACGGATTTAAAGAAACATTCAGAGGATTGAGAAGAATTCGTTGGTGATATCACTTAAATTTAAACTAGACAATGTTTAATGTTGTAAGTATGGCACTAGTTGACAAAAATTTAAATTCAGTTAGGGAGTATATATATATAGAAACGCTAAAATAGTTGATTTTTTAACTCTTGCTAGGACTGAATTACTTCAAGCGTTTGTGTTTGTATAAGTTAACATATAGCTTTCAAATTTCGTCTGGGCACATAAATTGCAACGGATGCGTCTGCTGATAACGCGCACAGCGTTTCTCACGCAGGTCAGGTCGCCAACTTGGGACGTCGTTATCAAATATGTGCACCAGACGCAAGCTCAGCGTTTTTCGCTGAGTGACATAGTGTTTAGTTTATAACAAATATTTTGTAATTTAGATTTAGCTCAGAAGCCGAAGAAACCGGCAATAAATTCTCCGACCCTTAATGTCGTAAAACAAAATTAATGGGTGTTTATTTTATTTGTTAACTGGCGCCCAATAATTTAATTGCAACCACAATAAAAAGTGCAGTAAAAAGTGTTTACTGATAAACAGCAATAAAAAAGTGAATGTTGAATTTAGGATTTCTATAGTTAAGGATTTCTATAGTTAAGTTCGAAATTCGTACATATTTTACAATTTGCATCTCTGCATATCAATACCTACTCAAAATGTAAATAAATGTACTCCTTGACGGTAATCAAGGAGATTATATTACTTGGCGACAAGCAGCTTCTGCTGCCTATCAGCTTTTTGAGCCATATAATGGTAGTTCTAGGCACTATCAAGCCGTCGCCAATATTCGAAACAAGGTACGAGGCTTGTCAAACGCAGTATTATCATCATTTAACACAGTATTAAATGTCAAAGCTATCATAGCTAGGCTAGACTTTACGTATACCGATAAAACACCAGTGAGCGTCATTCAACAAGAGTTAGACACCATTCGACAAGGTGATCTGTCACTTACCCAATATTACAAGAGGAAAAATACCTCAGAGCGAATGACTGGTCAAAAACGGCAAAGGAACAATAACCTAAACCAACAGGGTCTTGACCAGCGCGCGGCACACTATGATGATATGGCCGCAGAGGCTGTCGCTGAATTAGATTCAGAAGTTGGAGCGGACCTTGAAAGTGACTCCGTTAATCTTTTAGGGAACGCTCCCGGCTACCGTTCGTCGAGCGGAAACGGGAGCAGCAAAGAACTATGTAAAGCCCTTAAAGGAGCTAAAGGGCATAGTGTCGGTCAACTCCCCGTTTACTGTGAGCTCTATTCATGGATCCAATAAAATTAAACAAAAATGTTTAATTAACATTTTTGGAAAAACATCCCCATTCTTTTTGCTAGACTCCTTAACATTGTTCGACGGAATCGTTGCCTTTGACATGCTCACGCAGGTAGGCGCGACCCTTGACCTGGAGGACAATACGATTTATTACGGTACTACGTCAGAGGATCTGCAGTACCATATTTGCTATAATGTCAATTTTACCAATGTCGATGACATCGATGTACCAAAGGCGGCTAAAGCTGATTTCAAAAAATATGATCATGAAAATGATTAAGGCATTTACAGTAGCAAATGAACTGTTGCCATTCAATACTTCGGTCGTAGCTACATTTTGCACCGAAGATAATAACCCAATATATTCAAAGCAGTATCCGCATCCGATGGGAGTCGCAGAATTCATAGATAACGAAAAAAAGGAATTACTGCGAAATGGAATTATTAGACCATCAAGGTCGCCATTCAATAACCCAACCTGGGTTGTAGACAAAAAAGGCTGCGACGAGTTGGGCAATAGGAAAAAAAGATTAGTTATCGACTTTCGAAAGCTCAACGAGCGCACTTTTGTTGATAAGTACCCAACGCCTAGCATTCCTATGATTTTGGCAAATTTGGGCGAAGACAAGTATTTCACGACACTGGACTTGAAATCGGGCTACCATCAGATTGTTCTCGCAGAACAAGATCGTGAGAAAACAGCCTTTTCCGTCAATGGCGGAAAATACGAATTCTGTCGATTGCCTTTTGGCCTGAAGAATGCCGGAAGCATTTTTCAGAGGGCGATTGACGACGTTCTGCGAGAGCAGATCGGTAAGACATGTTACGTCTATGTAGACGATATGAAGGTGTCCAGGGAAAATACGCAGCTCTTTAAAGAAAGTGTAAAATACCTTGGTTTCATAGTTACCAGATGGGGAGCAAAGATAGACCTTGAAAAAGTCAGACCTATTCAAGAGTATGCCGAACCAAGCAATCTGTTCGCTCTTAGGTCTTTCTTGGGTCTAGCGAGCTACTATAGATGTTTCGTAAAAGATTTCGCATCAATAGCAAGGCCCCTTACTAACACCCTAAAGGGTGAAAATGGCTCTGTGAGTAAGCACGCGTCAAAAAAGGTTATCATTAATTTCAACGAAACACGGCGCAATTCGTTCGAGAGGCTGAGAAACATCTTGACATCTGAGAATGTCATTCTCATGCACCCAGATTTTAAAAAGCCGTTCGATTTAATGACAGACGCTTCAGCACACGGCATCGGCGCAATTCTTTCACAAAATGGCAGGCCTATCACAATGATTTCGAGAACGTTAAAAGAAAGTGAGACGCACTACGCGACGAATGAGACGGAATTGCTAGCCATAGTTTGGGCTTTGGGCAAACTTAAGCACTACCTCTATGGAACCAGAGATATCAACATTTTCACTGACCACCAGCCGCTGACATTCGCGGTGTCCGACAGGAACCCGAATGCAAAGATTAAACGATGGAAAGCATTTATAGATTAGCATAATGCAAAAATCCATTATAAGCCCGGCAAAGAATTTTGTTGCAGATGCTCTTTCCCGGTAAAACGTAAGTGCGCTTCAAAATGAGGCCGACTCCGATGCGGCCACAGTTCAATTCAGAAATCAAATAATTCTTGAGGAAGCGCGCTTTCCTCTAAAAGGAATTTTATATTGTTCGGCAGAAAAACCCGTCATATTATAAATTTCATAGACAGAAGCACGCTCATGGGTGAAGTCAAGTTAATCCTAAACGTAAATGTAATAAACGCTATTCATTGCGATCTGCCGACGCCAGCACACATCCAGCATGAGTTGGTAAAATGCTGTCCTTCAACTAGGTTCTGGCACTGCAAAAATATGGTGTTGGACATAACGGATAGAAACGAACAGATGGAGATAGTCACCACCGAGCACAATCTTGCCCACAGAGCTGCACAGGAAAATGTGAAACAGATCTTATGTGACTACTATTTCCCAAAGATATCCAGATTAGCTAACGAAATCGTGACAAACTGCAGAATTTGCACAAAAGCTAAATACGCACCCCAGACGCTGACGATTTGCTTCAAATTAAAGTAAGAGAAGCCCAGCTGGTGGAGTCAAAGAACAGACAGGTATTAATTAATACTAAACCACAAGAACAACTCAATATTCTAACAGATACGGTTAACAAGATACTAGAGAAAGCAAAAAATAATTAAGTTGACACCGATCATTCGTTTGAAGTTTTGCTAGCGCGAAATAGGATCTTGATAACAGAGATCCAAAATGTAATGCTTGCTATAACCCTCGCTAAAATTAATATTGTAAGTCCGGTAATTATTGATGACTATGATTTCAAATCCATCTTAGTTGGACAAGTCACAAAGGTAGCCATAATGGAGCTGATGGAAGTATCTAGGGTTAAGGTTGCCCAACACGAAGAAGTTATATATTTCATAATTAAATACCCTAGGATTGTGTTTTTTTGAAAGAAGATTCTGATTTTTCCAGTAGTACATAAGGTCGTCATTCTTCAACTCAGCGAAAACACTGTAGCTGCCTTTTTCAAAATAGACACTAATAATTCATGCGCCCAGGAATTGTATTGTATGTAGCTTCCAGAACAGAGGTCGATGACGGCGTAATTATTGTCAACAATAGCCCAGCCAGAATCACCATTGATGATGCTTCGGAAAAAAAAATTAATGGCATGTTCCTTGTTACCTTCGAGAAAACTGCGACAATAAATGGTACAAAATACGTCAATATGCGGCCTCATCTTCTTTCGGCAATACAGGAAGAAGAATAGTGACATGCTAGAGATAAAATCGATGGTGAAGAGCTTGGGCGCGATCGAGAACGACCGCGTTTTAAAAGAGGGAGTAGTTAACATATAACTCTCAAATTTCGTCTGGTCACATAAATTGCAACGGATGCGTCTGCTGATAACGCGCACAGCGTTTCTCGCAGGTCAGGTCGCCAATGTGGGACGTCGTTATCAACTATGTGCACCAGACGCAAGCTCAGCGTTTTTCGCTGAGTGACATAGTGTTTAGTTTGTAAGCAATATTTTGTAATTTAGATTTAGTTCAGAAGCCGAAGAAACCGGCAATAAATTCTCCGACCCTTGATGTCGTAAAACAATATAAATGGGTGTTTATTTTATTTGTTAACTGGCGCCCAATAATTTAATTGTGAAAAATTTAAAAGTGTAATGAAAGCTAAAAAGTGTTTACTGATAAACAGCAATAATTACTAGAGACAAATTTGTCTCTGTTCGTAAGAAAATAAGTTTTTAATCAACTCAAGTGTCACCAGAGCCACAGGCGCTCTCTGGGCAGCGGAGAAGTTCATAGCAGCATGGGTTAGCACAAAGAGCAGTTTGAAATAAAAATCACCGACTCGACATCGGAGACTTAAAGGGAAAATAAATTATGTAAGTGAATGTTCAATTTAGTTGGATTTCAATAGTTAAAGTTCGAAATACTTACATATTTTACAATTTGCATCTCTGCATATCAATACCTTTATTTTATCGCGATAAGCAGCAACTACATTTTGATTTTAAACAGTTTTGTGTCCTATAGGGTTACTACGTTATTGAATTAATTGATTTTTAAAAATGGACGCACAAGCCTTGCGAGCAATTTTAGAAGGTGCAATATCAAGCGCGCTAGCGGCACAGGCAACTCAAATGAAACAAGATTTTGAGTTGAAACTGAGGGAAATAACGAATGAAGTAAACAGTCTAAAAGTTACGGTCCCCGAAGTTGAAACCTATCAATTTTTTTTTCATTTTAATTTCATTTTTATTTTTGGAATTCATGCTAGACAAAAATGCTTAAAATTAGTTGACGCACAATGTTTTCTTTTTCTAACTTACTGACCCTAGGCGAGCACTCTAGCTAAACTTAATCTTAAACTATGTCTTTCGACTTAATCTATCAAATATATGGTTATAAAGCAGCTGTACAGGTTATGACTAAGAAAATTGTAAAAAAAACTTAATAACTGAACTTTTGAAATATATTAAAGGCTATATTTGGTTTAATAATTATAAGAATTATTGATGGGAGAATATTAAGTTGACTAATTTTTTTAACTCCTTATACAATTTGTTCATCAAATTATATAAAATTTATAACTTTATTTGTATGTATTGTAGGAGGATTAACTGGTTATTTAATATCAATAATTTTTCAACAGCCTCCCTCCACCTCTGCTGCTTCATCTGTCGGCGCTAGCAGAGGAGGAGAAAGACCGTCCTGCTTCAAGCGAGCCTCAACCCTCTACTTCAGGCTCCATCGAGAGGGCAACCCCCGTAGCCAATATGGTACCGATAGACGTGGAGGAGGAGGGCTCTGGCACGCAGGCGCTGACCCATATCCAAGGTAGCCATGGTCAGGAAGCTGATGATATTGGCCTCTCTGACCTGGAGCTAACCAGCACCCCGCCCAATAGTCAAGAAGACTCTCTTCTGGAGTCAGACACCGACGATGATGGCTAGTCTCCTCTTATATGGGCTATGACCATGGGAAATGTCCGTCAGAGACGCTGAAAAGGACGATTGCTAAAGCGGAAAGAACCAAAACCGCGCTAATCCTAGGCTGTGATGCAAACGCCCATCACACAATATGGGGAAGCACGGACATCTACGAAAGATGTGACTACTGACTACTGTCTTCAACTACCTTGTAAGTAGTAGGTTAGATTTGTGTAACCAAGGTAATACACCTACCTTCGTAACTAGGAACAGACAGGAAGTCCTAGACCTTACACTCGTGTCTGACCATATAGCGGATAGAATCAGCAATTGGAGGGTATCATCCGATCACTCCTTCTCTGATCACCGCTATCTAATGTTCAGCATAACGAGTGCCCCCCATCCCAAAGAGTCTTTAGGAATCCTAAGAGAACCAACCGGGAGAGATATAGAGAGATTGTTGCGGCAACAATGTCGAGCACCAACATCTCCATCCCGAGCAACCCCACTGATCTCGAACATTCAGTGGACAACCTCACAAAAACCCTCAACAATGCAATGGCAATGTCATGTCCAATCAGCAGGCAAAGAGGCAAGTCTAAACCTCTCTGGTGGAACCATGAAATTGACCTTCTGCGCAAGAGTTGTAGGAAGCTCTTTAACAAGGCGAAGGGATCTCGTAATGCTAAGGACTGGGACTCCTATAAGGAACACCTCAGTACCTTTAAGACTGAATTGAGAAAGGCCCAACGAACCTCTTCGAGACATTTTTGTGGTAAAATCGAAGAAGTCTCCGAGGCTTCCAGGCTAAGAAAGATTCTAGCATCATCCCCTAAATCACCTAGCTTCCTACAAAAACCTGATGGAACCTGGACCACATCCAGTGAGGAAACCCTCAGTCTCCTTGTCGATACGCACTTTCCGGGCAACTTCCCGATTAGAGCCAATAAGGAAGTCGTATCTCCCCCTAATACTTCATGTAACCTTATAAATGTCAGCCACAACCCTTCAAGTCAGCGGGACCTGACGCCATTATTCCGGCGGAGCTCCAAAGAACAGCTGACCTCATCATGCCTTGGATTCTCAGCATATTCAAAGGCTGTATGAGTCTCAGTCATGTCCCCAGCTCCTGGAAAAGGGTCAAAGTAGTGTCTATTCCGAAAGCGGGTAAATACTCCCATGCCAAACCGAAGCACCTCAGGCCAATAAGTCTCTCCTCGTTTCTCCTGAAAGCCTTGGAGAAACTTATAGACCAATATATCAGGCATGCTATCCCAGTATGCAGACTCTCATCTGCACAAAATGCCTACAACAAGGGCAAGTATGTAAAGACAGCCCTCCACTCTCTGATAGGCACCATCTCTCGAGTTCAAAGAATACACACTTGTGACTTTTCTCGACATCGAAGCTGCCTTTAACAATATCAACCCGGAAGCAATTTCACTTGCGCTTAGCAACCTCGGGATCAGAAGTCTCCTAGTGGCCTTCATTCATCAGCTACTAACCAGCAGAGTAATACACTCTCAGATGGGAGACGCTAAGATCCATAGAGGAGTTAATAGGGGCACCCCACAAGGTGTTCTCTCACCCCTTCTTTGGAACGTAGCGGTAAATGAACTGCTATTAATACTGGAAGCGGTAGGGTGCAAAATTATTGCATATGCGGATGATATTGCCATATCGGCATCCGGTAAATTCGTCTCTACTCTAAGAGACATAATGCAGAATGCCTTTGACAAGCTAGAGGCATGGATACAAACATGCGGATCGGAGTCAACCCACAAAAAACGGATATTGTTCTCTTCACCAGAAGATACAAAACCCCTAATTCGACCCCCCACTGCTGTGCGGCACTACATTACAGCTAACCACCAGTGCGAAATTTCTGGGTCTCACTCTCGACAGCAAGCTAAACTGGAAGCTCAATATCCAGGAAAGGGTTAAAAAAGCATCTTCTGCACTTTTTAGCTGCAAAGAGGCCATTGGATGCAAATGGGGCCTAGAACCCCGCCTCGCTCACTGGATTTACACCTCTATTGTCAGACCGATACTTTTGTATGGTGTCTCAGTTTGGTGGACAGCACTAAACAAGGCTATAAACTGCAATGCACTCAACCGAGTACAAAGACTGGCCTGCCTGTGCATCAGCGGGGCACTGAGAAGTACTCCGTCAGACGCACTGAATATTCTCCTCCATCTTCCACCTCTGGAAATATTCGGGAAACAAGCAGCAGCAAGCACAGCCATGAGACTTAAAACACTTCGATTGTGGTCCGAACTCAACACTGGCCACTCAACCATTCTCAAGGAATTCAATTTCCTACCTAGCGACACCGACCGCCTACTACCCCAGGCCATATTTGAAAAGAAATTCTCAATCAGTATTCTCTCCCGATCGGACTGGACGACTGACATGCAAACACTGAAAGATCCTCTGCGGATCTTCACAGATGGATCAAAGACAAAAGAAAGGGTGGGTGCGGGTGTCTATTCACAAGACCTCAACATTGCTATCTCCGTGAAGCTCCCTGAACACTCTAGCGTTTTTCAGGCAGAAACCATAGCGATTAAGGAGGCGCTGTCTTGGCTTAAAAACAATGTGAAATCAAAAATCTGTTCCAATAGTCAGGCCGCCATAAAATCCCTGGACAATGTCATGTTCTACTCAAAAACATCCCTTAATTGCAGGCTGTCTCTTAACGAGATGGCCGAGCATTTTAACATTCACCTTATGTGGGTAATCGCTACAGCCTATCATCTTTTAAAGATTCATACAATTAAAACCACCAATGACAAATGGCTAGAAGGCACCACCTGCCTTAAATCAAAAGAAATCTGGCCATCACTTAACCTAAAACGGTCACTCAGTCTACATGGACTCAGCAAGCCCTCAGTAAGGACCTTCATAGGAGTCATAACCGGGCACTGTGTAATTGGCACTCATGCTCGCAGGATGGGTCCTCCATATAATGATTTTTGCAGAAGCTGCATGGATGAAGAGGAGGAAGAGAACACTCATCACCTTCTCTGCCCCTGCAGTGCTCTTGCCAGTAGTAGGTTCCTGCACCTAGGAGCCTACTACTTCAGCGGCCGTAACGAGCTAAAAAGTACCAGCATTGGCCAACTAAATCGGTTCATCAGCAGCACCAACTGGTTCCAGCGTTAGGAGAAGTGAATCCACGTGGTATCACAATGGGCCTACCCTGGCCTAAGTGTGACTGCAGCAGTCAGCCACTACAACCTAACCTAACCTAACATACAAACTACCTTAAAATACCTTAAAACTATCTTAACTAAGAAACAGACATTACACGTGTATATACATATATGTACACTATATACATTCGTATACACATCACTATACACAAGTGTATAAATGTGTATACTTAATTTTTTTTTTCTTTTGTTTTTTTTTTATTATTATTTTATTGTATCATTTAAACAGCTCTCGAATGGCAGGGATAGTCAAGAAAGTGGTCTTGATCTAATGGATATAGGTCCTTCTTTGTCAAAGTTTCAACAGCTAACATACCAAAGTTTCAGTGGGCGCAAAAGCTACCCCCAAGGGAACAAGAGGAAAAATACCTCAGAGCGAATGACTGGTCAAAGACGGCAAAGGATTAATAACCTGAGCCAACAGGGACTTGACCAGCGCGGCACAGTATGATGATATGGCCGAAGAGGCTGTCGCGGAATTAGATTCAGAAGTTGGAGCGGACCTTGAAAGTGACTCCGTTAATCATTTAGGGAACGCTCCCGGCTACCGTTCGTCGAGCGGAAAGTGGCTGGGAGATCACTAAAGTTCCTTATCGATACGGGAACGGCAAAAAACTATGTAAAGCCCTTAAAGGAGCTAAAGGGCATAGTGTCGGTCAACTCCCCGGTTACTGTGAGCTCTATTCATGGATCCAATAAAATTAAACAAAAATGTTTAATTAACATTTTTGGAGAAACATCCCCATTCTTTTTGCTAGACTCCTTAACATTGTTCGACGGAATCGTTGCCTTTGACATGCTCACGCAGGTAGGCGCGATCCTTGACCTGGAGGACAATACGATCAAAAAAATGATCATGAAAATGATTAAGGCATTTACAGTAGCAAATGAACTGTTGCCATTCAATACTTCGGTCGTAGCTACAATTTGAACCGAAGATAATAACCCAATATATTCAAAGCAGTATCCGCATCCGATGGGATTCGCAGAATTCGTAGATAACGAAAAAAAGGAGTTACTGCGAAATGGTATTATTAGACCATCAAGGTCGCCATTCAATGACCCAACCTGGGTTGTAGACAAAAAAGGCTGCGACGAGTTGGGCAATAGGAAAAAAAGATTAGTTATCGACTTTCGAAAGCTCAACGAGCGCACTTTTGTTGATAAGTACCCAATGCCTAGCATTCCTATGATCTTGGCAAATTTGGGCAAAGACAAGTATTTCACGACACTGGACTTGAAATCGGGCTACCATCAGATTGTCCTCGCAGAACAAGATCGTGAGAAAACAGCCTTTTCCGTCAATGGCGGAAAATACGAATTCTGTCGATTGCCTTTTGGCCTGAAGAATGCCGGAAGCATTTTTCAGAGGGCGATTGACGACGTTCTGCGAGAGCAGATCGGTAAGACATGTTACGTCTATGTAGACGATATGAAGGTGTCCAGGGAAAATACGCAGCTCTTTAAAGAAAGTGTAAAATACCTTGGTTTCATAGTTATCAGATGGGGAAGACAGACATTGAAAAAGTCAGAGCTATTCAAGAGTATACCGAACCAAGCAATCTGTTCGCTCTTAGGTCTTTCTTGGGTCTAGCTAGCTACTATAGATGTTTCGTAAAAGATTTCGCATCAATAGCAAGGCCCCTTACTGACATCCTAAAGGGTGAAAATGGCTCTGTGAGTAAGCACGCGTCAAAAAAGATTATCATTAATTTCAACGAAACACAGCGCAATTCGTTCGAGAGGCTGAGAAACATCTTGGCATCTGAGAATGTCATTCTCATGTACCCAGATTTTAAAAAGCCGTTCGATTTAACGACAGACGCTTCAGCACACGGCATCGGCGCAATTCTTTCACAAAATGGCAGGCCTATCACACTGATTTCGAGAACGTTAAAAGAAAGTGAGACGCACTACGTGACGAATGAGACGGAATTGCTAGCCATAGTTTGGGCTTTGGGCAAACTTAGGCACTACCTCTATGGAACCAGAGATATCAACATTTTCACTGACCACCAGCCGCTGACATTCGCGGTGTCCGACAGGAACCCGAATGCAAAGATTAAACGATGGAAAGCATTTATAGATGAGCATAATGCAAAAATCCATTATAAGCCCGGCAAAGAATTTTGTTGCAGATGCTCTTTCCCGGTAAAACGTAAATGCGCTTCAAAATGAGGCCGACTCCGATGCCGCCACAGTTCAATTCAGAAATCAAACAATTCTTGAGGAAGCGCGCTTTCCTCTAAAAGGAATTTTATATTGTTCGGCGGAAATACCCGTCATATTATAAATTTCATAGACAGAAGCACGCTCATGGGTGAAGTCAAGTTAATCGTAACGTAAATGTAGTAAACGCTATTCATTACGATCTGCCGACGCTAGCACACATCCAGCATGAGTTGGTAAAATGCTTTCCTTCAACTAGGTTCTGGCACTGCAAAAATTTGGTGTTGACATAACGGATAGAAACGAACAGATGAAGATAGTCACCAACGAGCACAATCTTGCCCACAGAGCTGCACAGGAAAATGTGAAACAGATCTTATGTGACTACTATTTTCCAAAGATGTCCAGATTAGCTAACGAAATCGTGACAAACTGCAGAATTTGCACAAAAGCTAAATACGACCGGCACCCCAGACGCTGACGATTTGCATCAAATTAAAGTAAGAGAATCCCAGCTGGTGGAGTCAAACAACAGACAGGTATAATTAACACTAAAACACAAGAACAACTCAATATTCTAACAGATACGGTTAACAAGATACTCGAGAAAACAAAAAATAATTAAGTTGACACCGATCATTCGTTTGAAGTTTTGCTAGCGCGAAATAGGATCTTGATAACAGAGATCCAAAATGTAATGCTTGCTATAACCCTCGCTAAAATTAATATTGTAAGTCCGGTAATTATTGATGACTATGATTTCAAATCCATCTTAGTTGGACAAGTCACAAAGGTAGCCATAACGGAGCTGATGGAAGTATCTAGAGTTAAGGTTGTCCAACACGAAGAAGTTATATATTTCATAATTAAATACCCTAAGATTACGTTTTTTTGTAAGAAGATTCTGATTCTTCCAGTAGTACATAAGGGCGTCATTCTTCAACTCAGCGAAAACACTGTAGCAGATTGCGACAAAGAGATCTTTGCAGTTGCCGATTGCGAACCAACAACCACGTCAGCCTTTTGCAAAATAGACACTAATAATTCATGCGCCCAGGAATTGTATTGTATGTAGCTTCCAGAACAGAGGTCGATGACGGCGTAATTATTGTCAACAATAGCCCAGCCAGAATCACCATTGATGATGCTTCGGAAAAAAAATTAATGGCATGTTCCTTGTTACCTTCTAGAAAACTGCGACAATAAATGGTACAAAATAGGTCAATAGAAACAACGTGCAAAAGAAAGCACCAGGCATTGCGGCATCATCTTTGTTGAACATCACCGGTCATAATACTGTACTGAGCCTACCCTACCTACATCGTCTCAGTGAACAAAACTTACAATTTATCAACGAGATAAAAGAAGGGTTTATGGTCACTGCTGGGCCTGTTCTAGCTTTCATGCTTGGTGTAGGAATATGCGGATTAAACTGCGGCCTCATCTTCTTTCGGCAATACAGGAAGAAGAATAGTGACATGCTAGAGATAAAATCGATGGTGAAGAGCTTGGGCGCGATCGAGGACGACCGCGTTTTAAAAGAGGGAGTAGTTAACATATAACTCTCAAATTTCGTCTGGTCACATAAATTGCAACGGATGCGTCTGCTGATAACGCGCACAGCGTTTCTCACGCAGGTCAGGTCGCCAACGTGGGACGTCGTTATCAACTATGTGCACCAGGCGCAAGCTCAGCGTTTTTCGCTGAGTGACATAGTGTTTAGTTTGTAAGAAATATTTTGTAATTTAGATTTAGTTCAGAAGCCGAAGAAACCGGCAATAAATTCTCCGACCCTTGATGTTGTAAAACAAAATAAATGGGTGCTTATTTTATTTGTTAACTGGCGCCCAATAATTTAATTGTGAAAAATTTAAAAGTGTAATGAAAGCTAAAAAGTGTTTACTGATAAACAGCAATAATTACTAGAGACAAATTTGTCTCTGTTCGTAAGAAAATAAGTTTTTAATCAACTCAAGTGTCACCAGAGCCACAGGCGCTCTCTGGGCAGCGGAGAAGTTCATAGCAGCATGGGTTAGCACAAAGAGCAGTTTGAATAAAAATCACCGACTCGACATCGGAGACTTAAAGGGAAAATAAATTATGTAAGTGAATGTTCAATTTAGTTGGATTTCAATAGTTAAAGTTCGAAATACTTACATATTTTACAATTTGCATCTCTGCATATCAATACCTTTATTTTATCGCGATAAGCAGCAACTACATTTTGATTTAAACAGTTTTGTGTCCTATAGGGTTACTACGTTATTGAATTAATTGATTTTTAAAAATGGACGCACAAGCCTTGCGAGCAATTTTAGAAGGTGCAATATCAAGCGCGCTAGCGGCACAGGCAACTCAAATGAAACAAGATTTTGAGTTGAAACTGAGGGAAATAACGAATGAAGTAAACAGTCTAAAAGTTACGGTCCCCGAAGTTGAAACCTATCAATTTTTTTTTCATTTTAATTTCATTTTTATTTTTGGAATTCATGCTAGACAAAAATGCTTAAAATTAGTTGGACGCACAATGTTTCTTTTTCTAACTTACTGACCCTAGGCGGGCACTCTAAGCTAAACTTAATCTTAAACTATGTCTTTCGACTTAATCTATCAAATATATGGTTATAAAGCAGCTGTACAGGTTATGACTAAGAAAATTGTAAAAAAAACTTAATAACTGAACTTTTGAAATATATTAAAGGCTATATTTGGTTTAATAATTATAAGAATTATTGATGGGAGAATATTAAGTTGACTAATTTTTTTAACTCCTTATACAATTTGTTCATCAAATTATATAAAATTTATAACTTTATTTGTATGTATTGTAGGAGGATTAACTGGTTATTTAATATCAATAATTTTTCAACAGCCTCCCTCCACCTCTGCTGCTTCATCTGTCGGCGCTAGCAGAGGAGGAGAAAGACCGTCCTGCTTCAAGCGAGCCTCAACCCTCTACTTCAGGCTCCATCGAGAGGGCAACCCCCGTAGCCAATATGGTACCGATAGACGTGGAGGAGGAGGGCTCTGGCACGCAGGCGCTGACCCATATCCAAGGTAGCCATGGTCAGGAAGCTGATGATATTGGCCTCTCTGACCTGGAGCTAACCAGCACCCCGCCCAATAGTCAAGAAGACTCTCTTCTGGAGTCAGACACCGACGATGATGGCTAGTCTCCTCTTATATGGGCTATGACCATGGGAAATGTCCGTCAGAGACGCTGAAAAGGACGATTGCTAAGGCGGAAAGAACCAAAACCGCGCTAATCCTAGGCTGTGATGCAAACGCCCATCACACAATATGGGGAAGCACGGACATCTACGAAAGAGGTGACTACTGACTACTGACTTCAACTACCTTGTAAGTAGTAGGTTAGATTTGTGTAACCAAGGTAATACACCTACCTTCGTAACTAGGAACAGACAGGAAGTCCTAGACCTTACACTCGTGTCTGACCATATAGCGGATAGAATCAGCAATTGGAGGGTATCATCCGATCACTCCTTCTCTGATCACCGCTATCTAATGTTCAGCATAACGAGTGCCCCCCATCCCAAAGAGTCTTTAGGAATCCTAAGAGAACCAACCGGGAGAGATATAGAGAGATTGTTGCGGCAACAATGTCGAGCACCAACATCTCCATCCCGAGCAACCCCACTGATCTCGAACATTCAGTGGACAACCTCACAAAAACCCTCAACAATGCAATGGCAATGTCATGTCCAATCAGCAGGCAAAGAGGCAAGTCTAAACCTCTCTGGTGGAACCATGAAATTGACCTTCTGCGCAAGAGTTGTAGGAAGCTCTTTAACAAGGCGAAGGGATCTCGTAATGCTAAGGACTGGGACTCCTATAAGGAACACCTCAGTACCTTTAAGACTGAATTGAGAAAGGCCCAACGAACCTCTTCGAGACATTTTTGTGGTAAAATCGAAGAAGTCTCCGAGGCTTCCATGCTAAGAAAGATTCTAGCATCATCCCCTAAATCACCTAGCTTCCTACAACCCTCAGTCTCCTTGTCGATACGCACTTTCCGGGCAACTTCCCGATTAGAGCCAATAAGGAAGTCGTATCTCCCCCTAATACTTCATGTAACCTTATAAATGTCAGCCACAACCCTTCAAGTCAGCGGGACCCGACGCCATTATTCCGGCGGAGCCCCAAAGAACAGCTGACCTCATCATGCCTTGGATTCTCAGCATATTCAAAGGCTGTATGAGTCTCAGTCATGTCCCCAGCTCCTGGAAAAGGGTCAAAGTAGTGTCTATTCCGAAAGCGGGTAAATACTCCCATGCCAAACCGAAGGACCTCAGGCCAATAAGTCTCTCCTCGTTTCTCCTGAAAACCTTGGAGAAACTTATAGACCAATATATCAGGCATGCTTTCCCAGTATGCAGACTCTCATCTGCACAAAATGCCTACAACAAGGGCAAGTATGTAAAGACAGCCCTCCACTCTCTGATAGGCACCATCTCTCGAGTTCAAAGAATACACACTTGTGACTTTTCTCGACATCGAAGGTGCCTTTAACAATATCAACCCGGAAGCAATTTCACTTGCGCTTAGCAACCTCGGGATCAGAAGTCTCCTAGTGGCCTTCATTCATCAGCTACTAACCAGCAGAGTAATACACTCTCAGATGGGAGATGCTAAGATCCATAGAGGAGTTAATAGGGGCACCCCACAAGGTGTTCTCTCACCCCTTCTTTGGAACGTAGCGGTAAATGTACTGCTATTAATACTGGAAGCGGTAGGGTGCAAAATTATTGCATATGCGGATGATATTGCCATATCGGCATCCGGTAAATTCGTCTCTACTCTAAGAGACATAATGCAGAATGCCTTTGACAAGCTAGAGGCATGGACACAAACATGCGGATCGGAGTCAACCCACAAAAAACGGATATTGTACTCTTCACCAGAAGATACAAAACCCCCAATTCGACCCCCCACTGCTGTGCGGCACTACATTACAGCTAACCACCAGTGCGAAATTTCTGGGTGTCACTCTCGACAGCAAGCTAAACTGGAAGCTCAATATCCAGGAAAGGGTCAAAAAAGCATCTTCTGCACTTTTTAGCTGCAAAAAGGCCATTGGATGCAAATGGGGCCTAGAACCCCGCATCGCTCACTGGATTTACACCTCTATTGTCAGACCGATACTTTTGTATGGTGTCTCAGTTTGGTGGACAGCACTAAACAAGGCTATAAACTGCAATGCACTCAACCGAGTACAAAGACTGGCCTGCCTGTGCATCAGGGGGGCACTGAGAAGTACTCCGTCAGACGCACTGAATATTCTCCTCCATCTTCCACCTCTGGAAATATTCGGGAAACAAGCAGCAGCAAGCACAGCCATGAGACTCAAAACACTTCGATTGTGGTCCGAACTAAACACTGGCCACTCAACCATTCTCAAGAAATTCAATTTCCTACCTAGCGACACCGACCGCCTACTACCCCAGGCCATATTTGAAAAGAAATTCTCAATCAGTATTCTCTCCCGATCGGACTGGACGACTGACATGCAAACACTGAAAGATCCTCTGCGGATCTTCACAGATGGATCAAAGACAAAAGAAAGGGTGGGTGCGGGTGTCTATTCACAAGACCTCAACATTGCTATCTCCGTGAAGCTCCCTGAACACTCTAGCGTTTTTCAGGCAGAAACCATAGCGATTAAGGAGGCGCTGTCTTGGCTTAAAAACAATGTGATATCAAAAAGGGATATCACCATCTGTTCCGATAGTCAGGCCGCCATAAAATCCCTGGACAATGTCATGTTCTACTCAAAAACATCCCTTAATTGCAGGCTGTCTCTTAACGAGATGGCCGAGCATTTTAACATTCACCTTATGTGGGTGATCGCTACAGCCTATCATCTTTTAAAGATTCATACAATTAAAACCACCAATGACAAATGGCTAGAAGGCACCACCTGCCTTAAATCAAAAGAAATCTGGCCATCACTTAACCTAAAACGGTCACTCAGTCTACATGGACTCAGCAAGCCCTCAGTAAGGACCTTCATAGGAGTCATAACCGGGCACTGTGTAATTGGCACTCATGCTCGCAGGATGGGTCCTCCATATAATGATTTTTGCAGAAGCTGCATTTATGAAGAGGAGGAAGAGAACACTCATCACCTTCTCTGCTCCTGCAGTGCTCTTGCCAGTCGTAGGTTCCTGCACCTAGGAGCCTACTACTTCAGCGGCCGTAACGAGCTAAAAAGTGCCAGCATTGGCCAACTAAATCGGTTCATCAGCAGCACCAACTGGTTCCAGCCTTAGGAAAAGTCAATCCACGTGGTATCACAATGAGCCTACACTGGCCTAAGTGTGACTGCAGCAGTCAGCCACTGACTGGTCAAAGACGGCAAAGGATTAATAACCTGAGCCAACAGGGACTTGACCAGCGCGGCACACTATGATGATATGGCCGAAGAGGCTGTCGCGGAATTGGATTCAGAAGTTGGAGCGGACCTTGAAAGTGACTCCGTTAACCATTTAGGGAACGCTCCCGGCTACCGTTCGTCGAGCGGAAAGTGGCTGGGAGATGACTAAAGTTCCTTATCGATACGGGAACGGCAAAAAACTATGTAAAGCCCTTAAAGGAGCTAAAGGGCATAGTGTCGGTCAACTCCCCGTTTACTGTGAGCTCTATTCATGACTCCAATAAAATTAAACAATAATGTTTAATTAACATTTTTGGAAAAACATCCCCATTCTTTTTGCTAGACTCCTGAACATTGATCGACGGAGTCGTTTCCTTTGACATGCACACGCAGGTAGGCGCGACCGCTGACCTTGAGGACAATACGATTTATTACGGTACGACGTCAGAGGATCTGCAGTACCATATTTGCTATAATGTCAATTTTACTAATGTCGGCGACATCGATGTACCAAAAGCGGCTAAAGCTGATTTCAAAAAAATGATCATGAAAATGATTAAGACATTTACAGTAGCAAATGAACTGTTGCCATTCAATACTTCGGTCGTAGCTACAATTTGCACCGAAGATAATAACCCAATATATTCAAAGCAGTATCCGCATCCCATGGAGCCTCAGAATTCGTAGATAACGAAAAAAAGGAATTACTGCGAAATGGTATTATTAGACCATCAAGGTCGCCATTCAATAACCCACCTGGGTTGTAGACAAAAAACGCTGCGACGAGTTGGGCAATAAGAAAAAAAAGATTAGTTATCGACTTTCGAAAGCTTAACGAGCGCACTTTTATTGATAAGTACCCAATGCCTAGCATTCCTATGATTTTGGCAAACTTGGGCAAAGGCAAGTATTTCACAACACTGGACTTGAAATCGGGCTACCATCAGATTATTCTCGCAGAACAAGATCGTGAGAAAACAGCCTTTTCCGTCAATGGCGGAAAATACGAATTTTGTCGATTGCCTTTTGGCCTGAAGAATGCCGGAAGCATTTTTCAGAGGGCGATTGACGACGTCCTGCGAGAGCAGATCGGTAAGACTTGTTACGTCTATGTAGACGATATCATAATATTTTCAGAAAATGAGTCTGATCATGTTAAACACATAGAATGGGTCTTAAAAAGCTTATGTGAAGCTAACATGAAGGTGTCCAGGGAAAAAACGCAGCTCTTTAAAGAAAGTGTAAAATACCTTGGTTTCATAGTTTCCAGATGGGGAGCAAAGACAGACCCTGAAAAAGTCAGAGCTATTCAAAAGTATGCCGAACCAAGCAATCTGTTCGCTCTTAGGTCTTTCTTGGGTCTAGCTAGCTACTAAAGATGTTTCGTAAAAGATTTCGGCTCAATAGCAAGGCCCCTTACTAACACCCTAAACGGTGAAAATGGCTCTGTGAGTAAGCACGCGTCAAAAAAGGTTATCATTAATTTCAACGAAACACAGCGCAATTCGTTCGAGAGGCTGAGAAACATATTGGCGTCTGAGGATGTCATTCTCATGTACCCAGATTTTAAAAAGCCGTTCGATTTAACGACAGACGCTTCAGCACACGGCATCGGCGCAATTCTCTCACAAAATGGCAGGCATGGCATCGAAAACAATGATTTCGAGAACGTTAAAAGAAAGTGAGACGCGACGAATGAGACGAAATTGCTAGCCATAGTTTGGACTTTGGGCAAACTTAAGCACTACCTCTATGGAACCAGAGATAAAAACATTTTCACTGACCACCAGCCGCTGACATTCGCGGTGTCCGACAGGAACCCGAATGCAAAGATTAAACGATGAAAAGCATTTATAGATGAGCATAATGCAAAAATCCATTATAAGCCCGGCAAAGAAAATTTTATTGCAGATGCTCTTTCCCGGTAAAACGTAAATGCGCTTCAAAATGAGGCCGACTCCGATGCCGCCACAGTTCATAGCGAGTAGTCATTATCCTACGCGATTGAAACAATCGATAAGCCTCTCAATTGTTTCAGATATCAAATAATTCTTGAGGAAGCGCGCTTTCCTCTAAAAGGAATTTTATATTGTTCCGCGGAAAAACCCGTCATATTATAAGTTTCATAGACAGAAGCACGCTCATGGGTGAAGTCAAGTTAGTCGTAAACGTAAATGTAGTAAACGCTATTCATTGCGATCTGCCGACGCTAGCACACATCCAGCATGAGTTGGTAAAATGCTTTCCTTCAACTAGTTTCTGGCACTGCAAAAATATGGTGTTGACATAACGGACAGAAACGAACAGATGAAGATAGTCACCAACGAGCACAATCTTGCCCACAGAGCTGCACAGGAAAATGTGAAACAGATCTTATGTGACTACTATTTTCCAAAGATGTCCAGATTAGCTAACGAAATCGTGACAAACTGCAGAATTTGCACAAAAGCTAAATACGACCGGCACCCCAGACGCTGACGATTTGCTTCAAATTAAAGTAAGAGAAGCCCAGCTGGTGGAGTCAAAGAAAAGACAGGTATTAAATTATACTAAAACACAAGAACAACTCAATATTCTAACAGATACGGTTAACAAGATACTAGAGAAAGCAAAAAATAATTAAGTTGACACCGATCATTCGTTTGAAGTTTTGCTAGCGCGAAATAGGATCTTGATAACAGAGATCCAAAATGTAATGCTTGTTATAACCCTCGCTAAAATTAATATTGTAAGTCCGGTAATTATTGATGACTATGATTTCAAATCCATCTTAGTTGGACAAGTCACAAAGGTAGCCATAACGGAGCTGATGGAAGTATCTAGAGTTAAGGTTGTCCAACACGAAGAAGTTATATATTTCATAATTAAATACCCTAAGATTACGTTTTTTTGTAAGAAGATTCTGATTCTTCCAGTAGTACATAAGGGCGTCATTCTTCAACTCAGCGAAAACACTGTAGCAGATTGCGACAAAGATATCTTTGCAGTTGCCGATTGCGAACCAACAACCACGTCAGCCTTTTGCAAAATAGACACTAATAATTCATGCGCCCAGGAATTGTATTGTATGTAGCTTCCAGAACAGAGGTCGATGACGGCCTAATTATTATCAACGATAGCCCGGCCAGAATCACCATTGATGATGCTTCGGAAAAAAAATTAATGGCACGTTCCTTGTTACCTTCTAGAAAACTGCGACAATAAATGGTACAAAATACGTCAATAGAAACAACGTGCAAAAGAAAGCACCAGGCATTGCGGCATCATCTTTGTTGAACATCACCGGTCATAATACTGTACTGAGCCTACCCTACCTACATCGTCTCAGTGAACAAAAGTTACAATTTATCAACGAGATAAAAGAAGGGTTTATGGTCACTGCTGGGCCTGTTTTAGCTTTCATGCTAGGTGTGGGAATATGCGGATAAATCTGCGGCCTCATCTTCTTTCGGCAATACAGGAAGAAGAATAGTGACTTGCTAGAGATAAAATCAATGATGAAGAGCTTGGGCGCGATCGAGGACGACCGCGTTTTGAAAGAGGGAGTAGTTAACATATAACTCTCAAATTTCGTCTGGGCACATAAATTGCAACGGATACGTCTGCTGATAACGCGCACAGCGTTTCTCACGCAGGTCAGGTCGCCAACGTGGGACGTCGTTATCAACTATGTGCACCAGGCGCAAGCTCAGCGTTTTTCGCTGAGTGACATAGTGTTTAGTTTGTAAGAAATATTTTGTAATTTAGATTTAGTTCAGAAGCCGAAGAAACCGGCAATAAATTCTCCGACCCTTGATGTTGTAAAACAAAATAAATGGGTGTTTATTTTATTTGTTAACTTATACGGTAGCATAAGCTCAGCTATGGATATGGTTACATATACAGACACAGCAGAAGGATTTTTCACCAAAACCATTTAGTTTGGTTGCTTATGAAGATCAACCTTCGAACGGATTGGCCATTTTGACAAGATTTAAGATACATATAGACTAATCACATTGCTATACAAGAAAGTCTAATATATGTTTTCTTAGTTTAAGTTTATTTCTTGAGATTGGATCTGTTGCCTGAAAACTGAGAAAATGCGTATTGTTCTTTTATTGAAAACACACCCTCACCAGAATACGTTGTCAATCGATAAGGGAAGATTTATTTCAGGGCAAACATATAATTCAATTAGTTTAATTCAAATCTATTACAAAAAATTGGTGTTGACAGCATGCAGTCTCGAATATGGTGTACACAAGATTACGCTTTTAGAAAATCCGCCATGCTTCCATATTTGCTTCAGTTTTATATTTGATTATTTTCAAAATATTTTGCCCGTAAACAAACTATTTACCTTTAATTACTTAGCTTGCCATTGCTATCTATTGACACTGGAAGAGGGCACGGTCTTACAATTGGGTATTTTAATGTGGTTGTCTGTGTTATAAAATTGAAAACTCCAGTAAGTTTCCATTTACTGGGCAAATAGGGATCGTCCACAACACGCCTTCCCGGATGTTTTGCGAAAGTTTTTGCTACTTCACAATTTCTTGAATACGCTGAATCTTCCCCAACAACTGACGTAGCGTGAAAGTCTCGACCATTTGACATTCAATAATGATGGTTTAGGAACAGTATCTATTGCTTCAAACGGCTTCAACTTGAGCTTAAAATGTTGAAAATTCTTCATATATTAGAGTAGTGTCACCTATGACACGTTTGATGTGAAATTTTGAAGTTTTTCATCAAAGTGTGTCACAGTAGGAGGATTGAATATCCACCTGGTGCCGTAATTAGATAGTAAATCTGTTTAACATGTTTAAGGTCATTTGAAGTGTATTTGAATAACATCATTCTCACGCTGAAAATTAGCAGTCGTTCTCTGACCGTTGACCAGTGCACAAGTGTTTCGACTTCCTAAAGTGATTTCTGAGCAATCCAACAAACCAATAAGTGCAAACGATATCCGGATCCGCAAGCAGCGCATAGCTGATTCCCGAGAGCTCAATGCCGGGAACCAGCAGGTGCCGGGTTCGAAGCCCAGTTCAGGCAATAAGTGCCTATTGATTTTTTTTTTTTTTTCCGCTTTGACTTATCAATTACAATCGAAAAGTGAGTGAGTACACAGCATGGAGGAGAACGGGCAGTCCGCTCGCCAAGAAGCGGACTGTGAGAACCAGAAACCGGTGGGTGAAACATCTCGCCACCAACCAACGGTGCCCACTGAAGGCACAGCGAAGAGGAGGAGGAGGAACAAGACCTCAACCAGTTCAAAGCGACGCATTAAAAGCGCGTCGTCCAACAGACCCGAAGAGGAAGTAGAGGCGATCATAAGATGCAAAGAAGCGAAGACCGGACCGAACGAGAAACCGAAAAGCAGAAACTGCTCCATGAGATCAGCAAGCTGAAGGCAAGCAATCTCGCACGGCGAACGAGAGAGCAGGAACAGCACATGCGACAAATCGGGCAACAACAACAACAGTTGACAGAATTTAGTCAGTCACAAAAGCAGACCCAGCCACAACTACAGACAAGTACAACAAATCAAAAGAAGCAGCGTCAACAGAAGGCAGCTCAACAGCAGCAGCAAAAAAATGCACAGCAGCAACAAAATTAGAAGAAGCTGCAACAGTAGGCTGCAGAACAACAACAGCCAAAGCAACAGCAACAACGACAACAAAAGAAGAAGGAAAAAGTGCCACCAATAAATCTGCACAAGGTGGACGTCATACAAACTGCTAAGGTATGTAGAGCGGCCATAGGTAGTGGCAATTTTATCATTAATAAAAATAAAGGATATGAAAGATATTCAATCAGCTGCAAGACAGTAGAGCAGCACAAGGCACTAAAGACGTGTCTAAAGCATTCGACGACGGAGTTCTTCTCCTTTACTCCTAAAGGGGAAAAGCCACACTCACTACTGTTAAAGCTTGCAGCACCGCTTGAAGCTGACGATGTCTTCCAACTGCTCAAAGAGCAAGTGTGTGACGATCTCGAGTTCGTCGGGGTAAAGTTCTTCACCACAGCTAAGGCAAAAAGAGAGGGACGGAAATTACCGTTCTTCATTGTTCAGCTGTCACCCAGTAGCAAACGAGATCGGCTGAACGAAGTGTAGTGTTGTGAAAACCACAAGGCGGAGAATTGCCCGCTGGGGAGAGAGGGAGCAGCTGACAGAAGTCAGCTCAAGTGCGCACTCTGCGGGAACGCTGGGCATACCGCCAATTATCGGGGTTGCCCTAAGTTCCAGGAGCGGAAAACAAAGTCAGTTCTGCAGAAGCAGCCTAAAGTGAAAAATCCACTCGGGGCAGCCATACCTGTCACACCCGAAGTGACTTACGCCCAAATGGCGTCTGTCAGGGCAAGTACGGAGAAGGAGCAACTGCCAAAGGTAGCACCGCAAACCTCAGTGCCAAGAGCACACTGTCGAACGCCTGATTGGAAATCCTCAATTGAAAGGCGTATGGATTCGTTAGAGCAGAACCCAGCACGTCACCAGTCCTAATGGCTGCGCAAACGGAGAGTTCTTTCAAGATCCTTGCAGTGAATGCAAATTCATTGATAGGGATCCCCCGAAAAAACGAGCTCTACAGACTGTTGAATGACCAAAGCCCAGAGCTATTTCTGACTAGCGAAACTAAGCTTGCACGGAGAGGCATATTGGAGCACAGCAAATATAATCTTATTAGAAGAGACCGGCCCAACTCCAATGATGGAGGCGGTGTTGCGATCTTCATAAAGAATAATATTAAACACAAAGTAGTGTACAGTGGTAAGGTACGACGGTTTCAGGTGTTGGATGTTGGTCCTGCATCGTGTGCATTTCTCTCCGCAGTGGAAAGGAGCTGTATGTAGTGTCGGCGTACTTCCCTTAGTTCCAATAAAACTATATCAGAGCTCGACTCACTCTTTCGATGTCTAAGTCTAGACTCGGAGGAGAACTATTTCATTTTGGCCGGGGGCTTTAATGCCCGCCACGGTTAATGGGGAAACATGGTTTCCAATTACAGAGGGGACCACCTCCACAGCTGGTTCTGCTTGCACAGTGTCGAGTATAGACTCGAGCGGATCGTTCTTGAATCTCCTGCTGTTTGACGCAAGACTGCAGCTGACTGACACAAACGCACACACGGTAAACTGTTTGAACACTTTGGTGTATCTCAGTGACCAATGCGAACTTTGTGCCGAATTCAAGATCCCCAACGAAATTGCGGAATGAGGAGAGTTTGCTCAAACGCATACCTACAATTACAGTAGTCCGCTTTGACCACGTGTTCTCCCGACAAATGACTCGAGCACTCTCTTCGAATGCGCTCCACATTCCGTCCAATAGAAACTTGTCGAGCGAAGAGATTGACATGTATGTAATTCATTTGGACGAACTATGGACAGTATGATACCACGATAGAACGCACGAACAATGAAAACTTGTACCGCAATGCGACAATTGACGCACTCCACCAACAAAAAAGTAGACTCCTGTTAAGATTAAAAACCTTGTATTGGCGATTTACTGCCAGACGAAGCGAGGAAGTTAGGACACTGAAATCGCTTAATGATAATGTACAAACTTTACTTATGCAGAGCTACAGAGTTTCTGTAAACGCTTTCTGGAACAATAAGATTCGGGCTGTTAGTTCTAACAACCCGAGAATGTTTCCACAAATAAGTAAATTCCTTCGAAGGAAAAAAATATCGTCCGTGTCTCAAGCCAGGACGACAGACAATGAACAGACACTGAATTCAGCGGGTATTGATCCCAAAAACGCCGTATTCGACGATAACTTCTTCGTGGTCGAAGATCCGCAAGAAAAAGTTGAAGTACTATACGCTGTTATCCAGGTCGTGGAGAAAAGCGTTCAAGCTAGCAACTCGCATCTTCGAGAAGATCTGCAGCAATGGCGATCTGAGAACATAGGCTTTGTCGTGTTCAATGACGAAAACATGGCAGACAATGCCATCGCCGACGAAGGGGTGCATCCCCCGTTCATTTCGAAGGCAGATCTTCAAGCGGTCCTCGCATCACTAAAGAAAATAAATTCAGTTTAAATCGACTTGAGCTCCAACACAGTGCTAAGACACCTCCCCCTGGAAGTGATTACTATGCGGGCAACCACGGGCGCAAAGTAGTCAGATACCTGGAAATCTGGCTAGATCAGTATCTATATTTTAACAAGCATGTAGAAGCTGCTACGGCCAGGGCCCAATGCGCTTTCGCTGTTACAATGAGACTGTTTTACATCACCCAACTCGATGCGAGTGTGAAGGTAATCTGATGCATCGCCCTCATACGGCCAAATGCTGTCGTGTGCAACGTGAGTGCAAGCTTGATAGAAAAGATTTGGGTTTAAGGTGTAGCTACCGATCTTTGTTCCATTCGCAAGTCAGATGGAGCTTTCAACGAAAACTGAGGCAAGCCAACACAATGTAATAATTGTCAGATGTTTGGTCATGGAGAGACCAACTGTCACATAAAAACATATTATTTCTCTATCACGAAAGCTCACATCAATGCTCCAGTGAACAACTTGCAGAAGCAACTTAATCTGTCATCAATGTCTGACTTGCCCGCAGTTCCTCACCGAAGACAGACTGCGGTACGAGAAAATCATGTGGATGCTGTTAGCCGTGATCTGCCGCCTAGTACATGGGAGAGCGTAACTCACCAATCAAGAGGTTTGTTAAACAACAATAGTGACCCTCTCTCATTGGATGAATTAAATGATTTAGTTATGGAAATGATAACCAAATTATCTAAATGTCAAATAGAAGTAGATCGATTTCAAGTTATCGCGCAGTTAGCTACCACGTTTTTATATGCCAATGTAAATTAATAATACATTAGATAGGAACTTGAATATTGTAACGTAAGATTCTAGAGGGATTAAAAACAAGAGCGCAGAATTATTGGACTTTTTAAATAGAAAAAATGTACATGGCTTTAGTAACTGAGACATGGCTAAATCAATCATATCGTTTATTCTCCCCCAATTTCAAATATTATCGACTTTATAAAACTAATGGAACTGGAGGTGGAGTTGCAATTTTTGTGAAAAGATCCGTTCAACACTCATTTTTACCAATTATTAAAATAGAATTGGTAGAAAATTTAGGAATTGAAGTGAGATTACCAAATCATAAATCAATACAAATTTTGTGTGTTTATTTTGCTTGTGGCACTGTGTCTAACATATAGAAATAAATAGTTTGAAAAACGACACACGAAAAATGTTCTCCTTGACTGTAGGCATAGAAATTGGGGTTGTTCACGTGCAAATGCACGGGTGCAATTTGCTGTCAAATCTGTGTTTGGTGTTTCCCATTACGTTAATGTTTCCCAATAGTTCAACTTATGTTCCTGCTAGTTCACGTGGTAGTTCCTCTGTGCTTGATATGTTTGTTACAAATTGTCCTAGCTATGAAACTCAACCTGTGTCAATAAATGTATTGAGCTTAGATTATAACCAAGTTTACTGCAAATTTCTTTCCTCTGGTGTGGGAGTCACTCAATATGTCCGAGACTTAAAATAAAACTTATTGCAAGCGATATAGAACAAGTATTAATCAGAAACTTCTTCTTCTTCTTTGATTGGCGCTACAGTCCGGGGTGGACCTGGGCCTCAACCAACATGCCTCTCCAGCACAACCTTTCGCCAGCTGCCTCCAGTTGCGCACAGCAAGCTGGTTGAGGTACTTTTCCACTTGTGTGCGCTACTGCGAGGACGTCCTCTGTTTCGCTGTCCCAATGGCTCGGTGTCGAAGACTCTTCGGGCCGGAGCTGTGGTGTCCATCCGCTCTACATGACTCAGCCATCTTAAGCGTTGGATCCGAAGACGCTTAACTAGGTGCATCCCGCTGTACACCCTGTATAGTTCGTGGTTGAACCTTCTCCTCCAAACGCCATCAACGCAGACATGACCAATGATCGAACGCAGAACTTTTCTTTCAAAACAGCCAAGAGCTTCTTCATCCGCACAGAGCAGGACTTGGATGATCAGGGTTTTATACAAGGTCAATTTGGTGTTTCGAGAGATGGCTCTGTTACTCAATTGCCTCTTGAGCCCAAAGAAACAGTTAGACGAAGTCCTTGACTACCTCAAAGTTTCTGCTGCTCAATATGACGCTCTGTCCGAGACGTCGATGTTGTACGTCCTCCGTGATGACAGCATGTACTTTGTTTTACCCTGGTTTAACGCTAGACCCATGTTAGCCGCTTCCGCTTCAATGCCAGTAAACGCCTCATTGTCGGCTAGCTCTGTTCGGCCAATCACGTCAATGTGGTCCGTGTAGGCAAGCAGTTGAACGGAGTTTTGGAAGATCGTGCCTCGGGATTTAACGTTTGAGTTTCTCACGATCCTCTCAAGTATGATATTAAGGAAGTAACATGACAGCATGTCGCCTAAAACCTTTTTTGACATTGAAGGTCTCGGTGAGTTCGTTACCGACCTTGATGAAGCAGCGAGAGTTCTCTATCGTCATCCTGCACAACCTGACGAGTTTGGCAGGAATGTCAAAACTAGACATTCTGTCGTAACACCTCTCCATCTCCACGACCGCGCGCTTCTTATGCTCTTTCTTTTTCTTTCTGAGAAGCCGGTGCTCTTCCCTTCTGTTCGTAAAGCTCATGAACAGCTCTCGTTGTTCGATGCAGCGTTGCCTTGTAGGCCTCCTGCTTGGTTGGATGTACCTGCCTGAACTCGTCGTCAAACCATGGGTTCCTTATGGGTGGTGTGGTGAAACCCAGCACATCAGTGGGAGCTTCTTTGATGGCTTTTCGACAACGTTTCCATTCTTCTTCTATTGAATGTGCAGGCAGCGTGGAACTTTCAGAAGGTTTCAGGCAGACTCGGTCGGCAAGGTGCTTAGCAATCGATTGCTATTGTAGCTTTCCGACGTCAAACCGTAGTGTTCCTTCTCGATTTCGTACTTCTCTCGATATCCTCATCCTTACTTTGGCTACAACAAGGAAATGGTCCGAGTCGATGTTGACTTCTCGGAACGTTCGGACATCGAGAATATTGGAGGAGTGTCTGACGTCGATCGCAACGTGATCAAACTGGTTGACAGTTGGTTGATCAGAAGACCGCCACGTCCCCTCATGGATGTTGAGGTGTGGGAACCGCGTGGGCATCACCGAGAGGTTACGCCTCGAGGCGAAATCTACCAGCCTGAGACCATTTCCATATGTGTTGTTGTGCAGGCTGTGTTTTCCGATGACTCGAGCAAACCTAACAATCACACTGGAAATGCTGACATTGATATATCCCATCCAAATCGGACTGGATGTCTGACAGGCAAACGCTGGAAAATCTGCTGCGTATTTTCACAGATGGATCGAAGACAAACGAAGGGGTGAGTGCGGGTGTTTATTCTCAAGATCTCAACATTGCTGTCTCCGTGAAGTTCCCTGATCATTGTAGCGTTATTCAGGCAGAAACCATAGCGATTAAGAGGCGCTGTGATATCAAAAAGGGATATCACCATCTGTTCCGATAGTCAGGCAGCTATAAAATCCCTGGACAATGTCATGTTCTACTCAAAAACATCCCTTAATTGCAAGCTGTCTCTTAACAAGATGGCTGAGCATTTTAACATTCACCTCATATGGGTACCGGGACACTGTGACATATTCAGTCGTTTACAGAGCCGCGAAGTGTCCACACGTAAGGTTCGAGTCCCGCGGCGAACAACAGTGTTGGTTATTATCGTTAAATATAAATAGCGGAGATACTCGACCTTCGTTAAGTGATATGGAGAGGGAGAAATTATGCTCCGATGCTGTCGTTTTGGGTATGCCTGAAACCCCCAACGAGAATCTGGAATCTGGAGACTCTCTTCTTCAGATTTTCTCCACCATAAATATCCCGCTTCCAAAGTTGAAGGACATTTTTCGAGCAAAGCCACACCCGTACAACACCTCACAAGCGGGTGATGCTAGCATAATTTTGTAGCTTTTGGACAAGCGAGAACAGCAATGTCTGATGAGAGCAGTAGGGTTTACCGCAAACATAAAACGCACGCATATTTATGCTTATTATGTATACGCTAGCATAAACTCAGCTATTGATATGGTTACATGTACAGACACAGCAGAAGGATTTTTCACCAAAACCATTCCGTTTGGCTGGTTATGAAGATCAACCTTCGAACGGATTGGCCATTTGGACAAGATTTAAGATACATATAGACTAATCACATTGCTTTACAAGAAAGTCTAATATATTTTTTCTTAGTTTAAGTTTTTTCTTGAGATTGGATCTGTTGCCTGAAAACTGAGAAAATGCGTATTATGTTCTTTTATTGAAAACACACCCTCACCAGAGTACGTTGTCAATCGATAAGGGAAGATTTATTTCAGGGCAATCATATATTTCAATTAGTTTAATTCAAATCTATTACAAAAAATTGGTGTTGACAGCATGCAGTCTCGAATATGGTGTATACAAGATTACGCTTTTAGAAAATCCGCCATGCTTCCATATTTGCTACAGTTTTACATTTGAATATTTTCAAAATATTTTGCCCGCCTCAACGTCTCCCAAGAGCGATGAAAAATGTAAACAAATCTTTAATTACTTTGGGTTGCCATTGCTATCTATTGACACTGGAAGAGGGCACGGTCTTACAATTGGGTATTTTAATGTGGTTGTCTGTGTTTTAAAATTGAAAACTCCAGTAAGTTGCCATTGACTGGGCGGATAAATATCGTCCACAACACGCCTTCCCGGATGTTTTGCGAAAGTTTTTGCTTCTTCACAATTTCTTGAATACGCTGCATCTTCCCCAACTGACGTAGCGTGAAAGTCTCGACCATTTGACATTCAATAATGATGGTTTAGGAACAGTATATATGGCTTCAACGGCAACATGAGCTTAAAATGTTGAAAATTCTTCATATTTTAGAATAGTGTCACCTATGACACGTTTGAAGTGAAATTTTGAAGTTTTTCATCAAAGTGTGTCACAGTAGAAGGATTGAGTATCCACCTGGTGCCGTAATTAGATAGTAAATCTGTTTAACATGTTTAAGGTCATTTGAAGTGTATTTGAATAACATCATTCTCACGCTGAAAATTAGCAGTCTATCTCTGACCGTTGAACAGTGCACAAGTGTTTCGACTTCCTAAAGTGATTTCTGAGCAATCCAACAAACCAATAAGTGCAAACGATATCCGGATGCGCAAGCAGCGCATAGCCGAGTCCCTAGAGCTGGAAGCCGGGATCCAGCAGGTGCCGGGTTCGAAGCCCAGTTCAGGCAATAAGTGCCTATAGATTTTTTTTCTTTTCCGCTTTGACTTATCAATTACAATCGAAAAGTGAGTGAGTACACAGCATGGAGAAGAACGGGCAGTCCGTTCGCCAAGAAGCGGACTTTGAGAACCAGGAACCGGTGGGTGAAACATCTCGCCACCAACCAACGGTGCCCACTGAAGGCACAGCGAAGAGGAGGAGGAAGAACAAGACCTCAACCAGTTCAAAGCGACGCATTAAAAGCGCGTCGTCCAACAGACCCGAAGAGGAAGTAGAGGCGATCATAAGATGCAAAGAAGCGAAGACCGGACCGAACGAGAAACCGAAAAGCAGAAACTGCTCCATGAGATCAGCAAGCTGAAGGCAAGCAATCTCGCACGGCGAACGAGAGAGCAGGAACAGCACATGCGACAAATCGGGCAACAACAACAACAGCTGACAGAATTTAGTCAGTCACAAAAGCAGACCCAGCCACAACTACAGACAAGTACAACAAATCAAAAGAAGCAGCGTCAACAGAAGGCAGCTCAACAGCAGCAGCAAAAAAATGCACAGCAGCAACAAAATTAGAAGAAGCTGCAACAGTAGGCTGCAGAACAACAACAGCCAAAGCAACAGCAACAACGACAACAAAAGAAGAAGGAAAAAGTGCCACCAATAAATCTGCACAAGGTGGACGTCATACAAACTGCTAAGGTATGTAGAGCGGCCATAGGTAGTGGCAATTTTATCATTAATAAAAATAAAGGATATGAAAGATATTCAATCAGCTGCAAGACAGTAGAGCAGCACAAGGCACTAAAGACGTGTCTAAAGCATTCGATGACGGAGTTCTTCTCCTTTACTCAACAGTCAGTACTGTCAAAGCTCGCCGCACCGCTTGAAGCGGACGATGTCTTCCAACTGCTCAAAGATCAAGTGTGTGACGATCTCGAGTTCGTCGGGGTCAAGTCCTTCACCACAGCTTAGGCAAAAAGAGAGGGACGGAAATTACCGTTCTTCATTGTTCAGCTGTCACCCAGTAGCAAACGAGATCGGCCTAACGATATTGCCTCTTTAGCTGACTGCAGGTGCATCTGGGAAAGCATTAGAAGGCGCGACGGCATTATTCAATGCGCTCGCTGCCAAAGGTTTGGACACGCCGCGTCGAACTGCCAAATGCAGCCTCGAAGCGTGAAGTGTAGCGAGAACCACAAGGCGGAGAATTGCCCGGTGGGGAGAGAGGGAGCAGCTGACAGAGGTCAGCTCAAGTGCGCACTCTGTGGGAACGCTGGGCATACCGCAAATTATCGGGGTTGCCCTAAGTTCCAGGAGCGAAAAACAAAATCAGTTCAGCAGAAGCAGCCCCCAGTGAAAAATTCACTCAAGGCAGCTATAACCGTCACACTCGAAGTGACTTACGCCCAAATGGCGTCTGTCAGGGCCAGAACGGAAAAGCAGCAACTACCAAAGGTAGCACCGCAAACCTCAGTGCCAAGAGCACACTGTCGAACGCCTGATTGGAAATCCTCAATTGAAAGGCGTATGGATTCGTTAGAGCAGCAGGTTGCAAAAATTCTGGCGCTCATGCAGAATCCAGCACGTCACCAGTCCTATTGGCTGCGCAAACGGTTAGTTCTTTTAAGATCCTTGCAGGGAATGCAAATTCAATAATAGGGATTCCTCGAAAAAAATAGCTTAACAGACTCTTGGATAAGCTTACACGGAGAGGCATATTGGAGCACAACAAATATAATGTTATTAGAAGAGACCGGCCCAACTCCAATGGTGGAGGAGGTGTTACGATCTTCATAAAGAATAATATTAATACAAAGTTGTGTACAGTGGTAAGGTACGACGGTTTCAGGTGTTGGATGTTGGTCCTGCATCGTGTGCATTTTTCTCCGCAGTGGAAAGAAGCTATATGCAGTGTCGGCGTACTTCCCTTTGTTCCAATACAACTATATCAGAGCTCGACTCACTCTTTTGATGTCTAAGTCTAGACTCGGAGGAGAACTATTTCATTTTGGCCGGGGGCTTTAATGCCCGCCACGGTTAATGGGGAAACGTGGTTTCCAATAACAGAGGGGACCACCTCTACAGCTGGTTCTGCTTGCACAGTGTCGAGTATAGACTCGATTTAAAACTACCGAGATAGCGTCCTTTCCCAGGAGCGGATCGTTCTTGGATCTCCTGCTGTTTGACGCAAGACTGCAGCTGACTGACACAAACGCACACACGGTAAACTGTTGGAACACTTTCGTGTATCTCAGTGGCCATTTCGGACTTTGTGCCGATTTCAAGATCCCCAACGAAATTGCGGAATGAGGAGAGTTTGCTCAAACGCATACCTACAATTACAGTAGTCCGCGTTGGCCACGTGTTCTCCCGACAAATGACTCGAGCACTCTCTTCGAATGCGCTCCACATTCCGTCCAATAGAAACTTGTCGAGCGAAGAAATAGACATGTATCTAATTCATTTAGACGAACTATGGAAAGTACGATACCACGATAGACACGCACGAACAATGAACAATGTACCGCAATGCGACAATTGACGCACTCCACCAACAAAAAAGTAGATTCCTGTTAAGATTAAAAACCTTGTATAGGCGATTTACTGACAGACGAAGCGAGGAAGTTAGGACACTGAAATCGCTTATTAATAATGTACAAACTTTAATTATGCAGAGCTACAGAGTTTCTGTAAACACTTAATAATAATAATATGGGTGGCGGTACAGCCCTTATAAATAAATTCTTTCGAAGGAAAAAAAATATCGTCCGTGTCTCAAGCCATGACGACAGGCAATGAACAGACACTGAATTCATCGGGTATTGATCCCAAAAACGCCGTATTCGACGATAACTTCTTCGTGGTCGAAGATCCGCAAGAAAAAGTTGAAGTACTATACGCTGTTATCCAGGTCGTGGAGAAAAGCGTTCAAGCTAGCAACTCGCATCTTCGAGAAGATCTGCAGCAATGGCGATCTGAGAACATAGGCTTTGTCGTGTTCAATGACGAAAACATGGCAGACAATGCCATCGCCGACGAAGGGGTGCATCCCCCGTTCATTTCGAAGGCAGATCTTCAAGCGGTCTTCGCATCACTAAAGAAAATAAATTCAGTTGGAATCGACTTAAGCTCCAACACAGTGCTAAGACACCTCCCCCTGGAAGTGATTACTATGCGGGCAACCACTGGCGCAAAGTAGTCAGACACCTGGAGATCTGGCTAGATCAGTATCTAGATTTTAACAAGCATGTAGAAGCTGCTACGGCCAGGGCCCAATGCGCTTTCGCTGTTACAATGAGACTGTTTTACAACAGCCAACTCGATGCGAGGGTGAAGGTAATCTGATGCATAGCCCTCATACGGCAAATGCTTCCCTATGGCTGTCCCGTGTGGTTCAACGTGAGTGCAAACTTAATAGAAAAGAGTTGGGTGTAAAAACTACCGATCTTTGTTCCATTCGCAAGTCAGATGGAGCTTTCAACGAAAACTGAAAGGCAAGCCAACACAATGTAATAATTGGTCATGGAGAGACCAACTATCACATAAAAACATATTATAGAATCTGCGCTGGCTCTAACAAGACTACGGACTGTAATAAAAGTGACACTTACAAATGTGCAGACTGCAACGGCTGTTATAAAGCTAGAGACAATGCTTGTCAGGTTCAATCGAAGTACCTAGAGCTTAAAAGCAACAGCCCGCAGAATCCAATCCCATCAGCAGCAAAAAAGCTTTCTCTATCACGAAAGCTCCCATCAATGCTCCAGTGAACAACTTGCAGAAGCAACTTAATCTGTCATCAATGTCTGACTTACCCGCAGTTCCTCACCGAAGACAGACTTCCGTACGAGAAAATCATGTGGATGCTGTTAGCCGTGATCTGCCGCCTAGTACATGGGAGAGCGTCTTAAACAACAATAGTGACCCATTCTCAATGGATGAATTAAGTGTTTTAGTTATGGAAATGATAACCACATTATCTAAATGTCAAATAGAAGTAGATCAATTTCAAGTTATCGCGCAGGTAGCTACCAAGTTTTTGTATGCCAATGTAAAGCAATAATACATTAGATAGTAACTTGAATATTGTAACGTAAGATGCTAGAGGGATTCGAAACAAGAGCGCAGATATATTGGACTTTTCAAATAGAAAAAATTTACATAGCTTTAGTAACTGAGACATGGCTAAATCAATCATATCGTTTATCCACCCCCAATTTCAAATACTATCGACTTTATAAAACTGATGGAACTGGAGGTGGAGTTGCAATTTTTGTGAAAAGATCAGTTCAACACTCATTTTTACCAATTATTAAAACAGAATTGGTAAAAAATTGAAGTGAGATTACCAAATCATAAGTCAATAAAAATGTTGTGTGTTCATTTTGCTTGTGGAACTGTGTCTAACATATAGAAATAAATAGTTTGAAAAACGACATACGAAAAATGTTCACCTTGACTGTAGGCATAGAAATTGGGGTTGTTCACGTGCAAATGCACGGGTGCAATTTGCTGTCAAATCTGTGTTTGGTGTTTCCCATTACGTTAATGTTTCCCAATAGTACATCTTATATTCCTGCTAGTTCACATGGTAGTTCCTCTGTGCTTGATATGTTTGTTACAAATTGTCCTAGCTATGAAACTCAACCTGTGTCAATAAATTTATTGAGCTTAGATTATAACCCTGTTTATTGCAAATTTCTTTCCTCTGGTGTGGAAGTCACTCAATATGTCCAAGACTTAAGATAATACTTATTGCAAGCAATATAGAACAAGTATTAATCAGAACTTCTTCTTCTTCTTCTTTGATTGGCGCTACAGTCCGGGGTGGACCTGGGCCTCAACCAACATGCCTCTCCAGCCAGCACCATCTTTCAACAGCTGCCTCCAGTTCGGACCTCGGAGCTGTGGTGTCCATCCGCTCTACATGACTTAGCCATCTTAAGCGTTGGATCCGAAAACGCTTAACTAGGTGCATGCCGCTGTGTAGCCTGTATAGTTCGTGGTTGAAACTTCTCCTAAAAACGCCATCAACGCAAACAGGACCAATGATCATACGCAGAACTTTTCTTTCAAAACAACCAAGAGCTTCTTCATCCGCTTTCAATAGCGTGCATGTATATGCGCCATAGAGCAGGACTTGGATGATCAGGGTTTTATACAAGGTCAATTTGGTGTTTCGAGAGATGGCTCTGTTACTCAATTGCCTCTTGAGCCCAAAGAAACAGCGATTGGCAAGAGTAATTCTGCGCTTGATCTCGGTACTGTTGTTGTTGTCCCAATTTACTCCAGAGCCTAGGTAGACGAAGTCTTTGACTACCTCAAAGATTCTGCTGCCCAATATAACGCTCTGTCCGAGAGGTCGATGTTGTGTGTCCTTTCGTGATGACAGTATGTACTTTGTTTTACCCTGGTTTATCGCTAGACCCATTTTAGCCGCTTCCGCTTCAACGCCAGTAAACGCCTTATTGTCGGCTAGCTGTGTTCGGCCAATCACGTCAATGTGGTCCGTGTATGCTAGCAGTTGAACGGACTTCTGGAAGATCGTGCCTCTAGTGTTGGCGTCTGAGCTTCGCACGATCTTCTCCAGGACGATGTTGAAGAAATCACACGACAGCGCGTCGCCTTGCCTAAAACCTTTTTTGACATTGAAGGTCTCGGTGAGTCCGTTAACGACGTTGATGGAGCAGCGAGAGTTCCCCATCGTCATCCTGCACAACCTGACGAGTTTGGCAGGAATGTCAAAACTAGACATGGCGCTGTATAGCTCGTCTCTATGCACGCTGTCATATGCGGCCTTGAAATCGACGAATAGGTTTTGGGTGTCGATCTGCATCTCTTGAGTCTTTTCCAGGATCTGCCGAAGTGTAAGTATTTGGTCTATTGTGGACTTTCCTGGCCGGAAACCGCACTGATAATTACCTATCAGGTTGTTGACAAAGGGCGTTCACACAAAACGGCAGAGAGTATTTTGTACGCGATGTTAAGGAGGCTGATCCCTCGATCGTTGGCCCAGTCAAAGGGGTATCTTTTCTTGTGGACCGGACAAACGATACTTAGATTCCACTCGTCGGGCATGCTTTCTTCCGACCATATCTTACAGATGAGCTGGTGCATGCGCCCAACCAGGTCATCTCCAGCTGCCTTAAACAGTTCCGCGGACAATCCGTCCGCTGCAGAAACTGTGTTCGACTTCAGTCTAGATATCGCTATCTTGACTTCGTCTAATTCGGGGGGGACGGAATTCGTGTTCATCATCGTCCAAATTGAGTAAAACATTCTGCCTGACAGCGGAGTTTATGTCGCCATCGCCGTTTAACAGTCTACAGAAATAATTTTTCCAAATTCTTAGCATCGACTGCGATTCTACTACTAGTTGTCCATTTTCGTCCCTGCAGGCTTCGGTCCGAGGTCTGTATCTTCCTGATACTTGTTTTACCTTTTGGTTAAACTTTCGGACCTCCTTCCTGTCGTAACACCTCTCCACATCCACGACTGCGGGCTTCTCATGCTCTTTCTTTTTCTTTCTGAGAAGCCGGTGCTCTTCCCTTCTCTTCTGTTCGTAGAGTTCACGAACAGCTCTCGATGTTCGATGCAGCGTTGCCTTGTAGGACTCCTGCTTGGCTGCATCTACCTGCCTGCACTCGTCGTCAAATCATGTTTTCCTTCTGGGTAATGTCGTGAAACCCAGCACATCAGTGGCAGCTTCTTTGATGGCTTTTTGACAACTTTTTCATTCTTCTTCTATTGAATGTGCAGGCAGCGTAGAACTTTAAGAGAGTTTCAGGGAGACTCGGTAGGCAAATTTCCTAGCAGTCGATTGCGATTGTAGCTTTCCGACTTCAAACAGTGGTGTTATTTCGCGACTCCGTACTTCTCTCGATATTCTCATCCTTACCATGGCTACAACAAGGAAAAGGTCCGAGTCGATGTTGGCTCCTCGGAACGTTCGGACATCGAGAATATTGGAGGAGTGTCTGACGTCGATCGCAATGTGATCAATCTGGTTGACGGTTGATTGATCAGGAGACCGCCAGATCCCCTCATGGATGTTGAGGTGTGGAAACCGCGTGCTCACCACAGTGAGGTTACGCCCCGAGGCGAAATCTACCAGCCTGAGTCCGTTTCCGGATGTGTTGTCGTGCAGGCTGTGTTTTCCGATGACTCTAGCAAAGATTTCTTCCTTGCACAGCTGTGCGTTGAAATATTTTAGAACGATCTTGGTGTCATAGCTGGGGCATCGATCGTATGTTCTTTCTAGGAGATCATAGAAGTCATCCTTGCTATCGTCATCCTTCTCCTCTGTCGGGGTGTGTGCGCAAATCAGTCTGATGTTCCCGAATTTAGCCTTGATGCGGATTGTTATGAGGCGCTCGCTGATATAATCAAAGCTTAAGACTTTTTGCCTAAGTCTGCCTCGAACAACGAATCCGCATCCAAATAAGCGCTGCCTTCCCTCTTTGTAACAATCACCGTAGTAGATGTGGCAGTTTCTCATCTTCCTTTTGCCCGGCCCATCTCATCGCATCTCCTGGATGGCGGTGACATCTGCTTTATAGCAGTCCAGGGCCTCCGTGAGTTCATCGGCTGCACGTGGTCTGTTCAGGGACCTCACATTCCACGTGCAGAACCGAAAATCATTGTCCTTTGATCGTTTGCTGGGGTCGTCAACTTTGAATCCGTCCATATCCGAGGCCTGTTGTCGGTTCGTAACCGTTGGTTTTTTGTGTGGTGAGGGAGTCAACCTCACGCACAACCTACAACTGGTAGGCAAGGCCCATTATTTGACCCTCGGGCAGAGAGGGGGCGCTGCATACATTAGTTCACCACACAACGGTTGTTGTGATGGCTATCCAGGGGCGCCACGAGGAGGCTGTATGTCAACTTGACTTATGGACAAGCAGGGATTGCGCTGGCATCCTTCCAGGTTGGGTGCAGTCAGCAACTTTGTCCTGTGTATATAAGCCCATGTCCCTGCTGTATAAATCACGATCACATATAACCGCTTGCCACCCTGGAGTGGAATGCGTGCAATACACGTTTCTATTACTTGTAATCTTCGCACTTCACTGCTGTACATGACCTTGTGACAAAGGCCTTTCTTTATTAAAAGAGCGACCCCATCCCCCTAGCAGAGATTGGGGCCGGTCTCTTCGAACTACGCGGTAATTCTAGTACCAGAGTTTGCGCGTCTGGTTCAGCTTAGTTTCGCTGGCCATAAGCACGTCTGTATTGTGGGATTGCAAAAGGTTACCGAGCGTTAATTTTCGTTCAGTCCTAATCAGTGAATTCACATTCACTGCTAGGATCTTAAGGTTACTATTATAGGATGTTATGGCGTTAGGCACGGCAAACAACGTCGAGTAAATGAGGTCTACCCGCGCTGCGTGCTCCTGGAATTGTTTTTGGAGTTGAGCGATCTGCCCCTGAATAGAGAGCAGAACCGTCTTCAAATCCAGTTCAGTTTCAGGTTGCCTGGACAGTGGGACCGAGGCCACCTTCGGAGCGAAGGAGGCTTCTGGTGTCACAGTGGTAGCTGGAGCTCTAGGCGCTACTGCCACTTTTGTTTTCCTTTTGGCCTATATTATTTTTCTGAGTTCTTGAACTCTTGGACATCCCCGATAGTTTGCGGTGTACTCCTGTCTTCGACCTTTTCCGTCCCTAAGGAACATTCCCCTTGAATGTTAGTTTTTGCGCATTTGACGCAGCGAGAGTGCATGTTGCAGTTCGCCGCGGCATGCCCAAACCTCTGGCAACGAGCACATTGGAGTATGTGCTTCGTCTTTCTTAATGTTTCCCAACTAACAGAAATGTAGCCTGTATGATTAATACGCTTTAGGCTGTCTTTTTTGCTGTCTAAGGGTGACCTGGACAAGGAAGAACGAATGTTTCCTGATCTCCCTTCTCGTTACCGCAGTGTTGAAGGGCTTAAACCCAATGAACGTGACATTGTCGCTCTGCGCCTGGTGCAGCACAGCGAGGATATCCTCAGGATCCACGCCCTTAAGGAGCATGGTCTGCACTTTTTCCCCTTAGGGAGTATACGAAAAAAACTCGGCCCCCGCAGTCACTAGCTCTTCTTTTACATCGCGATAGTCTGCCAATGATAAGCAATGGACAGACACCCTTAAGAGACCTTTATATTTTATGAAGAAAGAGCTTTCTACATCGACGTCCTTAGTCTCCTTCCCGAAGACGTTTATTGGGGGGCATATCTCGGCATTGATGTCTGCCGCTGTTGTTGATGTTGGTTCTGCTGCTGTTGTTTCTGCTGCTTTGGCTGCTGTTGTTGTGTCTGTTGTTGTTGCTGATTTTTTTGCTTGGAAGCTGTTGAGTTTGGATTCTTTGGCATCCGTTGAGGTTGTTGTTGCTGCTTTGGCTGCTGTTGCTGTTGCTGCGCCTGTTGTTGTTGCTTTTGCTGCTCCTGTTCTTGCGCAGTTTCTTTAACCAATCTCCTGGCCTGTAGCTTCTTTTGGATGAGCTTGATTTGGGCATCCAGGTCCTCTCTCTTCCTCTGGATCTTAGCGTGGAGATCCCTGTCCTCCTCTTCGTCTTCCGACTCGAATGGGATTTAGACATTGTAGGAGTTTCCTGTACCGACGTAGAAGAATCTCTCCTCGCCCTCTGCCGACTCGTATTGAACGTCATCGATGGGTTGTTGTTTTTGTGCTGTTACTGGTGTAACTACAGTTAACAACAACTTGGAGCTGCTATTGTTGTCGTTGCTGCTACTTCGGTGATTGCTGCTGCTATTGTTGTTGCTGCCGGTGGTTTTATTGTGATCTTTCCCGCAACGTTCATGTCACTTGAGGTGACAGTGGTTCGGCGTTTCACCGTACTTGGGGCTGCGGCTGCAGCTTCTTTCTCCTCTTCTGTCTCTCCTCCTGGTAGCCTGATTCTCCGGCTTGGTGGCCTGATGTGTCAGTCACCGGTTGCCGGTTTTACCCGTTGTTGGGAGCACGGGTTGCTCCTCTACGTTCATCACTCCACTGTCTCTAGTTTACATTTTTATGGAAAAAACTAAAAATCTATTTGGGTTTTCATGGAAACCAGAAGAATCCTCTGGTTTGTCTAATACAAGCATCTCCTCTTTCACAAGGCGTTTTGTCAAATTTTGTAGTGTTTGGTCCACCTGAACTAAAATGCTTAAATTGATTTGATTGCTGATTCTGCCATCGGAGCACCCAGTTTCTCGAGCTGTTGGGCATTTGTTCTATAGCTGACATGTGACTGGCCATGTTGTCAACATCCAACTTGCGATATTCAGTGTCCGCTGCAGTGTGTTGAGGGAGACTCCTGATCTTTGTTCATAAATGGAAGAAAGTTTGGTTCACATCTTCGCGGTTGTCTCTCTGAATCCAATTGGCAAAAGCCGACGCGTCTGTTGGCTTTTTGGATTCATCGAGAACACCGTCCAAATCATGGACACGCAGATAAACTAGAATCCGAAACTTCCAAAGCGATTAATCCCTTCCATTGAATTTCTGTAAATTTATACTTTTTTCATCTTGGAGAAGTAAAGCCTTTTTAGTCAATTTATTCGCTTTATGCACCTTATTCGATTTATTCGTGCTGATAACGTGTTGAAATAAATTATTCATAAAGTTTCGGATGGTGCTCTGGGTAAAAATAGCTAAGAGACAGTAGCAAAGAAAAATGTTACAAAAAACAACGTGATATTGTCGGCTAGAGACGGATATATATACATATGAGGCAGATATAACTTTCAAATGTGTGCTTTAAGTGCTCTTTAAAATAATGTGTTCAGCATTTTTCAACAAGTTATCATAATTAATGTTATCATAATTCATGACTTTTGACTAACAAAAATATGTCGAACTCCTTTATATAATTAAAAGACTCGCTAATAACTAGTTTACTATTTAATCCTGCAACATTAAAACTTGTGCGTGCATCAAGTCGTGTACAGCGGCTGTTTTGTTTATTGTTGCATGATTAATGGCTGTTGTTTGTTTGAACTGTCAGTTCCAAGCGACATGACGTTTCGTACACATTAGGTATTTTCCAATTGCTGTGAAATTCACCGAAAAACGGTCCAAAGCTATTCCAATTGGTGATTTTGAGAGAATAAAAAATGTCCGCACCCTGCGAAAGTATTACAACCCCGTGACAGGGTAATACAATTAGATGAAGAACAACTCAAATTGTTTAAAGCAATTGTAGAAAAAGATAACTAAAAAAAAAAGTAAGTATATTAAGAAAAGTTGTTTATATTTTAGAGTTGTTAGGAATTGATGGTTATTATTTTGGATTTTATTATGATGGATTATTTAGTTATTTAATTGTTGACAAATAGCATCGCGAATAACATTCCCCCTGGAAAGTTCTCCAAAATGGATGTTGTCCTCCTTAGAGTTTTGAATTAATTCCTCTTTGTCATCGAACGTGAATTCCAAGTTGTCGTCGTTTGCGATATTATGGAGCACTATACAGGCTCTTATAGTGACACATTTTATTCACACCACGCAATTTACAGTAATGCAGCTGCCGGAATCGCTGTTTAAGGATGCCAAATGAATGAATTGAATATATTTTTTGACGGAGAGGAGCGAAGGAGGCTTCTGGTGTCACAGTGGTAGCTGGAGCTCTGGGCGCTACTACCACTTTTGTTTTCCTTTTGGCCTCTATTATTTTTCTGAGTTCTTGAACTCTTGGACATCCCCGATAGTTTGCGGTGTACTCCTGTCTTCGACCTTTTCCGTCCCTAAGGAACATTCCCCTTGAATGTTAGTTTTTGCGCATTTGACGCAGCGAGAGTGCATGTTGCAGTTCGCCGCGGCATGCCCAAACCTCTGGCAACGAGCACATTGGAGTATGTGCTTCGTCTTTCTTAATGTTTCCCAACTAACAGAAATGTAGCCTGTATGATTAATACGCTTTAGGCTGTCTTTTTTGCTGTCTAAGGGTGACCTGGACAAGGAAGAACGAATGTTTCCTGATCTCCCTTCTCGTTACCGCAGTGTTGAAGGGCTTAAACCCAATGAACGTGACATTGTCGCTCTGCGCCTGGTGCAGCACAGCGAGGATATCCTCAGGATCCACGCCCTTAAGGAGCATGGTCTGCACTTTTTCCCCTTAGGGAGTATACGAAAAAAACTCGGCCCCCGCAGTCACTAGCTCTTCTTTTACATCGCGATAGTCTGCCAATGATAAGCAATGGACAGACACCCTTAAGAGACCTTTATATTTTATGAAGAAAGAGCTTTCTACATCGACGTCCTTAGTCTCCTTCCCGAAGACGTTTATTGGGGGGCATATCTCGGCATTGATGTCTGCCGCTGTTGTTGATGTTGGTTCTGCTGCTGTTGTTTCTGCTGCTTTGGCTGCTGTTGTTGTGTCTGTTGTTGTTGCTGATTTTTTTGCTTGGAAGCTGTTGAGTTTGGATTCTTTGGCATCCGTTGAGGTTGTTGTTGCTGCTTTGGCTGCTGTTGCTGTTGCTGCGCCTGTTGTTGTTGCTTTTGCTGCTCCTGTTCTTGCGCAGTTTCTTTAACCATTCTCCTGGCCTGTAGCTTCTTTTGGATGAGCTTGATTTGGGCATCCAGGTCCTCTCTCTTCCTCTGGATCTTAGCGTGGAGATCCCTGTCCTCCTCTTCGTCTTCCGACTCGAATGGGATTAAGACATTGTAGGAGTTGCCTGTACCGACGTATAAGAATCTCTCCTCGCCCTCTGCCGACTCGTATTGAACGTCATCGATGGGTTGTTGTTTTTGTGCTGTTGCTGGTGTAACTACAGTTAACAACAACTTGGAGCTGCTATTGTTGTCGTTGCTGCTACTTCGGTGATTGCTGCTGCTATTGTTGTTGCTGCTGGTGGTTTTATTGTGATCTTTCCCGCAACGTTCATGTCACTTGAGGTGACAGTGGTTCGGCGTTTCACCGTACTTGGGGCTGCGGCTGCAACTTCTTTCTCCTCTTCTGTCTCTCCTCCTGGTAGCCTGATTCTCCGGCTTGGTGGCCTGATGTGTCAGTCACCGGTTGCCGGTTTTACCCGTTGTTGGGAGCACGGGTTGCTCCTCTACGTTCATCACTCCACTGTCTCTAGTTTACATTTTTATAGAAAAAACTAAAAATCTATTTGGGTTTTCATGGAAACTAGAAGAATCCTCTGGTTTGTCTAATACAAGCATCTCCTCTTTCACAAGGCGTTTTGTCAAATTTTGTAGTGTTTGGTCCACCTGAACTAAAATGCTTAAATTGATTTGATTGCTGATTCTGCCATCGGAGCACCCAGTTTCTCGAGCTGTTGGGCATTTGTTCTATAGCTGACATGTGACTGGCCATGTTGTCAACATCCAACTTGCTATATTCAGTGTCCGCTGCAGTGTGTTGAGGGAGACTCCTGATCTTTGTTCATAAATGGAAGAAAGTTTGGTTCACATCTTCGCTGTTGTCTCTCTGAATCCAATTGGCAAAAGCCGACGCGTCTGTTGGCTTTTTGGATTCATCGAGAACACCGTCCAAATCATGGACACGCAGATAAACTAGAATCCGAAACTTCCAAAGCGATTAATCCCTTCCATTGAATTTCTGTAAATTTATATTTTTTTCCATCTTGGAGAAGTAAAGCCTTTTTAGTCAATTTATTCGCTTTATGAACCTTATTCGATTTATTCGTGCTGATAACGTGTTGAAATAAATTATTCATAAAGTTTCGGATGGTGCTCTGGGTAAAAATAGCTAAGAGACAGTAGCGAAGAAAAATGTTACAAAAAACAACTTGATATTGTCGGCTAGAGACGGATATATATACATATGAGGCAGACATAACTTTCAAATGTGTGCTTTAAGTGCTCTTTAAAATAATGTGTTCAGCATTTTTCAACAAGTTATCATAATTTATGTTATCATAATTCATGACTTTTGACTAACAAAAATATGTCGAACTCCTTTATATAATTAAAAGGCTCGCTAAGAACTAGTTTACTATCTAATCCTGCAACATTAAAACTTGTGTGTGCACCAAGTCGTGTACAGCGGCTGTTTTGTTTATGGTTGCATGATTAATGGCTGTTGTTTATTTGAACTGTCAGTTCCAAGCGACATGACGTTTCGTACACATTAGGTATTTTCCAATTGCTGTGAAATTCACCGAAAAACGGTCCAAAGCTATTCCAATTGGTGATTTTGAGAGAATAAAAAATGTCCGCACCCTGCGAAAGTATAACAACCCCTTGACAGGGTAATACAATTAGATGATGAAAAACTCAAATTGTTTAAAGCAATTGTAGAAAAAGATAACTAATAAAAAAAAAGTAAGTATATTAAGAAAAGTTGTTTATATTTTAGAGTTGTTAGGAATTGATGGTTATTATTTTGGATTTTATTATGATGGATTATTTAGTTATTTAATTGTTGACAAATAGCATCGCGAATAACATTCCCCCTGGAAAGTTCCCAAAAATGGATGTTGTCCTCCTTAGAGTTTTGTATTAATTCCTCTTTGTCATCGAACGTGAATTCCAAGTTGTCGTCGTTTGCGATATTATGGAGCACTATACAGGCTCTTATAGTGACACATTTTATTCACACCACGCAATTTACAGTAATGCAGCTGCCGGAATCGCTGTTTAAGGATGCCAAATGAATGAATTGAATATATTTTTTGACGTTTATTGAATTCTGTGCATTTCTACGAAGAGTCGTTCCACAAGTTTGTGCACAGTTTCTCTCTCAAGAAGAGATTTTTACGCCCACGCCTGACAATTTGCTCAACTACGACCTATTGTTTTATTTTGTTCAACCTTCATTAGGAGTATTAACCACAATCAACTAATAGAGATATCCATCTCCCTCGAACCCCTTTGAACAGCTTGTTGTTTTTGTAGCGTCTGTGAAGTTATGAAAGCCGTTTCAAACAGCTGAAAGGCTTCCTCTGCAAAATAATGATTTGAAAGAAAGCATTTATTTGAAAAGAAACTTCTTTTTGAGCGTTGTTTCAAACCAGTAGCCACCACCAACAAAAGGATGAGTAGCTTCAATAACTGTTTGTGTTCAGAAGGTATGGTCATACCACTGGAAGAATATCGGAATGCATTGATCATTGATACGTTAAGGCTCAACTATAATGCGCATGAGTGTGCGAAATGTTTCGTCATGTTTCCAAAAAATTCATGTCTACCCATAAAAGCATTTACGCTTATGTCCATATCTCAGAAATAGTTTTGTTTCATTCAGCCGAAAAATCTCGTGCAACATTCAGTTAGTGACAATTCGCAGATGAAAACAAATAAGTTTGATGTTTGAAGAGATTTCTATACTAAAACAAATGAAAGATTTATTATATAAATTATATAAAGCTATTTGCTCCCATGATTTGTTCTTCTTTAATTTGTTGTTGTAGAGCGGGTGCTTTTTGTCATAAAGGCATGGATTTTTCCTCACTTTTTGAATAATCGATTGAATTATATCCATTTCGACAGATGCACTTTTGTTCCCACATTTCGTTGTTTATTTGCTATTTGTCAAATTCGCATATGCGCGTTGCGATTCATTTCGCACTAGCTCATGCTTAACGAAAACATGACCAAACATTTCGTTAAAATTTGACACCAGCTGATGCACACTCATGCGCATTATAGTTGAGCCTTTACTCATGGAATGCTTAAGGTTTGTGGGCAAGTCAACCACTTTGGAAATCTATTCAATGAAACTACCCCATTTCATTTTCATTTTAATTCATTTTTATTACTACTTCAGGATAAACTTACATACTAGACAAAAATGCTTAAAACTAGTTAAATGAACAGTGTTACTATACTAACTTACTGGCCCTCGGCGCACTCTAAGCTAAACTTAAACTTAAACTATGTCTTTCGTCTTAAACTAGCATTTTATTTGTAATGAATTCATACTGTCTGTACAACTTAATATTAAGAAAAATTTGCAAGGAAAAAAAACTTAATTACAGGACTGATTTTTAGATAAAACTTACATACTAACTTTCATATATATATATATGGGTGGCGCTACAGCCCATAGAGGGCCAGGGCCTAGCTTCTCAGCAACCACTCGTGTTGTGCGTGCTATTGTTCTCTCACGAGTGGAAGGGACCTACAGTTTTTATGCCGAATCCGAACGGCTTTGTTTGAGAAGCTTTTTCTAGACAGGAAATACTCTTTGAGCATTGTCAGTCACTCGAAAGAGGTGGGGCCGTGAAAATTATTTCTGTCGCTCAGAGCTGGAATCGAACCTACGACGTCGAGGTTGGGGTCGACGCACGTACCCACAACGCCACGGGACACCACTTACATACTACCTTAAAATAACTTAAAACTAACTTAACTAATCAAACACACATGTATACATGCGTGTATGTAATAACATACGCACATATATATATGTGTGTACTTAACATATTTACATGTTATACACATAAGTACACTCAGTGTACGAATGTGTATATATTTTTTTTTTGTGTTTTTTTTTATTTACATATATACAGCTTACTGACTACCTTAAAACTACCCTACGATAAGTGAGTCGGCCATAGGTTGCGGTTTCTAGATTTCCACCTAATTCACTGCAAGACGGCGACCGACTGCGCCCCATAAGGGGGTACGCACTACCCTTTCTACCCAGGGTCTAGAGGGTTCGACGCTGGAGTTCTTTCGCTCCCCAGCCACCAGAACTTTTGGTGCTGCTTAGCAACATCCTTTATATCCCGCCTCGACACCGCTGTACTAAAGCGGAGGAGGCCCTCCTCAGCTCGTTGTGCGACGGAGCGATCGTGGTTGAGTCGCCCATCCACAGTTGACCTGGCGACGTGGTAGATGAGCGGTACCGCATTTATGTCTTGTATCAGGCTGCACTTGTCTAGATGGAGAAAAGCTTCTGGGGGGACGAATCCGTTATGACGTACCCTTTCGTGGTATTGTGGGTTCGGGTAGTAAGCCCCGGAGATCAGGTTATTGTTCGAGTTCATCGCTCTCGCAGTGTGGCCTCGAATCAACTTCACCAGGAAATTGTCCACTCATATCAGGTTCGCCCTGTTGTATAACACCTCATTGGAGTAGAATTTTCTGTACTGGGACTCTGGTGTTCTGTAAAGGCGAAGGCAAGCCCTAAGACAGGCCCTCTCAAACACCCGAATCTTTTCCATCAAGCTTGCACTCACGTTGAACCACACGGGACAACCATATGTGAGCATTGGCCGTATGAGGGCCATGTAGCAGATTACCTTTACCCTTGCATCGAGTTGGCTGTTGTAAAACAGTCTCTTTGTAAGGGCGAAAGCGCCTCGGGCCCTGACTAGAGTAGCATCTACATGTTTGTTAAAATATAGATACTGATCTAGCCAGATCCCCAGGTATCTGACTACAATCCTTTGCGTCAGTGGTTGCCCGTGCCGTCCTACAATAGAGAACTTTCGCCAATTCTTTTTCGTATCCGCGGAAGCTCTATACAACGGCGTCCTGAACAGAATGGTTTCCGACTTCTGAAAGTTGATATTCAACTTCCAGTCATCGTAATCTCTCATGAATGAGTCGAAGTCCCCCTGCGTGAGCGTAGTGATGTCCTCGATCTTTTTGCCTGATCTGTACACTATCAAGTCGTCGGCATACGCAATTGCGTGCGGAAGAGAACTTATCAGATCGCTCAAGAAAATGTTGAACAAGATCGGCGAATTAACGGCACCCTGTTGGAGACCATTTTTAATTTCAAAAATACCTGTAGAGGTCACGCTGCCATTCTTGACTACGAACCGCCTACCGGTAAGCATGTTGTACAGTAGGTACAGCAGTGGTTTACTAATGCCTAGCCGATTGAGCTTATAGTAAAGTCCTTCTAACCAAGCGGTGTCGAAGGCCTTCTCCAGGTCAATCAAACAGGCGCCCGTGCATTGTTTCATGCTCTTGTTCCATTGGATATCCGACACCAGTTTCGACGCGGCATGAATAGTGTCATGCCCCGCTCTGAAACCGAATTGGTTATCCGGAATTATATGTTTGTCCTCTGTTCAGTTGATCAGAGCTCTATTTATCACCTTCTCGAATACCTTGCTGATGTTCAGAAGGAGACTAATTGACCGGAGGTTGCACGGATTCGAAGAATCTTTTCCTCGCTTGGATATGGGTTGTACAATCGCAGTTTTCCAATGCTCCGCATAATGTGCATTATTCAGAGCATTGTTAAAAAGGATAGTGTACATAGTGACCACTTCCAGAGGAAGATGTCTTAGCACAATGTTGGAGATCCCGTCGATTCCAACCGACTTTTTCTTCTTTAATGATGCGAAGACCGCTTGAAGATCTGTCTTCGAAATGAACGGGGGATGAACCCCTTCGTCGGCGATGACATTGTCTGCCATGTTTTCGTCATTGAACTGGACAAAGCCGATGTTCTCAGATCGCCATTGCTGAAGATCTTCTCGAAGTTGAGAGTTTGCTAGCTTGCACGCTGTTTTCCAGGTCGTGGTTTGGGCGAACACTCACGTTCACCTAGTACACTTCCTGGAAAACTGCGCCTAGTACTTCAACTTTTTCTTGCGGGTCTTCGACCACAAAGAAGTCATCGTCGAGTACGGCGTTGTTGGGATCAATACCTGCTGTAGTCAGTATGTGTTCGTTGTCTGTCGTCCTGGGAAGCTTAAGACACGGAAGATCACTATTTTTCTTTCGGAAGAATTTGTTAATTTGTGGAAACATACTCGGGTTGTTAGATTTAACAGCCCGAATCTTAGTGTTCCAGTACGTGTTCACAGAGACTCTATAATTTTGTACAATTAACGTCTGTACATTCTTAATGAGCGATTTCAGTGTCCTAACTTCCTCGCTACGTCTGTCAGTAAACCTCCTGTACAAGGTTTTTAATCTTGACAGAAGCCTACTTTTTTGTTGGTGTAGTGCGTCAATTGTCGCATTGCGGTACAAGTTTTCGTTGTTCTGTATACCGTGGTATCGTACTGTCCATAGTTCGTTTTATTGTCTCGTCCAATTGAATTAGATACATGTCAATCTCTTCGTTTGACAGAAGCGAAACTACCCCAAATGTGAAAGTATGCGTGGAATATATATATAGGAATATATTTTTATTATGATGGATCATTTAGTTATTTAATTGTTGACAAATAGCATCGCGAATAACATTCCCCCTGGAAAGTTCTCCAAAATGGATGTTGTCCTCCTTAGAGTTTTGAATTAATTCCTCTTTGTCATCGAACGTGAATTCCAAGTTGTCGTCGTTTGCGATATTATGGAGCACTATACAGGCTCTTATAGTGACACATTTTATTCACACCACGCAATTTACAGTAATGCAGCTGCCGGAATCGCTGTTTAAGGATGCCAAATGAATGAATTGAATATATTTTTTTACGTTTATTGAATTCTGTGCATTTCTACGAAGAGTCGTTCCACAAGTTTGTGCACAGTTTCTCTCTCAAGAAGAGATTTTTACGCCCACTCCTGACAATTTGCTCAACTACGACCTATTGTTTTTTTTGTTCAACCTTCATTAGGAGTATTAACCACAATCAACTAATAGAGATATCCATCTCCCTCGAACTCCTTTGAACAGCTTGTTGTTTTTGTAGCGTCTGTGAAGTTATGAAAGCCGTTTCAAACAGCTGAAAGGCTTCCTCTGCAAAATAATGATTTGAAAGAAAGCATTTATTTGAAAAGAAACTTCTTTTTGAGTGTTGTTTCAAACCACTAGCCACCACCAACAAAAGGATGAGTAGCTTCAATAACTGTTTGTGTTCAGAAGGTATGGTCATACCACTGGAAGAATATCGGAATGCATTGATCATTGATACGTTAAGGCTCAACTATAATGCGCATGAGTGTGCGAAATGTTTCGTCATGTTTCCAAAAAATTCATGTCTACCCATAAAAGCATTTACGCTTATGTCCATATCTCAGAAATAGTTTTGTTTCATTCAGCCGAAAAATCTCGTGCAACATTCAGTTAGTGACAATTCGCAGATGAAAACAAATAAGTTTGATGTTTGAAGAGATTTCTATACTAAAACAAATGAAAGATTTATTATATAAATTATATAAAGCTATTTGCTCCCATGATTTGTTCTTCTTTAATTTGTTGTTGTAGAGCGGGTGCTTTTTGTCATAAAGGCATGGATTTTTCCTCACTTTTTGAATAATCGATTGAATTATATCCATTTCGACAGATGCACTTTTGTTCCCACATTTCGTTGTTTATTTGCTATTTGTCAAATTCGCATATGCGCGTTGCGATTCATTTCGCACTAGCTCATGCTTAACGAAAACATGACCAAACATTTCGTTAAAATTTGACACCAGCTGATGCACACTCATGCGCATTATAGTTGAGCCTTTACTCATGGAATGTTTAAGGTTTGTGGGCAAGTCAACCACTTTGGAAATCTATGAAACTACCCCATTTCATTTTCATTTTAATTCATTTTTATTACTACTTCAGGATAAACTTACATACTAGACAAAAATACTTAAAACTAGTTAAATGAACAGTGTTACTATACTAACTTATTGGCCCTCGGCGCACTCTAAGCTAAACTTAAACTTAAACTATGTCTTTCGACTTAAACTAGCATTTTATTTGTAATGAATTCATACTGTCTGTACAACTTAATATTAAGAAAAATTTGGAAAAAAAACTTAATTACAGGACTGATTTTTAGATAAAACTTACATACTAACATACATACTACCTTAAAATAACTTAAAACTAACTTAACTAATCAAGCACACATGTATACATGCGTGTATGTAATAATATACGCACATATATATATGTGTGTACTTAACCTATTTACATGTTATACACATAAGTACACTCAGTGTACGAATGTGCATATATATTTTTTTTGTGTTTTTTTTTTTTTATTTACATATATACAGCTTACTGACTACCTTAAAACTACCCTACGATAAGTGAGTCGGCCATAGGTTGCGGTTTCTAGATTTCCACCTAATTCACCGCAAGACGGCGACCGACTGCGCCCCATAAGGGGGTACGAACTACCCTTTCTACCCGGGGTCTAGAGGGTTCGACGCTGGAGTTCTTTCGCTCCCCAGCCACCAGAACTTTTGGTGCTGCTTAGCAACATCCCTTATATCCCGCCTCGACACCGCTGTACTAAAACGGAGGAGGCCCTCCTCAGCTCGTTGTGCTACGGAGCGATCGTGGTTGAGTCGCCCATCCACAGTTGACCTGGCGACGTGGTAGATGAGCGGTACCGCATTTATGTCTTGTATCAGACTGCACTTGTCTAGATGGAGAAAAGCTTCTGGGGGGACGAATCCGTTATGACGTACCCTTTCGTGGTATTGTGGGTTCGGGTAGTAAGCCCCGGAGATAAGGTTATTGTTCGAGTTCATCGCTCTCGCAGTGTGGCCTCGAATCAACTTCACCAGGAAATTGTCCACTCGTATCAGGTTCGCCCTGTTGTATAACACCTCATTGGAGTAGAATTTTCTGTACTGGGACTCTGGTGCTCTGTAAAGGCGAAGGCAAGCCCTAAGACAGGCCTTCTCAAACACCCGAATCTTTTCCATCAAGCTTGCACTCACCTTGAACCACACGGGACAACCATATGTGAGCATTGGCCGTATGAGGGACATGTAGCAGATTACCTTTACCCTTGCATCGAGTTGGCTGTTGTAAAACAGTCTCTTTGTAAGGGCGAAAGCGCCTCGGGCCCTGGCTAGAGCAGCATCTACATGTTTGTTAAAATATAGATACTGATCTAGCCAGATCTCCAGGTATCTGACTACAATCCTTTGCGTCAGTGGTTGCCGGTGCCGTCCTACAATAGAGAACTTTCGCCAATTCTTTTTCGTATCCGCGGAAGCTTTATACAACGGCGTTCTGAACAGAATGGTTTCCGACTTCTGAAAGTTGATATTCAACTTCCAGTCATCGTAATCTCTCATGAATGAGTCGAAATCACCCTGCGTGAGTGTAGTGATGTCCTCGATCCCCCTGATCTGTACACGATCAAGTCGTCGGCATACGCAATTGCGTGCGGAAGAGAACTTATCAGATCGCTCAAGAAAATGTTGAACAGGATCGGCGAATTAACGGCACCCTGATGGAGACCATTTTTAATTTCAAAAATACCTGTAGAGGTCACGCTGCCATTCTTGACTACGAACCGCCTACCGGTAAGCATGTTGTACAGTAGGTACAGCAGTGGTTTACTAATGCCTAGCCGATTGAGCTTATAGTAAAGTCCTTCTAACCAAACGGTGTCGAAGGCCTTCTCCAGGTCAATCAAACAGGCGCCCGTGCATTGTTTCTTGCTCTTGTTCCATTGGATATCTGACACCAGTTTCGACGCGGCATGAATAGTGTCATGCCCCGCTCTGAAACCGAATTGGTTATCCGGAATTATATGTTTGTCCTCTGTCCAGTTGGTCAGAGCTCTATTTATCACCTTCTCGAATACCTTGCTGATGTTCGGAAGGAGACTAATTGACCGTTGGTTGCACGGATTCGAAGAATCTTTTCCTCGCTTGGATATGGGTTGTACAATCGCAGTTTTCCAATGCTCCGGATAATGTGCATTATTCAGAGCATTGTTAAAAAGGATAGTGTACATAGTGACCACTTCCAGAGGAAGATGTCTTAGCACAATGTTGGAGATCCCGTCGATTCCAACCGACTTTTTCTTCTTTAATGATGCGAAGACCGCTTGAAGATCTGTCTTCGAAATGAACGGGGGATGAACCCCTTCGTCGGCGATGACATTGTCTGCCATGTTTTCGTCATTGTACTGGACAAAGCCGATGTTCTCAGATCGCCATTGCTGCAGATCTTCTCGAAGTTGAGAGTTGCTAGCTTGCACGCTGTTTTCCAGGTCGTGGTTTGGGCGAACACTCACGTTCACCTTGTACACTTCCTGGAAAACTGCGCCTAGTACTTCAACTTTTTCTTGCGGGTCTTCGACCACAAAGATCAATACCTGCTGTAGTCAGTATGTGTTCGTTGTCTGTCGTCCTGGGAAGCTTAAGACACGGAAGATCACTATTTTTCTTTCGGAAGAATTTGTTAATTTGTGGAAACATACTCGGGTTGTTAGATTTAACAGCCCGAATCTTAGTGTTCCAGTACGTGTTCACAGAGACTCTATAATTTTGTACAATTAACGTCTGTACATTCTTAATGAGCGATTTCAGTGTCCTAACTTCCTCGCTACGTCTGTCAGTAAACCTCCTGCACAAGGTTTTTAATCTTGACAGGAGCCTACTTTTTTGTTGGTGTAGTGCGTCAATTGTCGCATTGCGGTACAAGTTTTCGTTGTTCGTGTATACCGTGGTATCGTACTGTCCATAGTTCGTTTTATTGTCTCGTCCAATTGAATTAGATACATGTCAATCTCTTCGTTTGACAGAAGCGAAACTACCCCAAATGTGAAAGTATGCGTGGAATATAGCCTCCAAATAAAGAAGTATGCGTGTCTTGTGGTAGGTCACATCATTTTTGCCTGGAAAGTTGAATATAAGCTGTATAATAATTTAAATTACCATCAGAGATAATGTATGATAGATATACCCGACATCCTCGTGTCTTTCCCCTTGATTTCGTTTGACAGCGTTTTTTATAACATTTCACAGCTGTTTATTATCTGTTTCGTATGCGAACAGCTGATTAGGTGAATTATCTGACACTTCAAATTATTTATTTATTTCGAATTTGTTTACGTTACAAAACGAAACCTTTTTTTGCCTTGTTACAGCATACTACACCGAAGACAACAAATTAAAAGCAAATTCAAATTAGTATAATTCATCTGGTGTGTGTAGGCTTTTCGTCAAGTGGAGTCAATGATCAGGGCTATACGCAGTTAGTCGAAAAAAACGAAGGAATAGAAGAGGTGCCCAATATCATCCATGAGAACAGATTCTATTCAGCCCATAGAATCTTTTAAGCAGTTAATGTTTATCACATTCACATGTTTTTCATTCACAGGTAGCAATATTCTACATCGGATTGACGCTGTATCGGAAGATGTTGTCGAGCTAAGTTACTATGTATACATTTCTGTTTTGTTGATGTTATGTAATGCACATTGTTTTCTTTTAGTGTGACGATTGCTCGTTATGTTAGTGGCAACTGCATAACTGCTATCGTTATTATTATATATGCCAACATGCAGCTGAAAAGACGGAACAAACCCCCAGAATTAGGAAAAAACTATTTAATATTGTTAAGTGTATTTTATTGAAAATTTATGAAAGCATTTTCACACCACCCTTAAGGTATGCTTATGGTGCGTTAACCGATTTTTTTTACCGGGTGTTCGGTTTCCCCGAGATGCTTATTGCACCCGACCTAGAACGAAATAATATATTAATTTAATTTGTAAATAAATGGAAAAGTAAATAGAATAGAAGAAATAGAAATAAAATTAAAATGGAAGACAAAATGTATGATAAGTATTTCTTTCATAAATGCGAAACGCTGAGGATTTTATTCCTGAAGCTGAAATCACTTAAGTCCCTATTCCAAAACTTCAACAAAAAAATGCGAACCCTAATAAAATAATTTAAAATGAAGTCCTGTTGCAAGTTCTTGCAACAAACGAATTTCTTTTGCGTAAGTAAGACTTCGTCAATTTGCTTTGCTACACTCTTGATGATAACATTCGTAGAACACTTTTAAGAACATGTCTTCCAGTTGTCGAATGTGTTCTACCAAATCTGGGGGTGGGGCAACCTGATTGCATCCATCAAATTGCTTAAACATTGTAAATGTAAAGCTTGTGGATGGGTTTCCCGTAAATAGTGTAGGCAGAGGCTAGAGCTACATAAATTACTTTCACGCACTTTCCGATACAGACAACCGCAAACATAAGCAAAACTATTTTCTTTTAGAAACTCATTCACATTTATGTCCACAGTCATTTTGACAGAAAATGTTGGTTTTGGTCTATCATGCAGCCTGCTTTGCAACCAATCTGGTTGCTTTCACGACTATATATATATGTACATCTTAACATATCACCAAATCACCACCAAAAATTATTAAAGAAAAACTTACATGGAGTCGTCCTATACGCATGATTCAAGTTTTTGCATCCCAGAATGCAAGACTTTCTGTCCATGTCATTTGTTGTTTCTGGCAATACTAAATTAAATGTAATATGAAAGTAAGTATATGAATATGTTCTAATGTAGATGTTTCAATTTACGTCGAACTTTCCGCAAAAATGCAACCACTGCAATACCCACTTTTCTTATAGACTTGAAATCTTTAATGTCTGCTCATTGATTTACACTGCACTAGACTGTAATTCTATTCACACTTCAATTGATAACTTTATTTATCTTGAAACACTTGCAATTTGAAATAAATTCACATTCAAACCTAATTTCCCCACAAAACGGCGGACAAAATGAAGTAAAAATATGTTCAATAAGTGTGCCCCGGTTAATAAAAGTTACACCATACTGGAAAAACGCATTGGAAACAAGTATAAATGTCCGTTGGGTTTGAAAATTTGAACATATTTTGCAGTTGTGAATGATTGAAAGTAATATATAATATAAAACTAAGCAAACTCAGACTAATGAAAATGTTGGTTTCATATCCAATAATGGAAGCACAATAAATACCTAATTTAATATCATCATGAATAAAAAAAAGTAAAGCAATTCATTCACAAACACTAAAATAATTAGTATTATAATTACAAGCAATGTGTAGTTCATTAATTGAAACTAAAATTACTGAAGAAGAACACTAGCACATAATATATAGCGCATAATGTAACGCTTTTAACAAATATGTGTACATATTTGTGCAAATGAGTATATATATATATAAATATCACCAAAAATATCATCTGTTAACAATAACATTAACAAGCGAATTTGTATATTCAAGTATTTTGTTCAACAGACATGAATCAAAATATCATATACATACCAACGAACAAATAATTTTTTCATCAATCATGTGTAGTCACTTTTAATTTAAATCAGTCCGTCTACTTATGGTGTCGACTGTATATTGGGTATTCTATTTACTTCAGAAATAGAGAAACCGTTTGCTATAACAATTGCTATTGACCTAAATGATCGAATGGTCCATCCGCAATTCCTACTGTGCACTCGCACCGTTTTCCTGACCGAAATGCTAAATGTATAAGCAGGCAATAAAGAGCCTTCGAAACAGCCTGGTGTTTTACTTGCCATCCCTCCCGAATTTCCCTACACATGTCAAATCGACCTAGTTTATATTTGTAGGGTTAAGTTAATAAACGCTTTAAAAATTTCAAGTATTTTGTTCAACAGACATGAATCAAAATATCATATACATACCAACGAACAAATAATTTTTTCATCAATCATGTGTAGTCACTTTTAATTTAAATCAGTCCGTCTACTTATGGTGTCGACTGTATATTGGGTATTCTATTTACTTCAGAAATTGAGAAACCGTTTGCTATAACAATTGCTATTGACCTAAATGATCGAATGGTCCATCCGCAATTCCTACTGTGCACTCGCACCGTTTTCCTGACCGAAATGCTAAATGTATAAGCAGGCAATAAAGAACCTTCGAAACAGCCTGGTGTTTTACTTGCCATCCCTCCCGAATTTCCCTACACATGTCAAATCGACCTAGTTTATATTTGTAGGGTTAAGTTAATAAACGCTTTAAAAATTTTCAAGTATATTCCCTTAATTACAGAAATTATTCGACGGACTGCCATCAGAAAAAATGTATTTCTTTTCTTAAAAGTCACGCATGTAATTGTAATTGTAAAGAAAAACCATTCGAGTAAGATTTATAGATTTATTGTTTAAATGAATTTTAGTAACACATTGCTTTAATTCCTAATATTATAATGTCATGAATTTGTTTTCAACATGTTCACTTCGCAAACATATCCCTGGAAAATTCCAATCGGCTACACAATTGACACTATTGGGGGCAAATTTGTAAAAAAAACATGGCGCGCACCTAAACGTTGTAACAATGTGCGCGAAAATAAAGAAATATGCGTGAGTTCAGGTCCATAACGGCAGTTTTTTTGGTTGGATAGGGGTTTTCCAATCAGAAATGCCTGGAAAGACGAATATCTCTAAGTTCTCTTATCTCAGATCTCTATGTTCTCTTAAATCTGATAAAAAGCCTTCGGCAGAAATAAGAGAGCAAAGAGATATCCATCTTCGGCCATTTTTGCCCCTAGCCCACAAAAGAGAGGAATGTAAGAGTAGTGGAAATCCCTTGTATTTCACTCATACTCTTACAAATTCGTCAATTCACCCCTATAATGGCGGCCGATTCGTCAATTCACCCCTGTAATGGCGGCCGATTCATCAATTTTATGAGAAAATCGTGTGAAGTTGGCCGCAACCGTGTACTATTGTTCAAAGAGTGTTTAGTGAGTTCATGACTTTAGTGGTAGGATTGGGTGATTCAAAAATAATGCCACGTATTATTTACAGGAATAGTTTGCATCAATTTAATCCATTCATGTAATATATAGCCTATTTCTATGTCATACGTGAGAAATGAAGTCACTTTTATAGCATTCATTCATAAATTCGAAAAAAGGTAAAGAATTAAAAATTAAAATTTCTTAATTGTTAAGAGAAATTTCCAGATATTGAAACTAAAACTAAATCGGAAAAATAGTTGCCAAAATTTGGAAGTAATTTCCATCATATATCTGTAAAAGGAAGAGCAGCAAAGAAACTGCTTATTTTTTTATTAATGCAAACGTTTTAAAGTTATATATATACCTGTACATAAGTGTCGGGCAATGCGTTTTATAGATATTATTCATATTTGAGAAAAAAAAACATACAGTTATCTGTTTCTTTATTAATATCACACTAATGTTGCAGATAGAAACTCCTATAAACAGGAGCTTAATTAATTTACAGCGTGAACATACGCTTTGTTCGTTTGCTTACTCCTCCTCATTGTGTTGAATACTTAACACTGAACATTTGAAAAATGTCGGGTAAACGAGCGAATTTTCAAATAACACCTTCAATCCACCCCAATACTATGGTTGGGGAAGAGGATCAGCTGTTCTCAAGAGCTCACACGTATTCACAGACACGGCGGGGAAAGCTTGTAAAAAACGCTGTCAGATGGAATCAAGGGGCAAGAGAGGCAAAAGATGGATATCTCTTTGCTCTCTTATTTCTGGCCTTCGGCTTATGATTTATAGTAAATATAGTATATATTCCTATTGTTTAGGACGTTTTCCGATGGATAAATTCTTCAGCTTTGAACGATTAAAGTCTTTTAAGAATAATGAATTAATTGTTTTTCGAACTAGAAAAAATGAAGAAAAAGTATATCATTATAACCAAATTATTTCCCAATCTAAAGCATTAATGCAATGTTTTCAAGATAGTGGCATAGACAAAGTTCGAATAAGTTTACAGTGCCCACAATCTCCTGAACTCTGCGTTATTATTTTGAGGTATGTTATTTCAATCCATATTTCGTTTAAATTCTTCAAAAATTAAAAGAATTGTTAAGTGTTCTTAATTGTGAAAGCTCTTTCTGCGGAATTCCACAAACCCTCAATGCGTATGAGGTCTGGGAAGCAAACAAACAGTATCGAACAAAATTCTTCGTGTCGAATGTGTTCTGGAACCAAATTGATTATTTGAAGTTTTTAAAAGAATTTATCGTACTGGATAGAGCAATCTATATATTCGAAGTTCTGTATACAACTGACCAAATTTTGACAGAAAAAGTGGTTAATGAATGTTATTGCATAAAAACTTCTGGGAGTACTGCTTTGCCGAAAGTCGTTCGTGTACCAGTTCAATCAATAATACCAAATATTAAGAGTTTAAGGTTTGTGTATATGCATGTATGTTGGGATATTATTTATCTATGATTTAATAAAATATATTATAGCACCATGTTGAAGCTGACGCCTAATGATATAATATTGTTGTCATCACCTATTACGTTTGATCCGTTTCTAGTGGAATATTTTCTAGCGTTGTGGAACGGATCTGCTCTTTTAATCATTGAGTCTGACATCAAACTTACACTATACATGCACACGGACGTACTACAATGTAATCAAAAAAGGGGTCCAACTATAGCACAGATGACGCCTTCACTTTTTCGAATGTTCGGCCTAGAAACTATTCGGAAAACTTTATTGGATGTGAGCACTTCGTTAAGGTATGTTAAGTTGTGTATTAGAGAGAAATTCAACTCCTGTTTTTTCTTTACAAACCAATCATTGCATTTGCGAACTTTCAAGTTAAATGCCCATTTATGTTAGCGGCGAACTGCGAACGCGAACTTTCACAAACAACCCTTTTCTAGCAAATATAAACAAAAATTTAAACTTCTTGGTATGCAAAACGATTGTACTGCATTATCGAGTTTTTTCATAGACAAAAATCCCACTAAGAGTTAGTTAAAGTTTCCCTAATTAATGATTTGAAAGTTTTTCTCTACGAAGCAATTATCATTCTCTCCGCGAACTGGCAAACTGAATTCGTGATATACAAACGCCATCCAAAGACGAAAACGCGATCTACAAACTCACGAACAAAAAAATTGGCGTGTCAGTATCAGTCTGCACCAGTAGTTATATGCGAATGAAAAACCTCCATATGAATGAAACGTCAATGTTTGCGGCGACGTCATATGAATGGGCCTTTAAGTACGCAAAACACATAGAGCCAAACGCAATCCACAACCACCACGACCAAAAAATTCGCCGTGAAGTGTGTTTGCACACATAGCTCTCTGTAAATGAGAAAACTATATATGAATGAAATGTCTGAGTTTGCGAAGTTCGCAATTCGTGGCAACCTCATATGAATGGGCCTTTATGTCGCGAATTTCTAATGGTACATACTGTAGACTCTCGATAAAATCTCCCAATTAATAAAATTCTACAATACTTTGAGTGTAGAAGAGGTACTAACATTTTGCATGAAATTGATAAGGCAATGCATACAGAAATGGCCTTCAGCAATTACTCGGTACTTCTATCAAAGGACTTAGAAAAGGCAATCAAAAAATACAACCATCGGGGTAATTACTCGGCTGCTTGAATGGGTATTGAATTCAAATTTGTTTAACCCTTGCATCAATATCCACATACCCGGGTATGTTTTTCATTTTCATATTGGTATATTTTAAGTTTTACATATGTAGGTGCCGAATAAACTTGCGGTTTTCAAAAGCCTAAAATATTTGCTTTTGATCGTGTTCCAAAAAAAAAAATAAAATTTTCTTTTTGGGTCAACATTTGCAAGCAATTTTTGTCTATGCAAAATTTTTGAGTGTTGACATAAGGATTAAAACAATAAAATTTTGCTCATGTCTAAAAGAACAATAAAAGTGTATAATGCCCAAAATTGGCAAGGGGGGTCTCAGAAATCCTCCATCTCGAAAGCGCTACAAAATATACTATAATAAACAGAAATAAGTTGATCGTTTAGTTGTTTGCATTGAATAGGCTCCGAAACTACTGGACCGATTGGAAAAATGATTTTACCAATAGAATCCTACATAGATAGATAGATAGATTTTATTCGTTTTTGATAAACTCTTAACTGTTTGTTTCGTTTTTAATACTTGTATGTAAGTTGCTAGCTACTAAATATCATTTTGTGATTTTTACCGCCTATACAAGGGTAAACACAAATGTATTATTTGAATATTTTAATATTATTTGATATATAAACAATATTGACGAACAATAGTCAATATGTGTCAATACAATTGAAGTGTATTTTTTAGTTGCACAATTTTTGGAAATCTTATTTCTTATTCTAAAGTTATTTTTTTTTTGATATTTTGATACATATGTAGTCAGCATGAGTATTTAATGACAGTTTATTGTCTACATTAATACCTAGATACTTGATTTGTTTACACACTGTTAACACACTCTATATAATTATCTTTTAATCTTATATTTATGGAACCAAAATTCTTACCAAATAACATACACTTTGTTTAAGATACATTAAGCATCAATGTGTTTTTACACAACCATACATATAGATTCTCAGCATCATTATTCATTTTGGCTTCACAATCATTAAAATCTTTCTAATCCACATATACAAGTGTATCGTCTGCAAAAAGCAACACCGTCGACAATTTAAGCCAATCCAATAGATAATTTATATAAATCAAAAATAGTATCACTCCTAGAATTGTTACTTGTGGTACATCTAAGTTTACTTCCTTACTTCCTTATCCACAGTTTCGAATGCCCTCTTAAGATCAAGGAACAGCGCTAAAGCGAAGTTTCCTGCATCAAGTTATTGTTTATCTAAAACCAAAACCTGTGCAGTCTCTGCTGAATGATCTTTTCGAAATCCAGACTGTTTTTCACGAAGCGTTCCGTTTCTATTGAGCATTTTTTTAATTGGATACGTATAAATTTCTCTAGGATTTTTTTCTTAATGTCATCATATTTATTGGTCGGAACATTTCAGGTTGTCTTGATATTTTATCTTTTTTAACAGGTACTACTAATGATTCGTTTCAAGTATCCGCAAAGATACACTAATTTAGGGACGTATTTTTTATCTAACAATAGCGGCAGATTTTCGTCTTACAATCTATTATCATACTTGTTTTCAGACCGTTAAAAACTCTTTTACTGTTCATTTGTAGAATTATATTTTCTAATAATGGTATATTTATTTTCTTGAAATCAAAGAAACGCACTGAATTTATTATTTTGTCTCTATATGACAATTTAAATAATTTCTGTTGGGTTCAATAACAAATACAAAAAATGTATTATGTGTATGTTAGAGATGATTTTTATATTTATTATGCTAATATTTATAACTTGACCAACATTCAGGTGTCTTAAAAATGGCACTTATTAAGTGCACTTTGTATGTTTAAGTTGCTTCAGTTCTTCATTGTACCACTTTGCATATTGTTATTAGGTTTTTAACTGTTTTCATTAAGGTATTAGTAGCAACTTCTGCTTCTGCATCTTAACTGTTCATTGCACTGTTTGTTATTTCACTTGTCATAACACATGTGTTATATTATAATTATGTCTGTGTCAATTTTCATTCAACATTGTTTCAACATAATAGTCTCCCACAATACATACATTTTCGGTCAAATTTTAATTGCTTTCCCAAAATTCACTTAACACAGTTTTAAATTCTGACACGTTCATTTTATTCGATCGAGAAACACTAACAATGTACCAACATTCAGACTTACACTTACTTTTGATCATAATTATCCACACTTTATAATTTATAGCTATTGACTTGCTTTTATTTTATTATTAACAAAAACTAGCACTCCACCAGTACACCAGTTCAGTCAACATGCTGCTATACGATTTACCATATAATTGCATATGTTGTATTCAGTTTCATTCACATCAGATGCAATATGGGTTGCAGATAAAACAATAAAGTCAAAATCATGTTTATGAATCAGTTCATCTTCTTCTTCTTCTTTGTGTGGCGCTACAGTCCGGGGTGGACCTGGGCCTCAACCAACATGCCTCTCCAACTAGCGCGATCCCTGGCTAGCTGTCTCCAGTTTCGCACACCAAGTTGGTTGAGGTCCTTCTCCACTTGGGTGCGCCACCTTAAACGCGGGCGTCCTCTGTTGCGTTGCCCGACAGGTTCGGATTCGAAGATTCTTCGGGCCGGAGCTGTGGTGTCCATACGCTCTACATGACCTACCCACCGTAGGCGTTGGATCCGTAGACGCCTAACTAGGCTCATGTCGCTGTACAGCCCGTACAGTTCGTGATTGAATCTTCTCCTCCAGAACCCGTCAACACAAACAGGACCAAAGATCGTGCGTAGAACTTTTCTCTCAAAGAGACCAAGGACTTCTTCATCCGCTTTCGAGATTGTCCATGCCTCCGCGCCGTATAGCAGGACTGGGATGATCAGAGTCTTATATAGAGTCAACTTGGTTCTTCGAGAGAGGGCTCTATTACTCAATTGCCTCTTGAGCCCGAAGAAACAGCGGTTGGCAAGAGTTATCCTACGCTTGATCTCGGTACTGATGTTATTAGTACAGTTTACTCCGGAGCCGAGGTAAGTGAAGTCCTTGACTACCTCGAAGTTATAGCTGCCCATTGTGACGCTCTGTCCAAGACGTCGATGTTGTATGTCCTTTTTTGAGGACAGCATATACTTCGTTTTGCCCTCATTCACCGCCAGACCCATTTTAGCCGCTTCCGTCTCAATGTTAGCAAAAGCCTCACTGACGGCTCGCTGAGTTCTGCCAATCACGTCAATGTCATCGGCGTATGCTAACAATTGCACGGACTTCTGGAAGATCGTGCCTCTAGTGTTGGCGTGTGAGTTTCGCACGATCTTCTCCAGGACGATGTTAAAGAAATCACATGACAGCGCGTCGCCTTGTCTAAAACCTTTTTTGACATTGAAGGTCTCGGTGAGTTCGTTACCGACCTTGATGGAGCAGCGAGAGTTCTCCATCGTCATCCTGCACAGCCTGACGAGTTTGGCAGGAATGTCAAAACTAGACATGGCGTTGTATAGCTCGTCTCTATGCACGCTGTCATATGCGGCCTTGAAATCGACGAACAGATGGTGAGTGTCGATTTGCATTTCTTGGGTCTTTTCCAGGATCTGCCGTAGTGTGAAAATTTGGTCTGTTGTGGACTTTCCTGGCCTGAAGCCACATTGATATGGACCTATCAGGTTATTAATGAATGGCTTCAGGCGGGTACACAAAACGGCAGAGAAGATCTTATATGCGATGTTAAGAAGACTGATCCCTCGATAGTTGGCGCAGTTGAAGGGGTCTCCTTTCTTGTGGATCGGGCAAACGATACTGAGATTCCACTCGTCGGGCATGCTTTCCTCAGACCATATCTTGCAGATGAGCTGGTGCATGCGCCCAACCAGATCATCTCCAGCTGCCTTAAATATTTCAGCGGGCAGACCGTCCGCTCCAGCAGCTTTGTTAGACTCAATCAGTTCATCTAACAAAGGAATATTACCAGTAAGACCTTGTATACTTAGGTAAACGCCAGTTAGTGTTTTACCTGCTAGTTATCAATCCTCTTTTTTAACCTCTAGCTTATCTAAATAACTGGATAAAAACTGCTAAAAGTTATGTGATTTGAATCAAGGCCCAATCATAGAGTTTCATTTGCACGAGTAAAATGTATACATTTATTATTTTTTTAATTTGTTCATTCACTTGTTCTGTGGTTTATGACGCACTTTCCACATATTTCTTAAACTTGCATACATTCACTTGCTTTATGGTTGCATTTAAAACACCTAATTTTCAACCCATCGAATACACTGCATCGCTCCCAACCCACATTTATTTTCCCTAATTCCAGCACTTGGCAACGATATACTATCTATTTCTATAATTGCATTATATATGGTATATTAATATTAACTTTCTTTCAAAAATATTTTATGAGTCTTATTTCACTATTTATAAGCACTTTATTTTGTAGCAGTCTGCTACATAGGCACCCACTGCATAAAATTTGCATAGCGGCTTGGTAGACTAAGGTAAAAAGATAAAAAAGGAAAAGAAGCATTAAAAGAAAAGGTTTCATCTACAACACCACCAGTACCTCACAACCATAAACTTATTTATTTCCAAAGTTTACAAATATGATAAAGACATCTCACCGTGGTTATATTTAACTAGCTCCATGTGTTTATGCTTCTTGTTTGTGTGGCGCTACAGTCCGGGGTGGACCTGGGCCACAACCAACATGCCTCTCCAACTAGCGCGATCCCTGGCTAGCTGTCTCCAGTTTCGCACACCAAGTTGGTTGAGATCCTTCTCCACTTGGGTGCGCCACGCGGGCGTCCACTTTGCGTTGCCCGACAGGTTCGGATTCGAAGATTCTTCGGGCCGGAGCTGTGGTGTCCATACGCTCAACATGGCCTAGCCATCTTAGGTGTTTAATCCGTAGACGCCTGACTAGACTCATGTCGCTGTACAGCCCGTACAATACGTGGTTGAATCTTCTTTTCCAAGAATTTTCAACGCAAACAGGACCAAAGATTGAACGCAGAACTTGTCTCTGAAAATAACCAAGAGCTTCTTCATCCGCTTTCAATAGCGTCCATGTCTCTGCGCCATAGAGCAGGACTGATCAAGGTTTTATACAAGGTCAATTTGGTGTTTCGAGAGAGACTCTACTACTCAATTGCCTCTTGAGCCCAAAGAAACAGCGATTGGCAAGAGTAATTCTGCGCTTGATCTCGGTACTGGGGTTGTTATCCCTATTTACTCCGGAGCCTAGGTAGACGAAGTCCTTGACCACCTCAAAGTTTCTGCTGCCCAATATGACGCTCTGTCCGAGACGTCGATGTTGTGCGTCCTTCCGTGATGACAGCATGTACTTAGTTTTGGCATGGTTTATCGCTAGACCCATTTTAGCCGCTTCCGCTTCAACGCCAGCAAACGCCTCATTGACGGCTCGCTGTGTTCTGCCAATCACGTCAATGTCATCGGCGTATGCCAACAATTGCACGGACTTCTGGAAGATCGTGCCTCGGGTGTTGGCGTGTGAGTTTCGCACGATCTTCTCGAGGACGATGTTAAAGAAATCACATGACAGCGCGTCGCCTTGTCTAAAACCTTTTTTGACATTGAAGGTCTCGGTGAGTTCGTTATCGACCTAGATGGAGCAGCGAGATTTCTCCATCGTCATCCTGCACAATCTGACGAGTTAGGCAGGGATGTCAAAACTAGACATGGCGTTGTATAGCTCGTCTCTATGCACACTGTCATATGCGGCCTTAAAGTCGACAAATAGATGGTGGGTGTTAGTCTGCATCTCTTGAGTTTTTTTCGAGGATCTGCCGTAATGTGAAAATTGACGAATGGTTTCAGGCGCTCAGACAGAACGGCAGAGAGGATTTTTCTTGTGGATCGGGCAAACGATACTAAGATTCCACTCGTCGGGCATGCTTTCCTCCGACCATATCCTACAGATGAGCTGGTGCATGCGCCCAACCAGATCATCTCCAGCTGCTTTAAACAGTTCCGCGGACAATCCGTCCGCTCCAGCAGCTTTGTTCGACTTCAGTCTTGATATTGCTACCTTGACCTCGTCTAAGTCTGGGGGACGGAATTCTCTTCTATCGTTGTCCATTGCGTGGAGTGGAACATTCTGCCTGACAGCGGTATTTTAGTCCTCATCGCCGTTTAACAGTCTGCAGAAATGATCTTTCCAGATTCTCAGTATCGACTGCGACTCTACTACCAGATGTCCATTTCCATCCCGACAGGCTTCTGTCCGAGTTTTATATCCATTGGATAATTGATAAACTTTCGGACGTCATTCCTGCCATAACACCTCTCCTCGACCGCGCGCTTCTCATGCTCTTTCTTTTTTCTTCTGAGAAGCCGGTGCTCTTCCCTTTGATAAAACTTTCGGACGTCATTCCTGCCATAACACCTCTCCATCTCCTCGACCGCGCGCTTCTCATGCTCTTTCTTTTTTCTTCTGAGAAGCCGGTGATCTTCCCTTCTCTTCTGTTCGTAGAGCTCACGAACGGCCCTCGTTCGATGCAGCGTTGCCTTGTAGGCCTTCTGTTTGGGTGCATGTGCCTGCTTGCACTCGTCGTCAAACCATGGGTTCCTTCTAGGTGGTGTCGTCAAACCCAGCACATCAGTGCCAGCTTCTTTGATGGCTTCTTGACAACGACTCCATTCTTCTTCGATGGTTTGTGCAGGCGGCGTCGAACTTACAGAGAGTTTCTGGGAGACTCGGTCGGCAAAGATCCTGGCAGTCCGCTGCGATTGTAGCTTTGCGACGTCAAACCGTGGTGTTCGTTCTCGACTCCGTTGTTCTCGTGATATCCTGATTCTTACCTTGGCTACAACAAGAAAATGGTCCGAGTCAACATTGGCTCCTCGGAACGTTCGGTCATCAAGAATGCTGGAGTAGTGTCTGACGTCGATCGCAACGTGATCAATCTGGTTGACGGTTGATTGATCTGGGGACCGCCATGTCCCTTTATGGATGTTGAAGTGTGGAAACCGCGTGCTAGCAACAGAGAGGTTACGTCCCATGACAAAGTCCACCAGCCTTAGTCCATTACTGGATGTGGTGTCGTGTAGGCTGTGTTTCCCTATGACTTTAGCAAAGATTTCTTCTTTACCCAGCTTAGCGTTGAAATCTCTTAGAACGTTCTTTCTAGGAGATCATAGAAGTCATCTTTGCTACTATCATCTTTATCCTCTGTCGGTATTATGATGGCGTCGTCTCAGTATCTCAGGTTTACTTTTAAACCACCGTCACTCTTTTCAATTGCTTCTTTAAAGATTTCTTCGGAGTACATATTGAGAAGTAATGGAGAGAGAATACATTCCTCACTCCTCTTTGGATCTCATATTCTCTTTCTTCTTCTTTAATTATTATTTTTATCTTCTGACCCCAATATTGATTTCTGATCACTCATGTCGTTCAAATCCGATGCCCTTAGTTTCGAGGCTCTATATAATTTTTTAGTGACGTACTCTGTCAAAGGCATTTACGTAGTCTGCAAAGCATACATAGACGTCTTTGTTAATTTCCAAGCATCGTTGAACTAGGACGTTAAAAGTGGACAATGCCATTTCTGAAACCGAATTGAGAGGAGCTTATGTCAAATTCGAGTTTGTTTTGTGAATTATTTTTATTAAGATCTTCAACGTGTAATTGTATTGCCCAGACCATATTCACCCACTACAAAAGTCTTCAATAATCTCGTCTTCGCAGTCAGCTGTCGAGGCATATACTTGGATGATGTTTAGTATAGTATTTTTAGTTTTAAGTTGCATTAATATTACAGGTTTAGATAGGTGGTATACACCTGTGATGTTGAGTCTTTTTAGTTTGTCTGCGATCACAACTCCGCATGTATTCGGGTTTGTGTCGTCGCATGCGTAATTAAGTGCGTAACCGTGTTTTGTAAAGCTTCCATTACCGGACCATTGTACATTGGCAATAACCAAATGTTTGGAGTCTCTTTGCTTCTTTTTGGTGTTGTCTAATTTTCCTACTTGATACAGGCATCTAACATTCTATGTACTTATATTAAAATACTCACCGGGAAATTTTAGCACCCTCTAACGTTTAAGGCCTGTAGTGGACTGAGAGCCATTGCATTTGTATTTTTATATGTGATGCATTATAATTGGAGAGATGATTTCCGCCGTCTTCTTCTCTTGCTTTTTCCTTCTGTAACTGTTTATTCGTAATTTATGAGCTGGTTTTCCGTAACTATCCTTATTTTACTGTTAGTTTCAAATCATTATTTGAACAAAAATAAAATAAGAAATCTATAATATTTGTTATATTATAATACAGCCAAACCGATTATAATGACCTTCAAGGGACTGACTGAATTTGGTCGTTATTTGAAAAAAAATGTATTTTAATTAGACATCTCGTTTCATTTTTTCATAATTTTCGTTTATTTTTTATGCATAGGCATTGAATATATATATATCCTCAAATTGCTTTTTAATGTTGTCCCTGTATTATGGAATCGTGGATATAGTGGTATGTAAAACACAATACTCTTTTGCAAAATCTTAATTTTACTTCCCAACCTCCAACCAAACATTTTTTTCTCTTTGGCTTTGACCTAATTGTATCTATTTCTTGGAGTGTCCATCATTTAAAATGTTCCACCCATCATATCCTAATACTATTGCCTAATCAGAGTGTCTGCATCCGTCTTGTTTTTGTCTTGTCCCGTTTTGTCTATATCGTACTTTGCATTTCAATTCGTGGTTTTCTTATCTTGTCATATCCAGCATTACCTTTTCCATAGCCAAGTCTGCTTCGTATGTCATTTACAGTGTTTATTAGTGAATCTTTTTCGCAGGGGTGATTCGCGATCCCTCTTTAATTTCTTTCACTTTGTCGCCCTCCACTGTTCGCTCTCTTAACCATAGAGATATCCGGCCTCTCAAACCCACTTAAAATGGGTCTCGTTTCATTTTTATTAGGTTTGCCAATTCTCTTGATAAAATTAATTTCGGACTCATTAATATACATATATATCTAATTTGGTTTTCATAAGTTGTTTACGCAGACTAATTAATGTAGTTCTGTCTTTGTTTATCTCTTTAACGTTTGTTAAACTTTTTTACAATTACTTCTTTTAGAGCCACTCCACTTTTTATCTACTAGATAAGTGAGTTTTTCAATCAAAAATTAACAGCTAGATAGTTACTTGACGGAATTTTACTGTATTCCTAATATCAACTATGTCTAACTTCACAGGACTTGGGTGTGAATAAAACAGCTTGGTTGGCAATTTTTCGTGTTAGAACATTGAAGCTGGCTATGTTCATAGCTAGAAGTTTATCTTTAATTCCTATATACATAAGCAATATAAGTCTGAATGTATTTCCTTAAGTAGTTCATCAGCCTTAACTTGTATCTCCGGATCTACTGGCGGAACTTCATTTCTATTAGTAGCTAAGTGACGCAGTATGGCAGATATCTGCCATGTTTCTAGAAGCGATGTAAGTTCCAAATTTAACAGTTCGCCCACTTCAACCATAGAATTACATTTTATCTGCTTCGAAAACGAGCAAATAACTTTATTTTACAGTTGGTTGATATATTCCACGAATAGCTGCTAAACGACTATTGAAAAATACATTTATGTCTTAGCTGACAGTTAACTCCTATCTGATTGTTTATCTGACTGTTAAAATATCGGCCCTTAGGGATTTTATTTAATTTTCTAAATACTCAGTTTTTTTTTAATACACTGTGTACTAGTAGCCATTTCTAAATTTATTTCTTCTTGTTTCTGTTGTATTTTGTTTGTCATCCTTCGTAATCCTTTCAAGCATATTTTCACATATAGTGCCTTTTGTTCAGCTCCAATTCAATTTTTGCCCCTTAAAGTGTTAAATAAATTTTCAAAATTGCACAGATTGGGTCGAATGAATTTCTTGGATTTTCTTCGGGTTTTGGATTCGTTTTAATTCGAAGTGGGGATCTCCTAAAGCTATTTATTTTTTGTAGTTTGCCAGTGGTAAGCCATTCAATTCTTTGAATGTTCAGTTGAGGGGAGGGATTGGACAAACATTTAGTTCCTGTTATCCATATTCGAGATACGCTATCCATATTGTTATTACTATTATTATTGTTATTATTATTATTATTATTATTATTATTATTATTATTATTATTATTATTATTATTATTTTTATTATTATTATTATTATTATTATTATTATTATTATTATTATTATTATTATTATTATTATTATTATTATTAATATTATTATTAATATTATTATTATTATTATTATTATTATTATTATTATTATTATTATTATTATTATTATTATTATTATTATTATTATTATTATTATTACTATTATTATTATTATTATTATTATTATTATTGTTATTATTATTATTATTATTATTATTATTATTATTATTATTACTATTATTATTATTATTATTATTATTATTATTATTATTATTATTACTATTATTATTATTATTATTATTATTATTATTATTATTATTATTATTATTATTATTATTATTATTATTGTTATTATTATTATTAATATTATTATTATTATTATTATTATTATTATTATTGTTATTATTCTTATTATTATTATTATTATTATTACTATCATTATTATTATTATAATTATCACTTTTTGGAACGTTTTCGCTAGAAATAAGAGAGCAAATAGATAAGCATTTCTCGTTTTAAGAAATTTAAATTTGTATTCCTTTTTTTTAAATTTTTTTCACTTTTGAAAGTGACCTTATTTCTCACGTATGACATAGACATTGGCTATATATTTCATTAATTGATTAAATTGATGCTTAATATTCCTGTAAATATTACACTGCATTACATCTTTATTCACCCAATCCTACCATAAAAATCATGTGCCAACTGAACACTCTCGAACAATACAACACAGTTGTGGCCAACTTCACACGCTTTTCTCATAAAAATTGACGACATTTCTGTGTCTTCATCCGCTCTTGAGATAGTCCAAGCTTCCGTGCCATACAGCAGAACAGGGATGATCAAAGTTTTATATAATGTGAGCTTGGTCTTTCGAGAGAGGGCTCTGCTACTCAATTGCCTCTTGAACACAAAAAAACAGCGGATGGCAAGAGTTATTCTGCGTTTATTCTCGGTACTGATGTTTTTCGTCCTATTAACTTGGGAGCCAAGGTAGATGAAGTCCCTTACTACCTCGAAGCTGTAGCTGCCTACGGTGACGTTCTGAACGAGTCGTCGGTGTTGTGTGTCCTTTCTTGATGAGAGCATATACTTTGTTTTGCCGTCATTCACCGCTAAACCCATTTTTGCCGCCTCCGTTTCAATACGAGGAAACACTTCATTGAGGGATCGTTGAGTTCGGCCAATCACGTCAATGCCGTCCGCGTCTGCTAGCAATTGCACGGATTTTTGAAATATCGTGCCTCTAGTATGTTCAGAATTTTCGAATCCATGGTCGAATCATAGACATAAAGACAGATTTAAGGGCGTTAAATCGTATGGACGTATGGACGACATAAAGTCCAAACGCAAATAGCACAAATTTAGGTAAATTCCCAATAAATATATACTTTATAACCATATAAAATACCACCAAAACAAAACTACACCTGCAGATGACACTCCTCACAAGCTCTGTCACTGCTCATGCCTCTGCAGATTTAACAAAATAACGCTACGAGATTGTTTCCCCCATGACCTAAATGAACTAACTAGCAGAGGTGCCACTAACTTCTCTTTATAGATTCATATGGCATGAAGCAGAAATAAGAGAACAAAGAGATATCCATCTTTTGCTTCTCTTGCCCCTTGATTCCATCTGACAGCGTTTTTTACAAGCTTTCCCCGCCGTGTCTGTGAATACGTGTAAGCTCTTGAGAACAGCTGATCCTCTTCCCCAACCATAGTATTGGGGTAGATTGAAGGTCTTATTTGAAAATTCGATCGTTTACCCGACATTTTTCAAATTTTCTGTGTTAAGTATTCCACAGTGAGTGAGTGGGGTAAGCAAACAAACAAAGCGTATGTTCACGCTGTAAATTAATAAAGCTCTTGTTTATATGAGTTTCTGTCTGCAGCATTAGGGTGATATTAATGAAGAAACAGATAAATGTATGTTTTTTTGCTCAAATATGAGTTACAGGTAGATATATACATATATAACTTTGAAACATTGGCATTATTCAATAAAATAAAAAGTTTCTTTGCTGCTTTTCCTTTTCTACAGATATATGATGGAAGTTATTTCTAAATTTTAGCAAATCTTTTTCTCAATAGTTTTAGTTTCAATATCTGGGAATTTCTCTTAAGAAATAAGAAATTTTAATTAATTTTTTTCGAATTTATGAATGAATGCTATGAAAGTGATTTCTCATGTATGTTATGATTTAAAGGTTTTTCTCTGTTGGGTACCCCACCTTCATTCCGATGACTCTAGCAAAGATTTCTTCCTTGCCCAGCTGTGCGTTGAAATCTCCTAGAACGATCTTGGTGTCATAGCTGGGGCATCGATCATATGTTCTTTCTAGGAGATCATAGAAGTCATCCTTGCTATCGTCATCCTTCTCCTTCGTGGGGGCGTGCGCGCAAATCAGGTTGATGTTTCCGAATTTGATGCGGATTGTTATGAGACGCTCGCTGATATAATCAAAGTATAAGACTTCTTGCCTAAGTCTGCCTCGAACGAATCCGCATCCAAATAAGCTCTGTATATGTCGCAGTTTCTCATCTTCCTTTTGCCCGGCCCATTCCATCGCACTTCCTGGATGGCGGTGATATTTGTTTTATAGCAAGGCCTCTGCGAGTTCTTTGGCTGCACGCGGCCTGTTAAGGGACCTCACAAACCACGTGCAGAACCGAAAAGCATGGTCATTTATCCGAGGCATTTGGTTATCTCTGAACATTTTTTGTATTTTACGTGGTGAGGTCGTTAAACCCACGCACAACCCCCAACTGTCGGGCCAGGCCCATTTATTTTACCCTTGGGCGAAGGGTCCGGATGACTCCGGTATCGGTAACCTCGCTGAGGTTGTGAGTGCCACCGTTGACCCTATATGATAGGGTTCCTCCGCCACCAAACCCACTGCAAATTTCCGACATGACCTTGAAGGCAACCTCTTAGATCTGATCCAAAAATGTCAGAGTAACTCTAAAAGAGGGTGTATCAGGTAGCTCTGGATGTCGCCGTTGGCTAATCTGATGATAAGCTCCTTCGCCGCCATCCGTAAAGAAGATGAGTCCTGATACAGACTCATCCACTCTCCCCCTCTCTCGTTTGCAGCCGCCAATGACGTCCCCCGCGGGTTGGGTACCCCATCTTCAGTCGAAGGTGCTCGGCTCCCGGATTTCACCACGGGGAGGTGAGAGTAGGAGTTCATTGACTGGCTAAGTGCGGAAGTCTGTGCCTGTATAAGTCGCTTGTCAACATTTCGAAATCCCTTTTGTTTTATTAATTTAACCATAGAAATATACATAACCTGGGTCGATCGGACGTTAATTTTGAAAAAAATCGACTGTCGGTTGGCATATGGTAGTTTGATTTATGCCTGTTGAATAAAATACTTGGATAATAAAATTCCGTTGTTAATGCATTAAACGATGATATTTTTTGCGATTTATACTCAAAAAAATGTTTTTACTGTTTTTTATCCACGAAGGTATTGAATTACGTTTTTATTGTTCTTCTATTATTGGATATAAAAACAAAATTTTTATTAGACTGAGTTTGCTTAAGTTTATTTTATGGTATATTATTATCAATCTTCCACAACGGCAAAATATATTCAAAATTTAAAACTAAACGGACAATTATATTAGTTTCCAATGCGCTTTTCCAGTATGGTGTAGCTTTTATTAACCGGGGCACACAAGTTAACAATTGTAGCGTCAATAGAATTGCAGTGTATTACAGCGTCAAACAATGTAAACAGGTATTAAACATTTGTAATCTAGACTAAATGTCGAGTTTGTGATGGTTGAATTTTGGCCGAAATTTCGAAGTAAGTTGAAACTATTACATTAGAACATATTCGTATACTAACTTTCATATTACATTTAATTTAGTATTGCCAGAAACAACAAAGGACATAGATGGGAAGTTTTGCATTCTGGGATGCAAAAACTTCAAGCATGTTTATAGGATCAAAAATAATTCCATGTAAGTTTTCCGTTAATAAAATTAGGTGGAGATTTTGGGATACCTGTATTGTGCCTTATCTTAGCTGGTCTGCCTATATTCGTCTATGTGTACTTGATTTAGTCTAGGTTTATAAATTTAAATAAGACTCTTTATGTAATGGAAATTACCTTTCCAGCTTTGATTTTCTAAATGTCTAAGTTTCATTTGGTGGCCCATGGCGTTGTGGGTATGTGCGTCGATCCCTAACTCCACATCGTAGGTTCAATTCCTGCTCTGTGCGACGAAAACAATTTTCACGACTCCACCTCTAGCGCCACCCATATTATTATTATATTATTAAGTTTCGTTTTGCATTTATAGAAAAAATACATATCATACACTTTGCCTTCCGTTTCAATTTTATTTATATTTTTTCTATTCTATTTATTTTTCCATTTACTTACACAATATATTAATATATTATGTAGTCTTAGTTCAGGTGCAATACTCCTCTTTGGGAAACCGAACACCCGGTTAAAAACGTCGGTTAACCCACCGTAAACATACCGCAAATAAGGTGCGGAAATGCTTTCAAAAATATTCAATAAAAAGCACTTAATAATATTAAGTAGTCTTTTCTTCATTCTGGGTGTTTGTTCGGTCTTTTCAGCTGCATGTTGGCATAGACGACAACAAGGATAGCAGTTCTGCAGTTGCCACTGACAACGTATGTCATAGAAATAGGCTTTATATTATTTTAATGTATTAAATTGATGCTAAGTATATCTGTAAATAATACGTGGCATTAGGCTTTTATTCACCCAATCCTACCATTAAAGTCATGAACCAACTGAACACTCTTCGAAAAATAGTACATGGTTGTGGCCAACTTCACACGATTTTCCCACAAAATTCATGAATCTCTCTCTCTCTCTCTCTCTCTCTCTCTCATTTATCCCACAAAATCTACGAATCGGCCGCCATATTGTGGTGGATCCCAGTTTTTGTGAAAGTATTCGTGATTTGGTGGTGGTGGCCCGTGGGGCTGTGGGTATGTGCGTCGACCCCAATCTCGACGTTCTACGTTCGACGTCATAGCGACGAAAATAATTTTCCACCTCTTTCGAGTCACTGACAATGCTCAAAGAGTATTTCCTGTCTAGAAAAAGCTTCACAAACTTGGCCGTTCGGAGTCGGCATAAAACTGTAGGTCCCTTTCACTCGTGAGAGAACAATAGTACGCAAAAATTAAAAGTCGCTGAGAAGCTAGGCCCTGGCCCTCTACGGGCTATAGCGCCACCCGTATTATTATTATTATTATTAATTGTGATTTATAAGAGATTTCCACTACTCTCACATTCCTCTCTTTTGTGGACCGTAAAAATGGCCAAAGATGGATATCTCTTTGCTCTCTTATTTCTGGCATGAAGGCCTGGGCACGAGAAAGGCAAAAGCAAATGACGAGTGACGGGCTTCCTTCTCGACAGCCCACTTACCTAACCTAATGTTGAAAAATGTGGCTAACTCATAAGAACGTTTTAAAATTTAAATCTTGTGTGTTAAACGGTGTTTCTTTAAAAAAGGATCATGGATATTTTTTGAATTCACCGTTCTCTTCCGTTGTGGAATCCTAGCGGAGGATTAGTGAGAAGTGAGGGAAATCGTCTTTGTGCAGAATCCTTTTCTGCTTGAGTAAATAATGGATTCAAGGATAGTTCATTGCTGTGGTGGACTGTAATGATATGGATAGCACCACATCACGTAGAGGTCAAAGCTTCTTAGCTACCACTCGTGTTGTGCCTGCTATTGTTCTGTCCCGAATGAAAGGGACTCACAGAACTATGAAGAATACGAACGACCAAGTTTGAAAAGCTTTTTTTTCTAAACAGTTATACTCTAATAGCATTGTCAGTGAATCGGAAGAAGTTTGGTCGTGATGGAACCTATACACGTTCAAGTGTTCATGAGTCGACGCACATACCCACACTGCAACGGCCCACCACACAGTTTCTCAAAAGATAATTAATCTAAAATTTTCCCGAAAACAGCAAATTCCTTAATGTGAATTATTTTTTGGATGAGGATTGTTCATGAAGAGTATTGATCAAATATGCGCCTACCCCGCGCAGAGCATCGAAATTGGGGAAAGACTTGTGGGAAAACATTTACACTGTTATTCATTCACTTGCTTCAAAAGAAAACCAAGTAAATGTAAAAAAAAATTTCGATGTCAATTTTTTTCACAATTCATTATTTCGAGTCTGCATGCAAATTCCTTAGACTTAATGTGGAGATCTGTACCTCCCGAGAATGACTAGCCAGCTGCAGGTACACACACTTGCTTTGAGTGAATCTATGAGTTACAGAGTAGGCAGAAACACGTTGGAGATTGTGTCAATAAATATTTGAAGAGCGAAAATAAACATTCGATTATTGAACTCTGAAATGTAGTGTTTAATTTAATTTTGGATAGACCACGGGTCATTACATTGGCGACGAGGTAAATTTGCTTATCTTTATAATATAAAAAAGATAATAATATTGACAAATAAATATTGCAATAAAGCTAACATTAAGAAATAGACGAATCATAAAGCGTGCAGCTGCCATTTAATTGGTAATTTGGGAAAGTACATTCAATTGTCACGCACTCAATTGCAAAAACAGAAGAGGTGAGACATTAGATTGTCAGGCATTAAATTGCGAGTGACACATTAGATTGTCAGGCATTAAATTGCGAAAAAAAAAATAAATAAATAAAAATAAAACATTGCGAAAAGAAAACGGAAGAGGTAAGACATTAGATTGTCAGGCATTAAATTGCGAATATAAACAAAAAAAAAATTTTCAATTATTGGGTTGCAGGAAAAGCGTATTGAAATGAGTGGCTCAGGAATAGCACCATTTCTCTGCGAGGCTATCGAGAAAGCCTTGATTCTAGGGGCATTATATCAACCAGGGGCACTATATCAACCACAGGATGCAGAGGACCATACCGATGTCTTCAGGGTCCTCGTCGACAAACTGAATAACTATTTCTCTCCTATAAGAAACTCCACGTTTGAGAGGCACTTATATCGTTCGCTAAAGCCTGAACAAGGAGAGGGATCGAATAAATTCGTTTTGAAATTGCGAAACCAGGCAGCAAAATGCCAATTTGGGGAAACAAAAGAACAGATCTTGGAAATAAACATTAAGGACAAACTTATAGATGCGTGGGCACCTAGAGACCTAAAAAAAACGTCTATTAGAAAAAGAGCATACATTTGCAGAGATCATCGAAATGTGTCATGTATATGAAGAAATTAATAACGAGTCGGAGGCAATGATGCTACCCACTACTTCCATGAGCATCAACCGTGTTGTTTCGGATGATGAGAATAAGTTCACAGGAGAATGCAGCAGATGTGGGTCTCGCAAGCATTTATCAAGTAGTAAAATTTGCCCTGCCAAAAACGCTAAATGCAACAAGTGAAATTGTATAGGACATTTTGCATTAAAATGCAAAACTAAAGCCAATAAACGCAAACAAACCGAATTTTATAACACGGGTGCAAAACAGTGCAAAATCCAGACTTCAAAGATTCGTTTTGTGGGCGATAAAAAGTGTGATGACACTACTAATAAGTTGGACAGATTTCAAGAACACAACTGTTTCAAAATATCTGAAAAGGAAGATCTTAAAGGTGAAACGAGTGAGATAATTAATTGCTTTATTGGTGGTCGTGTAGTTCCGATGCTGATAGATTCAGGGTCTCGTCATAATCTTCTTAGCGAGGAAGATTGGGAGTATCTTTGTAGGGAAGGAGCTGCAATATGGAATATTCGGACGAAATCGGCAAACCAATTTCGAGCTTATGCCGGAAATGACTTTCTTAAGGTAAAAACGGTTTTTGAAGCGACAATAAGGGTCAATAGAAACACTGATTTGATTTCCTCGTTCTATGTAATTGAGAATGGAAGACAATCGCTGTTGGGTCAAGTTACTGCCATTAAATTGAACGTCTTAAAACTAGGACTTGATGTCAATCGGGTCGATAACCTGAAACCATTCTCGAAAATTAAAGGCATTACCATTTCTTTATCAATCAATGAGTTAGTGAAGCCGGTTCAACAGCCATTACGAAGGGTTCCAGCTGCACTAGAAGAAAAAGTGGAGGCTAAATTGATGGAGGCAGTTGCTCAAGATATCATAGAACGGGTGACGGGACCGAGTCGCTGGATATCTCCCATTGTAATCGTTTTTAAAGAATCTGGGGACATAAGGCTATGCATTGACATGAGGCGGGCTAACGTCGCTATATTAAAAATTACCCACTGCCAACATTTGACTCCTTTATGACCAGATTAAAGGGTGCGAAGTGGTTTTCAAGGTTAGATTTGGAAAGCGCTTTCCACCAGTTCGAATTAGATGAACGAAGTCGAGAAATAACGACATTTATCACGTCGAAAGGGATATTCAGATATAAACGATTGTTATTCGGAGTTAATTCGGCCCCAGAGATTTTTCAGAGGCAGATGGAAAATATTTTGGCCGGGTGTAAGAATTCCTTAAATTTTATAGATGACATTGTCATTTTTGGTCTAACCGAGGATGAACATGACGTTAACCTTAAGGCTGTGTTGGAAGTCTTCAATCAATATAATGTGGTGTTAAACAAGAATAAGTGTGTCTGGAAAGTTAAGAACATGAAGTTCCTGGGATATATTTTGTCCACAGACGGAATAAATCCAGACCCTGAGAAAGTTAAGAGTGTCCTAGAATTCCGACCACCATCCAGCAAAGAAGAGACAAGGAGTTTCTTAGGGCTGGTGACATACCTTGGTAAATTTATCTCTGATCTTGGGGATATAACAGAGCCGCTGCGGAAGCTTACAAAGAAAGATATTAAATTCGAATGGGGACAGAGCCAGAACAATTCCTTTCATAAATTAAAAGGACAGTTGGCAACAATACCGACTTTAACGTATTTCGATCCAAAGAAGCGAATTCGATTAATAGCCGATGCTAGCCCAGTAGCTTTAGGCGCTGTGCTCTTACAATTTGAGGATGATGTCCCCCATGTTATATCATTTGCGAGTAAAACCTTGTCTGAGGTCGAAAGGAGGTATTCACAAACAGAAAAGGAGAGTCTTGCGTTGGTTTGGTCAGTTGAACGATTTTATTATTACTTGTCAGGTATAGAATTCGAATTGGTAACAGACCATAAACCATTAGAGGCAATTTTTAAGCCAACGTCGAAGCCTCCAGCCCGCATTGAACGATGCGTCTTGAGGTTGCAGTCCTTTAAATTTAAGGTCATATATCAACCGGGAAAATTCAACATTACAGATTCGTTTTCGAGATTATGCAGAGGGGAACATTCAGAGACCTTTGACGAACACTGTGAACGGAACATTTGCGCAATAATCGAAAGAGCTATACCAAAAGCACTGACCATAGCTGAAGTAGTAGAGAATGCTGGTGCAGACGCAGAATTGATGGAAGCAATAGATAATGTGAAAAATAATTCCTGGAATTCGAATAACATCAGTCGATTCTTTCCATTTCGCCTTGAATTGTGTACATTGGGAAACATTCTGCTACGTGGAACGAAAATCGTTATACCTAATCCCTTGAGGTCAAGAGTTTTAAATCTGGCGCATGAAGGACACCCAGGTGAGACAGTGATGAAACGCAGGGTTCGTTCGAAGGTATGGTGGTCATTAATTGACAGAGACGTGGAAAAGTTCGTAAAGAACTGCAGTGATTGTTTGCTGGTATCAAGACCTATACAACCAACCCCAATGAACAGACGCGAATTCCCTGATGGACCATGGATATGTTTAGCAATAGACTCGATGGGACCATTACCGAACCATGAGCATATTTTCGTAGTCATTGATTATTATTCGCGATATCATGAAGCCAAATTCCTTAAAAGGATAACATCAAGCGTCATCATTGAAAATTTGGAGGAAATGTTTTCAAGGTTAGGGTATCCGAAATCTATAACAGCCGACAACGGACGTCAGTTTGTGAGCGAGGAGTTTAAACAGTATTGTGCAAACAATAATGTGCATCTTATGACGTCACCACCCTATTGGCCACAAGCTAATGGCGAGGTAGAAAATATGAATCGGTCAATATTAAAGCGGCTACAAATAGCAAATTCTAAAGGAAGCGACTACAAAAAAGAGATCCAGAAGTTCATTCTGATGTACAACGTTACTCCGCACGGGACAACTGGAAAGAATCCGTCAGAGTTGTTGTTTAATCGCACTATCCGAGACAATATACCTTCAATCCATGACATCAACGAAGATATTTTAGACTCTGAAGCACAAGAGTTCGAAGTAATTGAACGGAAAGGGAGCGATATTGTGGTTCGAGGAAATGGAGACGGCAAAGTATTTAGGAAAAACATTTCTCATCTCAAGAGAATACCGGCTTCTCCGGGATCAGATCCAATTCTAACTCCTAAACCTATTCTGAATTCCTTAAGCTCTTCAGGCGAAGATACAACTCTCCCAGAGGTTGTCGACGACAAATACTAATCTCCCACAACTTCAGGAAACGTCACAAGGCGAAGCAAGCGGTCCAAAGTTGAAGCTGAAGCTTAAAAACATGGGAGGGATGTGGAGATCTGTACCTCCCGAGAATGACTAGCCAGCTGCAGGTACACACACTTTGAGTGAATCTATGAGTTACAGAGTAGGCAGAAACACGTTGGAGATTGTGTCAATAAATATTTGAAGAGCGAAAATAAACATTCGATTATTGAACTCTGAAGTGTAGTGTTTAATTTAATTTTGGATAGACCAAGGGTCATTACACTTAACATAAATAAAGTACTTCCCGGGAAATTAACGCTCGCTTATTGTGCAAACTGCATACAAAATCTCTTGGATAATTTTACAATCAACAAGATTTGACAATGAAGAATGTATGGAAGCAGGTGGAGAAGACAATGAAACGTTTTGAAAATACTCCTTCTGGGCTGATAACGGATATACAACTCATTGCAGAGGTCTGTGGAGCGTTCTAACCAAGATTTCATTTTATTATTTTTTGTTTTCTTTTTTAGTAGTTCACAAGGTGGAGAATCACTGCAGACTTTTCTGTGGATCTGTATAGTTTTAATGTAGATTAATATCTACGGTCTTCAATTGGTAGCATATTTGCCTCGAACAGGGGATGGTTGATAAGGGTTGTTCGGTATGCGTTGAGTGCTTTTCTTATTGCTGCATTGTATATTATTTATATATATATATATATTATATATATAATTTTTTTAAGGTTCGCTTTAGAAGAGTACCCGTAAAGGAAAAGTCCGTATTCAATTTTGCTTATTAGAATAGATTGTATAATAGAGGTTAGAGAGAATGGATTGCAGTTAAAATTTTTAAAAGAGAGGAATTTGATAATTTTTTACACAAAGAAGGAAGGATATTATTAATATGAGCGTTCCATCTGTAATTTTTTTGGAAAACGATGCCTTAAATGTTCAGTTTGTCAACAATTTCTAAATGTATGATGTTGCATAAGATTTTACAGGTGCATTTATGTTTTCTGCAGATGTGGAGGTCTTTGCTTTTCGCTATGGATAATTTGATTTTTTATGTAGTTTTTTGATGATGGTGAAGTCATCAGAGTGGGCACCGAACTTAATTTCTTTATGGAGGGATAGGGTAATGGAGAGTTTGTTAAAGGCTATAAGGAAGAGAGGGGCAGATAAGGGAGAGCCTTGGGGGATTCCGTTGAAGAGGGGTAAAAATGAGGATTAAGCGCATCCAACGCGGACCAAATTTTTTCTGTTGCTCATAGAGTTGAATATGTATCTGATGATATTTGGACCTCCTTTCCAAGTTTTAAGCTGGTCGATGATTGAGTGAATACCGACTCTGTCGAAGGCTTTGGTGAAGTCTAGTGAGATAAGGGAAATGTGGCTTTTCTTGGAGAGAGAGTCTGTAATGTGGTGATCTAGATATAAGAGCGATTCCAGAAGGGATTTGTTGGTCTTTGGTTTAAGGATCGGAATGACTGTGCTATTTTTGTATAATTGGGGGATATTGTTTTGAAAAATTGAGTTGTAAAATTTGAGAAATATGAGGGAATATGAGAAGGAGGGGGAAGAAAGGGGTTTATTTTGTCGAAACAGGTTAGAGAAGTTTGCGTCATGTGATTCTTTCGACCAGAATTCGGCGAAGTTGTTGGCTATGGTTTGAGGATTTATAATATTAAAAGTGGAGGAATTTGGAGGGGTGATACATTGGATAGGATATAAAGTTTTAATCCCACAAAATCTTTTAATAGTAGACCAGATTTTAGAAGTAGGAGTCTTGGGGTTAATTTCTGAGGTGAGGTTATTTTATACATTCAGGTTTTGATATTTTAATTTTTCTTTTGTATTGGGCTTTGGCTCTTTTGTATTTTATGACGTTATCGCTCGAGTTATTGCGTTTAAGGGAATTCTAAAGTTTGTTTTTTTTTTCCTTTTTCAGCTGCTCTAATTCTTTATTCTACCAAGGTACTCTTGGTTTATTGCTAGGAATGGAAGTTTGGGTAATAGAATTTGGCGCTTTGAAGAATAATTTTGTTTATGCTAACAGCTTGTTTATATTGTTGTTGATGGGGTAATCAATGGAATGGGAATCTAGAAGCTGTTGATAGAAGTTCCACTTAGCATCATCTGTTTTAAATTTTGGTTTAATTTTGAAGGGGGTTGAAATTGAGCGGAACATGGCGATAATGATGGAGAAGTGATCATTACCGCATAGATCATCAATGACAGACCATTCGCTATAGACGTTTAGATTCGGAGAACAGAAGGAAAGGTCGACGTTGGCGAGGGTGGAGTGGGTGCTGATCCATTGTTTAATAACTGGTAGTCAGATTTTGTAATGTATTTGAATATAGTGTTGCCACGGGTTTTGTTTTGGCTCGAGCCCCAGCTTGAGTTTCAGCCATTGAAATCACCGACTACTAGAGTTGGTAGGTGTTGAGAATCGAGGACATTTTTCAAATTTTGTAGGTTGAATGAATGTGAAGGGGAGATGTAGGCATTTAGAATAGCGAATTTTAATTTTGATGTGATTGAAATATCATGGTGTTTGCTCAAACCGGGCGATTTATGGACAGCGGGTCGTTTACGGTCATAAATTCATCTTGTTCCTAAAGTGTGTGTTCAGAGAGAGGATTGATGTTTTGCGGTGGGTATTGGTTGTTTTGAATTAGTTCTTGTGTCCATTTTCCGATTAGTGTTGAGGGTTTCTGTTGACTGCCTGTAGCAATCATGGGGGTTGAGGAGGATAGAACATTGAGTTTAGTTGAATATATGTGTGTGTTTTGGGATTCAATATTTAGTGGAATACTGTGTTGTACGATGCGTTGACTTGGTGAGAGCTTGTTTCTGCGGTCCTGAAGATGTTGTGTTGTCCAGAGGGGTGATTCTTGAAGTTGATGCATGTGCCAGAGGACGGTTTTTACAGTTGTAGCAAAAGTGGTCGGGAGAGAGTGTGTAATATTCTGGGATTTATACTTTTGTTTAGCTTCTGACAATATGCACTTGTTGATAGTTTTAATTTTTAAAATCTCCTTTTGTTGAAGGAATGCTTTACATGATTTGGAAGAAGCTGGGTGATCTTCGGAGCAGATCTCACATGATCTCATGTGGGTGTAAATTGCAATTGCCACAGCGAGTAGGATTGTTACACTTTTTAGTAGTGTGACCCAGTATTTGGCAGTTTTTGCAGCGCATGGGTGTCGGGAAGTATTCTCTTACCTTGAAGTTATACCAACGGATATTTACCGTTGGGGTGGGCGGAAGCGATCAAATGTTACTAGCATTACTCCGGTTGGCGGCCGTCTTGTGTTCTGGTGAATTTGAAAACTTTGCTGACACACTGAGATTTTATTTCTCTAACTATTTCATCCATGGTGGCCCTTGGCTTTGTGGGTATATGCGTCGACCCCAACCTCGACGTCGTAGGTTCGACTCCAGCTCTGAGCGACAAAAATAATTTTCACGGCCCCACCTCTTTCGAGTCACTGACAATGCTCAAAGAATATTTCCTGTCTAGAAAAAGCTTCTCAAACTTGGCCGTTCGGAGTCGGCATAAAACTGTAGGTCCCTTCCACTCGTGTGAGAACAATAGCACGCACAACACGAGTGGTTGCTGAGAAGCTAGGACCTGGCCCCTACGGGCTGTAGCGCCACCCATATTATTATTATTATTGTTATTAACTATTTCATCCTCTGGTACGTGGATTAGACAGGGGCATAAACAGTTCCTTCAGACGAGTTGAGTGTGTTATGGAGCGCAACATTGATGGGACCTATACATGACAGATTTTTTTTTTTTATTTAGATAGGTCAGCAACGTTTTGATTTTTGCGTAAGATTATTAGGCTTCTATCTCGAAGTTGCGAGATTGATTCGTAACCTGTGCTGATGCTATTTATGCCTTTCTTCAGAAGGAAAACACTGTACGTAGTAAGTGGTTTTTTTTCATCACTTGCACTAAGAGTAATAAATTTGGGGTCGGATGAGTTTGATTTGGTTGGCGTTGAAGGCGTCATTAATAACACTGCTGGTTAACTTCTTTTTCCGTTTCGAGTTGGGTTCGGATAGCAACTCGATATCAAGGCAATCGAACCGATTTCTCGGAGGCCACGTACCTCCCGGATGGACATAAGGAAGAGTTTCTGTTTCTTTTTATTTTCTTGTACGGTTATGGAAAAAGATAACGCGGGTGAAAAAGAGATAGCTAGATAATAATCTAGCAGCAACTTCGGTAACGGGAAAAAAAACTTCAGAGGAGAAAAGCGAAACGATGTGAAGCGATGCTATCGGCTTCGCTGTCAGTCGGAGGCTCCGCGATAAGGATATCGTCTAAATACGTCAGAATATTTCCCTCTTTAACAAGATTTCTAAATATGTGTTCCATGAATCGCTCAAACACTGATGGAGCATTTTTAAACCCAAATGGCATTCTTGTATACTCGAACTGTCCCATTGGCGTAATGAACTATGTATACTTCATAGTCGTCTGAAAGTTTTACATGGTGAAAACCATTTTTCAGATCTAATGTACTGACATATTTTTTATTTCTTAAACGATCAAGATGATCCTCGATAAGTGGCAAAGGATAATTATCACGCAAAGTAATCTTGTTGAGCGATTTCAAAGCGTTGACAAGCGACTTATACAGGCACAGACTTCCGCACTAAGCCACTGTCAATGAACTCCTACTCTCACCTCCCCGTGGTGAAATCCGGGAGCCGAGCACCTTCGACTGAAGATGGGGTACCCAACCCGCGTGGGACGTCATTGGCGGCTGCAAACAAGAGAGGGGGAGAGTGGATGAGTCTGTATCAGGACTCATTAGCCAACGGCGACATCCAGAGCTACCTGATACACCCTCTTTTAGAGTTACTCTGACATTTTTGGAGATCAGATCTGAAAGGTTACCTTCAAGGTCATGCCGGGAATTTGGAGTGGAGTTGGTGGCGGAGGAACCCTATCATATAGGGTCAATGGTGGCACTCACAACCTCAGCGAGGTTACCGATACCGGAGTCATCCGGACCCTTCGCCCAAGGGTAAAATAAATGGGCCTGGCCCCCCAGTTGGGGGTTGTGCGTGGGATTAACGCCCTCACCACTTAAATAATAATTTGTTCAGAGACGACTAACTGCCTCGGATACTGACCGATCTACTGTTGACGACCCCGGCAAAGGAACAAATGACCATGCTTTTCAGTTCTGCACGTGGAATGTAAGGTCTCTTAACAGGCCACGTGCAGCCGCAGAACTCGCAGAGGCCCTTGACTGCTATAAAGCAGATATCACCGCCATCCAGGAAGTGCTATGGATTGGGCCGGGCAAGAAGAGGATGAAAAACTGCGACATCTACTACGGTGATTGCAGCAGAGAGAGGCGCTTATTTGGATGTGGATTTGTTGTTCGAGTCAGACTTAGGAAAAGCTTTGACTGTAAAAGCGAACGCCTCATAACAACCCGCATCAAAGCTACATTCGGCAACATCAGCCTGATTTGCGCCCACGCCCCGACAGAGGACAAAGATGATAGTAGCAAAGATGACTTCTATGATCTCCTAGAAAGAACATACGATCAATGCCCCAGCTTTAACACCAATATCGTTCTAGGAGATTTCAACGCTAAGCTGGGTAAAGAAGCTAAGAAGCTAAAGTCATAGCGAAACACAGCCTACACGACACCACGTGCAGTAACCAACTAAGGCTGGTGGACTATGTAATGGGACGTAACCTCTCTGTTGCTAGCACGCGGTTCCCACACTTCAACATCCAAAAGGGGAACTGGCGGTCCCCAGATCAATCAACCGTCAACCAGATTGATCACGTTGCGATCGACGTCAGACACTCCTCCAGCATTCTTGATGTCTGAACGTTCCGAGGAGCCAATGTTGACTCGGACCATTTCCTTGTTGTAGTCAAGGTAAGAATCAGGATAGCACGAGAACAACGGAGTCGAGAACGAACACCACGGTTTGACGTCGCAAAGCTACAATCGCAGCAGACTGCCAGGATCTTTGCCGACCGAGTCTCCCAGAAACTCTCTGTAAGTTCGACGCCGCCTGCACAAACCATCGAAGAAAAATGGAGTCATTGTCAAGAAGCCATCAAAGAAGCTGGCACTGATGTGCTGGGTTTTACGACACAACCTAGAAGGAACCAATGGTTTGACGACGAGTGCAGGCAGGCACATGCAGCCAAGCAGGAGGCCTACAACGCTGCACCGAACAACGAGGGCTGTTCGTGAGCTCGACGAACTTTAAAGAAGGGAAGAGCTTCTCAAAAAGAAAAAGAAGGAACATGAGAAGCGCGCGATCAAGGAAATGGAGAGGTGGTACGGCGGAAATAATGTCCAAAAGTTTTACCAGCGGGTGAAACAACTATCCAAAGGGTACAAACATCGGACAGAAGCCTGTCGGGATGGAAATGGACATCTGGTAGTAGAGTCGCAGTCGATACTGAGAATCTGGAAAGATCATTTCTGCAGACTGTTAAACGGCGATGAGGACCAAAATACCGCTGTCAGGCAGAATGTTCCACTCAATCTGGACGATGACAGACGTGAATACCGTCCCCCAGACTTAGACGAGGTCAAGGTAGCAATATCAAGACTGAAGTCTAACAAAGCTGCTGGAGCGGACGGTCTGCCCGCTGAAATATTTAAGGCAGCTAGAGATGATCTGGTTGGACGCATGCACCAGCTCATCTGCAAGATATGGTCTGAGGAAAGCATGCCCGATGAGTGGAATCTCAGTATCGTTTGCCCGATCCACAAGAAAGGAGACCCCTTCAACTGCGCCAACTATCGAGGGATCAGTCTTCTTAACATCGCATATAAGATCTTCTCTGCCGTTTTGTGTACCCGCCTGAAGCCATTCATTAATAATCTGATAGGTCCATATCAGTGTGGCTTCAGGCCAGGAAAGTCCACAACAGACCAAATTTTCACACTACGGCAGATCCTGGAAAAGACCCAAGAAATGCAAATCGACACTCACCATCTGTTCGTCGATTTCAAGGCCGCATATGACAGCGTGCATAGAGACGAGCTATACAACGCCATGTCTAGTTTTGACATTCCTGCCAAACTCGTCAGGCTGTGCAGGATGACGATGGAGAACTCTCGCTGCTCCATCAAGGTCGGTAACGAACTCACCGAGACCTTCAATGTCAAAAAAGGTTTTAGACAAGGCGACGCGCTGTCATGTGATTTCTTTAACACCATCCTGGAGAAGATCGTGCGAAACTCACACGCCAACACTAGAGGCACGATCTTCCAGAAGTCCGTGCAATTGTTAGCATACGCCGATGACATTGACGTGATTGGCAGAACTCAGCGAGCCGTCAGTGAGGCTTTTGCTAACCTTGAGACGGAAGCGGCTAAAATGGGTCTGGCGGTGAATGAGGGCAAAACGAAGTATATGCTGTCCTCAAAAAAGGACATACAACATCGACGTCTTGGACAGAGCGTCACAATGGACAGCTATAACTTCGAGGTAGTCAAGGACTTCACTTACCTCGGCTCCGGAGTAAACTGTACTAATAACATCAGTACCGAGATCAAGCGTAGGATAACTCTTGCCAACCGCTGTTTCTTCGGGCTCAAGAGGCAATTGATCAATAGAGCCCTCTCTCGAAGAACCAAGTTGACTCTATATAAGACTCTGATCATCCCAGTCCTGCTATACGGCGCGGAGGCATGGACAATCTCGAAAGCGGATGAAGAAGTCCTTGGTCTCTTTGAGAGAAAAGTTCTACGCACGATCTTTGGTCCTGTTTGTGTTGACGGGTTCTGGAGGAGAAGATTCAATCACGAACTGTACGGGCTGCTGTACAGCGACATGAGCCTAGTTAGGCGTCTACGGATCCAACACCTACGGTGGCTAGGTCATGTAGAGCGTATGGACACCACAGCTCCGGCCCGAAGAATCTTCGAATCCGAACCTGTCGGGCAACGCAACAGAGGACGCCCGCGTTTAAGGTGGCGCAACCAAGTGGAGAAGGACCTCAACCAACTTGGTGTGCGAAACTGGAGACAGCTAGCCAGGGATCGCGCTAGTTGGAGAGGCATGTTGGTTGAGGCCCAGGTCCACCCCGGACTGTAGCGCCACACAAAGAAGAAGAAGAAGAAGTATTTGGAAAATGTGTCAATTGCAGTAAGGATGATTTTTTGTTAGTGAAGTAAATATCTATATGAATAATTCGGCCAAGATATTCGGGAATAGGTGTAGGTTGTAGTTCGTGTTTGTCGTGCCTATCATATTTATGCTCCCTACAAATTTTACATTGTTTTGTGATTTTCTCTATTTTGGCTCTCAATTGTGGAAAGTAAAACTTTTGCAATAATTGCATTTTATTTTCGCGGGAGTTGCGATGTGCACGATTATGTTCCTTAATGATTTCGGCTTCATGACGTGTTTCGTCGATTAAGTCTATGACTTGGTTCCTTGCGAAACGTAATCTGTATTGAATAAAATGTGTCGGGTAAATTTCCTGACGTTTACCGAAAATTCTTTCATCAGTTTTGATACCACTAATAACGGATGGATTAAGTTATCGTTTAAGAATGTCAATTAAAATTTTATCAGTGAACTCAGTTTCAACTATTACATGACGGTGTTAGGTGGGGGGAATAATTTTAAATTCATAGGATGGAGTTGTTCCAAAGGGAAAGAATAATCTTTGCAAATGTGTCCCGTTATTTCTTTGTTATTCCATGATTTTATGATTCTGTGAATGTAAAGCTAATTAATTTTCAGTCAGAAAAAAGTGTACTGCCGCTGAGTTAGAACTTTGTTTTTTTTTGTACGCAAGAAATTTAATTGTTTTAAAAGTTGATTATTCTTGGTAAACATAATTATAACACATAGCCAGTACAATTCATCACCCTATAATATCGATGAAATCGAATGGTCAGACTAGTCAATAACTGGATTCCACAAAAGAGGATCAAGAGGATACTTTGATTTTGTTCAGAAGATATAAACAATGAAAGTTGTGATTTGGAAGAAAATTATTTGTCACATGACAGTAGTAGACAACAGTTTTTAGAAATGGATTTGGAATTTAGTTATTTTCAGTTTTACGTTAGAGTTGATAATAGATCTGGATTCAACACTAGCAAACACCAACAATCCTACAAGCCTGTTACAATAGAATAAATAAAAAAATGCATTGGCATACTCGTCATAGTAATGCGATTGATGGATGGATTGCTATTTGAAAGACGCACTTTGTATACAGATAGTTACAATACAGTGTGCCTTTATAGATAAAGCAACCAATATATGTGGTACTGTAAAAGTCAATAGAAAATGTTTGCGACCAGAAGCAAAACAAAAACGTGCTGATTTTGTTTCTCTTGAAAACTCTAAAGGAGTGACATTTTTAAAATGTACGGACAAAAGGTCAGTCTGCATGTTAACGACCTGCAACAATCATACTTGCAATATTGTTGTTGAAACAAATGGTAAATTAAAACCTGGTGCTATTTTTGACTATAATTTTCCAAAAAAGGCGTTGATCTATTCGACCAACTGGCCTCATATTACAATTTGTTACGCAAGACAGTAAAATGGTATGGGAATTATTTTAGAGTTGATTTACTGAACATCAATTGTATATGTATTATCGATCGGCTCCTGTATGAAATGCCCACAGAACCGCAAGCACAGAATAGATGTATATATTTTCTTCAAAAGTATACTCGAACTGCCAGAAAATCGTGGAAATATGATGCCATGAATGTTATAAATAGTTGTCTACTCGGCGAGGCAGTTATTATGCAGAAAAAAAAAGAGTTACATCGTTTTGCCGATTTTGCGAAGGTGCTAAATGTTTTAAAAAAATTAATAAAAACAATAAATAATATCTTATTTTTTATATTTTATGTTCTTTCTTTAAAAATATTTTCAAACCCTTTCAATAAAAAAATTAGTGTTGATCGCAGACAATTTAATTTTATAAAACAATTACAATTCAGGGCTATATACATTATGAGCCACCGGTGGTACACGCCGCCAGATAAAACATTTTTGTGTGAACCACCGGTGGTACATATATAACGTGAGCTTGGTCTTTCAGGAAAGGGCTCCACTACTCAATTGCCTCTTGAGCCCAAAGAAACAGCGGTTGGCAAGAGTTATTCTGCGTTTAATCTCGGTACTGATGTTGTTCGCACTATTTACTTGGGAGCCAAGGTAGACGAAGTCCTTTACTACCTCGAAGTTCTAGCTGCCTATGGTGACGTTCTGACCGAGTCGTCGATGTTGCGTGTCCTTTCTTGATGACAGCATATACTTTGTTTTGCCCTCATTCACCGCTAAACATATTTTTGCTCCCTCCGTTTCAATACAATGAAACGCTTTATTGACGGCTCGCTCAGTTCGGCCAATTACGTCAATATCGTCCGCGTATGCTAGCAGTTGAACGGACTTCTTCGTGGGTCTAGTGTTGGCGTGTGAGTTTCGCACGATCTTCTCCAGGACGATGTTGAAGAAATCACACGACAGCGCGTCGCCTTGCCTAAAACCTTTTCTGACATTGAAGGTCTCGGTGAGTTCGTTACCGACCTTGATGGAGCAGCGAGAGTTCTTCATCGTCATCCTGCACAGCCTGACGAGTTTGGCAGGAATGTCAAAACTAGACATGGCGTTGTATAGCTCGTCTCTATGCACGCTGTCATATGTGGCCTTGAAATCGACGAACAGATGGTGAGTGTCGATTTGCATTTCTTGGGTCTTTTCCAGGATCTGCCGTAGTGTGAAAATTTGGTCTGTTGTGGACTTTCCTGGCCTGAAGCCACACTGATATGGACCTATCAGATTATTAATGAATGGCTTCAGGCGGGTACACAAAACGGCAGAGAAGATCTTATATGCGATGTTAAGAAGACTGATCCCTCGATAGTTGGCGCAGTTGAAGGGGTCTCCTTTCTTGTGGATCGGGCAAACGATACTGAGATTCCACTCGTCGGGCATGCTTTCCTCAGACCATATCTTGCAGATGAGCTGGTGCATGCGCCCAACCAGATCATCTCCAGCTGCCTTAAATATTTCAGCGGGCAGACCGTCCGCTCCAGCAGCTTTGAGACTTCAGTCTTGATATTGCTACCTTGACCTCGTCTAAGTCTGGGGGACGGTATTCACGTCTGTCATCGTCCAGATTGAGTGGAACATTCTGCCTGACAGCGGTATTTTGGTCCTCATTGCCGTTTAACAGTCTGCAGAAATGATCTTTCCAGATTCTCAGTATCGACTGCGACTCTACTACCAGATGTCCATTTCCATCCCGACAGGCTTCTGTCCGAGTATATATCGGACAATTTATATCCATTGGATAATTGTCCTGTTTGGCTGCATGTGCCTGCCTGCACTCGTCGTCAAACCATGGGTTCCTTCTAGGTGGTGTCGTAAAACCCAGCACATCAGTGGCAGCTTCTTTGATGGCTTCTTGACAACGACCCCATTCTTCTTCGATGGTTTGTGCAGGCGGCGTCGAACTAACAGAGAGTTTCTGGGAGACTCGGTCGGCAAAGATCCTGGCAGTCCGCTGCGATTGTAGCTTTGCGACGTCAAACCGTGGTGTTCGTTCTCGACTCCGTTGTTCTCGTGATATCCTGATTCTTACCTTGGCTACAACAAGGAAATGGTCCGAGTCAACATTGGCTCCTCGGAAAGTTCGGACATCGAGAATGCTGGAGGAGTGTCTGACGTCGATCGCAACGTGATCAATCTGGTTGACGGTTGATTGATCTGGGGACCGCCATGTCCCTTTATGGATGTTGAGGTGTGGGAACCGCGTGCTAGCAACAGAGAGGTTACGTCCCATGACAAAGTCCACCAGCCTTAGTCCGTTACTGGACGTGGTGTCGTGTAGGCTGTGTTTCCCTATGACTTTAGCAAAGATTTCTTCTTTACCCAGCTTAGCGTTGAAATATCCTAGAACGATCTTGGTGTCAAAGCTGGGGCATTGATCATATGTTCTTTCTAGGAGATCATAGAAGTCATCTTTGCTAGTATCATCTTTGTCCTCTGTCGGGGCGTGGGCGCATATCAGGCTGATGTTGCCGAATGTAGCCTTGATGCGGATTGTTATGAGGCGTTCGCTTTTACAGTCAAAGCTTAAGACTTTTTGCCTAAGTCTGCCTCGAACAACAAATCCACATCCAAATAAGCGCCTCTCTCTGCTGCAATCACCGTAGTAGATGTCGCAGTTTTTCATCCTCTTCTTGCCCGGCCCATTCCATCGCACTTCCTGGATGGCGGTGATATCTGCTTTATAGCAGTCAAGGGCCTCCGCGAGTTCTTCGGCTGCACGTGGCCTGTTAAGAGACCTCACATTCCACGTGCAAAGAGATTTTCCAAATACACCCTAGCCAAAATCCTAAGATCAAAGCTTCAGAGGATATTAAGCAACCTCTCAGAGAGCTGATACTGGCTTTTGGAGTACCCCAAACAATAGTCATGGATAATTAAAAATCACTAGCCTTTGATTCTATAACATTCATGTTAGAGAATATGTTTTCACATTAAAGTTTTCAAAGCACCTCCCTATACAAGTTCTGTCAACGGTCAAGTGGAGGGATTCCACTCAACACTTTCAGAACTAATCCGCTGCCTTAAGACAGATAATGTTCATGCCACCTTTTCAGAATTACTAGATCGATCAATCTACGAATACAACTGATCCATTTACTCCACTACAGGCAAAAAACCTGTAGACACATTTTTCGGTAGACAGCTACTAAACAATCCAAAACAACTCATGCAAGAAAGGCAAGAAAATATGAGTAAACTACGCAATAAACAAGAAGCAGACTTAAAATATCACGATGCAAGGAAGAGTCCTCTCAAAACATATTCTATTGGCGAAATCAATTATGTTAAAACTCTTAAAAGAATAGGAAATAAGTTTGATCCCATATATAAAAAGGTGACAGTAGCACAGGATAAAAATACAACAGTTATTACCCAGTCATAAAAATCTTATAAAAAATTAACTTTTTCAATAGAACATTGTTACCGCTGTGCAATGGCGAGGCACAAATTCTGGATTACTCAAATTCTCAGCTAATAAAGATCAATATGGGCCGCTCAAAATTGCAGAACGGATCATTCAAGATAATACACTTAATCGACATCGAGGGCTACGAAACAACACTTAACAACATGGAAGCTACGTTAAGGATATCCATTACTATCAACCATACCCTTAGTCCTGTCCTTTCTTTTGAAATATCCCGTATACGAACTTACTTATAGTAAATAGACTTAAGATAAATAATAAAAGTAAGAGATTATTCGATTTTATAGGCACGGTGTGGAAGTGGATTGCGGGTAACCCGGACCTCCACGACTATGAAATAATTACTAAAAAAATGATTAAGGTTTTAAGAAATAATAATAATCAATAAAATATCATTAGATAGGATCAATGAACTAACTAACATTACAAATAAGGTTATTGAAACATTAAAAGAAAATTAATTTAATAATAGCGAATTAATTATGAAAAACAAATTTGATGTAATTAAGAAAGAAATATCATTGGGCGAAAGTAAATGTAATAAACTCATTTATATTATCAAACACTGAAATAAATGCAACAGAAACAATTATGAAAGTTGAAAATATTCCCTAAGTAAATGTAGATGAGGCATTAGAATTTGCCGAAATCAAAATTGCTTCAAATGATAATAACTTAATTTATATTTTAAGCATTCCAACAACTACTACATATTTATGTAATCTATCGTTAATAAAACCTGTTAAAATAAATAAAATTATCAATAAAATTAAATACGATTTTATACTTGAATGCGATTCAGACATTTGTGGCATTACAACCAAATGTAAAACCTATAATAGTCTTTCGATTTGTAACGAAAATAACATTGTTAGTTTAAGGAATTCATCGTGCATCCCAATGCTGATAAAAAGCCATTGTGAGCTATCATCAACAATGAACACGTCCCAGATGTAGACGAAATAGCTCCAGGCATCCTGCTTTTAAATCAGTTTAATGGCCCAGTACTCATCAACAACGACACTGTCATGCTCAAGGGTACGGTACGTTCATCATAAAACACTTCAACACCACCATTCAAGTTAAAAGAAGAACGATCATGTCTAAAGAGGTTACAAGTCTTCAACCTTTACCAGCGATACTCTAACGCTCATATAAGCCTGACAAGATAGAAGAAGTACTGTCTCCCGAAATGATCAAGGATCTTTACGTTAATCGAACAAAAGAAATCAAGCTGCTTGAAACGAAACACGAAATCGATCTAACCGTGAACATCATTTTAATGATCATAGTCTCAGGCATCGCAACCTTCATATACAAAATGACGAGAAATAAAGTTATGACCAAAGACAAACGGTCCAATACCAACATGCTATCACCAATAACCATAGGACTTGCAGGCATCCCTCACCTAGTGACGTCAACAACATCTCACGAGGACGTTAGATTTTTAGCGTGGAGGAGTTAACACCAGAAACATTTCATCATGCAAACAATACATGATACAGTTCCCACACACGAGGCATCGACAACGAACGGACACTTGAGCCACCAACGGATATGCTGACCTGTGGTCTGGCTGCCTGGGACATGCACTTAGTTTTAAGATATGAAATATTTTATGAGTTAGTTGTAAGTCAGCCGCGAAGGCAAATAGTTAAAGTTGGCTCTTTCTAAAACAAAACGATAGCTAACGGACCGTACTGCAAGTGAATCAGATCCGATATATGTTGTACAAGAATGGTACCGCGTGTTTTTTATTCTTCTACACATGCAAAACTAAGTGAAGTACTGAATCATTATGTTTTTTGAGTTCAATTAATAAAGATTAAGAATTAATAAAAGTGTTTTCCTTTACTCGGCCACATATTCTGTAATTGCTTGCCTTAAAGATGGAAAAGTTTGCTGTCAAAATTGTATGGCCGGTTGGACTGAGAATTTGTATGTAGGAGCGAATTTCGTGTATGCATACACACATTGTCAAAATTTTTGTATGACAGATTGTGACAGATTGGTTTGGTTCGAGTCGATAGTTCGACTCAGTTGGAAAATGAGTTCGCATGGTTTTTCCACTGAATTCATTCATTTGATTGACGGAAATATGTTCGAATGGTTTTAGTTGAACGAATGGCTTTTTTTCATTCGTTTTGGACTTTAGACTATTGAGTCCAATGAATGATTTTTGCATTCGCTTGGACTTTGGACTATCGAGTCCAATGAATGATTTTTTCACTCGTTTGGACTTTGGACTATCGAGATCAATGAGTGATTCGTTCACTTGTATGATGGAAAAAGGTTTTTAGGTTTGTGTAATTTTGTTATTTGTGACATTTATGTATGTACCGAGGACTAGGTGACCTTGGAAAAAACGCTCTGTACCTACTAACTCAAAAACAACCCCCCCCCCCCTTACCTGCCAACCCACCCACCCAAATACAACTATTCGGTAGTTGGAATCATTCAGTTACTAACTATCGATAGTATCATCATCACTAATGTAAATATGAATATATATATATTGAAAAGTTGAGCTTCATAATATTAATATATTATTAAATGATATTATTAATATATTGTTATTTCTTTTTCTTCGAAGAATTTTGCTTCTAGGTGGCGAGCGTTTTCCTTCGGTGCATGAAATATCAGCTTGGACTGCAAATAACAACTGGAAAACCAGAATATTTAATATATATGGTATTACTGAAGTGTCTTGTTGGAGCACAATTTATGAAATAAAGCGTGGATCCATGGAGAATTGTACGCCTATTGGCCAACCTCTAGATACCGAAACAAAAATAAGAGTAATTAATGACTTAAATGAATCTGTCGTCAGGGGCAGGGGTTATATAGAGATAGGGAGTGCGTCTCGAAAATGTATTGTAGGTAACGAATGTCAGAAAGCAGTATTTTCGCCTGGTACACTATTTCGATCAACAAATGACATTGGTTCTATCGTAGATGGGAACATTTTTTATGAAGGCAGAAAAGATGATTTTGTTAAACGCTACGGTAACAGAGTTGACTTGAATCACATAACAAACATTATTTCTGCCATAGAAGGAGTAGTTGATGTGTGCTGTGGATTTAATAATAAAACTATGCAGCTAGTGTGTTTTATAATCAAGAACAGCCTCAATTCCAATAGCTACATTAAACGCCAGGTGTGGAGAAATCTTAAAAATGCCGAAAAACCTGATGATATAAAATTTGTGGATTATTTCCCTGTAACATCACACGGAAAGGTATCACGACACGAACTATTGCAATCAATTGAAATCAAAATGGAGAAACCCTTAAAGTGCTTTGAAGGATTTATAGAAAATGTGCTAGATATAAACAGTTGTTATTATGACTCTGTAGAAGGAATAGAAAAAAAAAGAAAAAAAAATTCTTTGAATTTGTCTTTTTTGGATGCTGGCGGAACTTCATTCCAAGCACTCACACTAGCGGCACAAATCGAATTACTATTAAAAAGACCTGAGCCGTCATTTCTAAAAATGTTACTTGACGGAAAAACGTCCCTATTAACTTTATTGGATGTCATCAGCCAATTACCATATGACTCTCATGCTAATCTACCTTCTAAATATACCCTAAGATCGAATAAAAGAGAAATATTAAAAGTTATTTGGACTTATGATACAGGAAAATGTGTCGATTCCACGCCAACCTGCTACAATAACGTTGTCAGCGTTGGTTCTCATTCCAGCTTATTAATTACTATAGACGCCATTACTGGTCGAAGTATATCGTCCTGCATTCTTCCAGATAGAATAGAATGTCAAGTTTGCTTCATTAATCATAATTTATTAGTAGTAGGTAGCTATGATGGAAAATGTTATGTTGTAAATTATGTTCGGGGAGAAATTATGTGGCATTTCGACTGCGAGGGTATGATAAAAGCGAGGCCTTTACGAAAAAATAACTTGGTTGTTATTGGAAGCTATTCCAAAAATGGGAATTTAGTTTGCTTAGACGTGAAAGTAAATACTTATTATTCAAAAGTGAACAGTAAAGAATATGTTTAATTTTGTTCCAGGAAAAGACTGTCCAGTGGAAACAAAATATTGGTTCCAAAGGAATTATCTCATCGCCTGTGGAGGTCAATAACAATTCATTTCTAATATGCAGTCTTTCTGGTGAAGTTGCATGCATTAAGTTTTGTAATGGAGTTATTTTGTGGAAAGCAAAATTTCACAGTCCAATTTTCTCTACACCAACAAACTTTTTAGATGAAGCAATCATAGTAGCCGAAGTCTCTGGTCTTGTTCATTGTCTGAGCACAACAACTGGAGCGGAGGTAATTTCATATAAAATAAGCTACTTTTAATGTGTGTATATTTACTGCAATTGCAATACCAACACCCAGCGCCATTTAAAAAAAAAATCAAAAATAGTTAAGAAAATAACCTTTTCAAGAAAATTCTGAAAAAAGTTGCTAGACACATCAGTGTTCTAGCTCATATCATTTAAGAGTATATAAAGGACAAACAAACCCACATTAATTTTTATTTGTGTAGAAGATTATATGTTTATTACAAAAAAGTTCACATCCATATAACCGTGAAAGACATCTGAATTTCCAATATGTTTCAAATATAATTAAAAATTGTTGCAGGAACGTTAATTAGGCGTATCCTTTGAATAGTTTGAAGTGTAAGAAGACGACACATGTTGGACAAGGATTTTTGTTTGAGGAGTAGATCAGTGATATTTTGTGATTTAGTTAGGAGCAAAAGGTTTCCATCGCGAAGTTGGTTAAGTTATTACCATTGTAATTCATTCCACGTTAATGAAGTTGTACAAACATACATATAACTAATTTTCGATTATTGGATAATTGGTTTGCACATTTTCATATTGTTTAGATTTGGGTAGCAGGTCTACATCGAAACTGCTCAACTGATTGCCAAAGAGACCATTGAGTAGTTCTTTGTAGTATGTACTTGTTATTTTTAATTCCATGTGATCGAGAACACAAGCAGAAAAATAATGTTATCGGGGCGAGAGATAGTTGGTGACCGAGCTTCTGACGACTTTCTCTTGCTATTTGAGCTTCGTCGAGGTCAGGGGAAAAGAATTTTCTTCGATCATCGTACATTGTGTGGATTGGAACTGACAGCGGCATTGATGTCCTTCTCGCCGTGATCTAAAATGAAAATGGAGGTTAAGATCCATGTTTAACCCTCTGAACAACTGGCCGTCATACAATGGTTCTCCTAAGCTGTTGTTGGAGGCCCTTCAGAAGGACCCACGACTGTATGCAAACTTTATCTGTATATTAATAGGTATAGTTGATGGCATCTCCCCCCTACTGAGTACCCATAAGACTTAGCATCAAAACCAATTTTTACTATTAATGAGATTATAATATCAAAACAGAGTATGGTTTCATTATAAATAATTTAATAACAAATTCTTTGCTTGATTATAATTTCAGATTTGGTATTTTAAATCTGGCGGCAACATATTTTCAGGGATAACAGCACATAAGGAACACGATCATGTCCATAAAATATTTTTTGGATGTCATGATCATAGCATATATTGCCTAAAGTCAACAACAGAAACGCAAAGTTCATCGTTAACATGGAGAAAGCAATTAGATTCTGCAATTTACTCAACTCCTACTATCGTCCGTTTAGGCACTGGTCAACCTGCTATACTTTCGTGCTCTACACAAGGCAAAATTCATATCCTAGATTATTTTTCTGGCTTCATTATATTTACACTTACTATAAATGGAGAAATATTCTCCTCGCCTTTTGTTTCCAAACAAAGAATTTATCTTGGGTGCAGGGATAATAACCTTATTTGTTTAGAAATTTGTAATCAATAAAAATTAAATCAATATTTCTTGTTTTGTTATTTAAGTGTAGAATGATTTGGAAGTTATATAAGAGATGAATATAAAAGTACTTGATTCATTCATTCGTTGGTACAAGGTAACAGTTCAATTCCCGATTTCTATCAGGCTGTCTACCATCACTTGTCACTTATCTTAAACAAGTTAGGGTCAATGGAAAATAGCCAAGAGTCAATTAACAACATGACTCAGTGTTATAGGAACAAAGCCCTTGACACTTTTGTCAGAGGACTGAAAGGCGATCTGCCTAAGTTACTTAGTATCGGTGAACCAGCTGATTTACCGCAAGCAATACATTTATGCTTGAAACTGCAAAACGTTGATGTTAGAACTCAGCACGCAAACAATTCGCAGTCTGGCTCTCGGAAAACGTTCCACCAAACACCGCCTCCGGTTCCCCCGAAGAAAAACTATTTTTCTCAATCAGGACCAGCACCAATTCCTGCCCCGAGACGCGATTTTCATCCGGAATTACTCTATAATCCGCGAAATGCCCAACCACCTCAGTTCTAGTTCTAGCATTGGATCGTCCCTAAAGAAAATGGACGCCTCTGGAGAAAGAAAGTATGGCATGGTTATCGACTACCGCAAGCTTAACGCCGTTACCATTGCTGATAGATATCCGATCCCCGAGATAAGTGAAGTCCTTGCCAATCTTGGCAAAAACAAATGGTTTTGATCTCAAAAGTGGCTTTCATCAGATCCCACTTAAGGATTCTGATATCGTGAAAACGGCTTTTTCGGTAAATAAATGTACGTCTACCTTTCGGGCTAAAGAACGGGCCCTCCATCTTCCAAGGGACTTTGGATGATATTTTAAATTAACTCATCGGAGAGTCATGTTATGTTTATATTGATAACATCGTGATCTTCGGGAAAGACGAAGAGGAACACCTTAAGAACCTGGAAAAAGTTTTCAAGACACTAGAAGCGGCAAATATGAAAATATAGTTAGATATATGCGAGTTTTTTTCCAAATGAAATAGAATTTCTAGGCTTTATCACTGATGCAGATGGCATTAAAACCAATCCCAAGAAGGTTCAAGCGATTATTGACCGACCTGCTCCCAAAACTTTAAAAAGCTTAATTCGTTTCTAGGTAGGATACTATCGCAGTTTCATCAAGGATTACGCGAAACTGGCAAAGCCCCCGACATCCCTTTTAAGGGGGGAAGATGGACGTGTGTCCAAGAACCTTTCAAAAAACAAACTCATTCATTTAGACAAAACAGCCTTGGAAGCATTCAACAAAGTATAAAATTCACTTATTTCGGCAGAAGTTGTTCTGTCATATCCTGATTGTAAAAGAAGAAATAGAAAATATTAATTATGCCATTCACTGGGAAAAATCAGGTATGATTAATTCATTCATCTTGTCAAAAAAAGAAATAGAACTCGCTACAAATATTATAAATAAACAAAAATTGCTTAACAATACAATAGAAAAAGCATTCTTAGATATATAAATCATAAGCAAAAGCTCAGTAATACTTTATATTGTAAACATCCCATTAACAACAAAACGAACATAACGAAATTTATGATAGCCTTAATATTAAGCCAGTGAAAAGAAATAATATTGTAATATAAGTCTTATATGATGTTATTCTCAGAAATGATGAACAGATGTACGGAATGCTCTAGCTTATTGAGAAGCCTCTCAGCTATCTGTAACACCGTCAATAGTCAGCTGTAACACCGTCAATAGTCAGCACATTCCAACAAATGAAATCTCAACTGGCAGTCTACTGTGAAACCAATTTATTGAAACCCTAAAAGTCGAAAACACTACCCACAACTTGAATGGAACCTTCGTAATTAAATTCCAGAACACCATCGTGAACGTAAACGGAAGATCATTTATCTCAACAACGAAAGTACTACCAGAAATTCTCCAACCCAATCCAAAGGAGAAAAATTATAGGGGACTGCTATCCTTGGAGATGATGAAGGACCTTCACATAAACAATACCAATGAAATTCAATTGCTACAAACAGAGGAAAATGCACATAAATAACCACCTACTCGCTCATCTCCTGTCTCGGACTACTTGCATAATTACTGCAACCTATAGACTCTTGCCTAAGCGAAACAGCACCAAGGTCACCATCCAAATTTCAGATGAAACCAAGGAGAAACATCTCGAGAACGATTGCAACACCCAATGTGCTCCTACATCTTGACCTGCCCAAACAAAGACGGGAAGACCTGCCCCTCGCATTTAAGAAGGGAAGAATTAACACCAGCAGACGGGGTACTGGAAAACAGCTGTAGTGCAGCCAATCCCCAAACGGGGCAAAGACAAGTCTATCCCTACAAATCTCCAGTCTCAGTCTCAGTCAGTCTTCTTCTTCGCAAAAGTAAGGTTTTTGAAACGTTCGAGTTCTGGGTCATTAGGTTGAGGAAAAGGATATCATACCGGACAACCAGTTCGGATTCAGGGCGGGGGATGATACCTTAAATGCCGCTTCAAAGTTGGTTTCTAACATTGTGGAACAAAAATAAAAATCAATGTACTGGTGCCTCTCTGATTCATTTGGAGAATGCGGCACCGTTTGGTTGGAGGGCCTCTTCCTCAAGCTAATACAACAAAATTAAATTTAAAAAAGTTCTACCCAGAGTGTTGCGACGCATTTAAAAAAAATCAAAAATAGCTAAGAAAATTACTTTTTCAAGACAATTCTGAACAAAGTTGTACATGATCGATGACATGATAACGAAAAGTGGCGACGTAACTTCTAGCACGGTTTGCAACAATGAGCGGTTGGTTCGCCAAACTTTTCAATATCACTGTTGGTCTTTAAGTTTCCATGCCGCACTTAATTCCGTACATCGACAATCTAGTAGCATACAGAACTGGTCATGAAGTCGAGGTAATATATGTGTTGATGCAACTGATCAATTTCCAGAAGTGTGAAACACTCCTTTTAAAACGCCGCAAGATATACGAAAAAACTGACGCAAATTCGGCATAGTTGACCCGCAGAGACTACCGTTAACTTTGAAAAGTGTATTGAGATATCTTGGTTCTTGGCTGGATCAATATCTGTATTTTGACAAACATTGATATTGCTCAGACAAAAGTCAGAAAGCAATTTTTTGGGAACATTTTTTATGAGGGCAGAAAAGATAATTTTGTTACACGTTGCGGTAACAGAGTTGGCTTGAGTCACATAACAAACATTATTTCTACTATAGAAGAAGTAGTTGATGTGTGCTGTGGATTTAACAATTAAACTATGCAGCTAGTGTGTTTTATAATCAAGAACAGCCTCAATTCCAATAGCTACATTAAACGCCAGGTGTGGAGAAATCTTAAAAATGCCGAAAAAACCTGATGATATAAAATTTGTGGATTATTTGCCTGTAACATCACACGGAAAGGTATCACGACACGAACTATTGCAATCAATTGAAATCAAAATGGAGAAGCTCTTAAAGTGCTTTGAAGGATTTATACAAAATGTGCCAGATATAAATAGTTGTTATTATGACTCTGGAATAGAAAAAAAAGAAAAAAAAAAAATTCTTTGAATTTTCTGGCAGAACTTCATTCCAAGCACTCACACTAGCGGCACAAATCGAATTACTATTAAAAAGGCCTGAGCTGTCATTTCTAAAAATGTTACTTGACGGAAAAACGTCCCTATTAACTTTATTGGATGTCATCAGCCGATTACCATATGACTTTCATGCTAATCTACCTTCTAAATATACCCTAAGATCGAATAAAAGAGAAATATTAAAAGTTATTTGGACTTATGATACAAGAAAATGTGTCGATTCCACGCCAACCTGCTACAATAACGTTGTAAGCGTTGGTTCTCATTCCAGCTTATTAATTACGATAGACGCCATTACTGGTCGAAGTATATCATCCTGCATTCTTCCACATAGAATAGAATGTCATGTCTGCTTCATTAATCATAATTTATTAGTAGTAGGTAGCTATGATGGAAAATGTTATGTTGTAAATTATGTTCGGGAAGAAATTATGTGGCATTTCGACTGCGAGGGTATGAGCTACTTTTAATGTGTGTATATTTACTGCAATTGCAATACCAACACCCAGCGCCTTGCAACGCTTTTAAAAAAAATAGTAAAAAAAATTATATTAAAATAAGTACCCAGTAAGTAAAATAGTAAAATAGTCAAGAAAATAACCTTTTCAAGAAAATTCTGATCAAAGCTGCCAGACACATCAGTGCTCTAGCTCATATCATTTAAAAATATATAAAGGACAAACAAACCCACATTGATTTTTTTTTATGTAGAAGATTATATGTTTATTACAAAAAAGTTCACATCCATATAACCGTGAAAGACATCTGAATTTCCAATATGTTTCAAATATAATTACAAATTGTTGCAGGAACGTTAATTAGGCGTATCCTTTGAATAGTTTGAAGTGTAAGAAGACGACACATGTTGGACAAGGATTTTTGTTTGAGGAGTAGATCAGTGATATTTTGTGATTTAGTTAGGAGCAAAAGGTTTCCATCGCGAAGTTGGCTGAATTTACATACTAGGAGAAAACAAATTAGCATATGGAGAATGAGTTTTTCCAACAGTTATCTATCGAACATCCTGCTTCAAAACAACATTGAAGTGCTTCGATTAGTTAATACAAACCTTACCCAAAGTCATCTCATTGCATCTTTGCAAAGACAACCCTACAATGTCCCTAAGACACATTATCCTCGAATAAACCCTCGTCAAAACAACAGCAAAGAACTGTTTCCAAACCATTATATAGAAACAATACTACAAACAATCTCAGTAGAAAATGTCAATCAAATGTACCATCTTGTATAACTTTAGGCCACCCAATGACCCTGGTAGCTAGAGCTGGGTGTTATTACCATTGTAATTCATTCCACGTTAATGAAGTTGTACATACATATATATAATTAATTTTCGATTATTGGATAATTGGTTTGCACATTTTCATATTGTTTAGATTTGGGTAGCAGGTCTACATCGAAACTGCTCAACTGATTGCCAAAGAGACCATTGAGTAGTTTCTTTGTAGTATGTACTTGTTATTTTTAATTCCATGTGATCGAGAACACAAGCAGAAAAATAATGTTATCGGGGCGAGAGATAGTTGGTGACCGAGCTTCTGACGACTTTCTCTTGCTATTTGAGCTTCGTCCAGGTCAGGGGAAAGGAATTTTCTTCTATCATCGTACATTGTGTGGATTGGAACTGACAGCGGCATTGATGTCCTTCACGCCGTGATCTAGAATGAAAATGGAGGTTAAGATCCATGTTTAAACCTCTGAACAAGGGGCCGTCATACAATGGTTCTCCTAAGCTGTTGTTGGAGGCCCTTCAGAAGGACCCACGACTGTGTGCAAACTTTATCTGTATATTAATAGGTATAGTTGATGGCATCTCCCCCCTACTGAGTACCGATAAGACTTAGCATCAAAACCAATTTTTACTATCAATGAGATTATATTATCAAAACAGAGTATGGTTTCATTATAAGTAATCTAATAACAAATTCTTTGCTTAGTTATAATTTCAGATTTGGTATTTTAAATCTGACGGCAACATATTTTCAGGGATAACAGCACATAAGGAACACGATCATGTCCATAAAATATTTTTTGGATGTCATGATCATAGCATATATTCCCTAAAGTCAACAACAGAAACTCAAAGCTCATCGTTAATATGGAGAAAGCAATTAGATTCTGCAATTTACTCAACTCCTACTATCGTCCGCCTAGGCACTGGTCAACCTGCTATACTTTCGTGCTCTACACAAGGCAAAATTCATATCCTAGATTATTTTTCTGGCTTCATTAGAAATATTCTCCTCGCCTTTTGTTTCCAAACAAAGAATTTATCTTGGGTGCAGGGATAATAACCTTATTTGTTTAGAAATTTGTAATCAATAAAAATTAAATCAATATTTCTTGTTTTGTTATTTAAGTTTAGAATGATTTGGAAGTTATATAAGAGATGAATAAAGAAGTACTTAATTCATTCTTTCTGCTGAAAGGAATTATTACGTACCTGGAAGGGCAAAGTTGTTGACTGCTGTCAACTTAGCGAGATGCCAAGAGCGATCCCTGCAACTATACAGGTAAGGTTGACATGCAGCCTCCTAGTGGCGCCCTCTGGATAGCCTCTGCAGCAAGGATGGTTAAGGGGTGAACTCTTATTCAGGGGCTAAATCCAGGATCCGCTCGTGGGAGTAACTGGAAAAAATTATAGTTACATAGCAGCAACAAGTCTCGGATATGGATGATCTTACCGCTGACGATCGTAGCAGATAAAGTAGAAAGTCAGGACGCTTAACAGAATATAACTTAACACCAGCAGACGGGGTAAAGTACTCTTGCACGCGCAATGCACATGACGCCAGCCGACGGGTAAAGTAGAATTGTACGCGCAAGCCCCGAAATGAGGACACTCTAGAATCTTACAACACACCACTGAACTGGGAAAAAATATCAAAGTGCCTTACGCTGCATTATGCAGATAAAACGGACTTAGGAACCTTAGAGTACCAAATGACAACGTTGGTACAAGGTAACAGTTCAATTCCCGATTTCTTTCAGGCTGTCTGCCATCACCTGTCACTTATCTTAAAAAAGTTAGGGTCAATGGAAATTAGCCAAGAGTCAATTAACAACATGACTCAGTGTTATAGGGACAAAGCCCTTGACACTTTTGTCAGAGGACTGAAAGGCGATCTGCCTAAGTTACTTAGTATCCGTGAACCCGCTGATTTACCGCAAGCAATACATTTATGCTTGAAACTGCAAAACATCGATGTTAGAACTCAGCACGCAAACAATTCGCAGTCTCGGAAAACGTTCCACCAAACACCGCCTCCGGTCCCCCCAAGACCAGCACCAATTACTGCCCCGATACGCGAATTTCATCCGGAATTACTCTATAATCCGCGAAATGCCCAACCACCTCAGTTCTAGTTCTAGCATTGGATCGTCCCTAAAAATATGGACGCCTCTGGAGAAAGAAAGTATGGCATGGTTATCGACTACCGCAAGCTTAACGCCGTTACCATTGCTGATAGATATCCGATCCCCGAGATAAGTGAAGTCCTTGCCAATCTTGGCAAAAACAAATGGTTTTGATCTCAAAAGTGGCTTTCATCAGATCCCACTTAAGGATTCTGATATCGTGAAAACCGCTTTTTCGGTAAATAATGGGGAATTCGAATTTGTACGTCTACCTTTCGGGCTAAAGAACGGGCCCTCCATCTTCCAAAGGACTTTGGATGATATTTTAAATTAACTCATCGGAGAGTCATGTTATGTTTATATTGATAACATCGTGATCTTCGGGAAAACGAAGAGGAACACCTTAAAAACCTGGAAAAAGTTTTCAAGACACTAGAAGCGGCAAATATGAAAATATAGTTAGATAAATACGAGTTTTTTTCCAAATAAAATAGAATTTCTAGGCTTTATCACTCGTGGAGATGGCATTAAAACCAATCCCAAGAAGGTTCAAGCGATTATTGACCGACCTGCTCCCAAAACTCTAAAAGAGCTTAGTTCGTTTCTAGGCAGGATACTATCGCAGTTTCATCAAGGATTACGCGAAACTAGCAAAGACATCCCTTTTAAGGAGGGGAGATGGACGTGTATCCAAGAACCTTTCAAAAAACAAACTCATTCATTTAGACAAAACAACCTTGGAAGCATTCAACAAAGTATAAAATTCACTTATTTCGGCAGAAGTTGTTCTGTCATACACTGATTGTAAAAGAAGAAATAGAAAATATTTATTATGCCATTCACTGGGCAAAATCAGGTATGATTAATTCATTCATCTTGTCAAAAAAGAAATAGAACTTGCTACAAATATTATAAATAAACAAAAATTGCTTAACAATACAGTAGAAGAAGCATTCTTAGATATAAAAACCATAAGCAAAAGCTCAGTAAACATCCCATTAACAACAAACGAAATTTATGATAGCCTTATTATTAAGCCAGTGAAAAGAAATAATATTGTAATAGAAGTCTTATATGATGTTATTCTCAGAAATGATGAACAGATGTACGGAATGATCTAGCTTATTGAGTAGCCTCTCAGCTATCTGTAACACCGTCAATAGTCAGCACATTCCAACAAATGAAATCTCAACTGGCAATCTACTGTTAAACCAATTTATTGGAACCCCGTTAAGTCGAAAACACTACCCACAACTTGAATGGAACCTTCGTAATTAAATTCCAGAACACCATCGTGAACGTAAATTATAGGGGACTGCTATCCTTGGAGATGATGAAGGACCTTCACATAAACAATACCATTGAAATTCAATTGCTACAAACAGAGGCAAATGTACATAAATAGCCACCTACTCGCTCATCTCCTGTCTCGGCATACTTGCATAATTACTGCAACCTATAGACTCTTGCCTAAGCGAAACAGCACCAAGGTCACCATCCAAATTTCAGATAAAACCAAGGAGAAACATCTCGAGAACGATTGCAACACCCAATGTGTTCCTACATCTTGACCTGCCCAAACAAAGACGGGAAGACCGCATTTAAGAGGGGAAGAATAACACCAGCAGACGGGGTACTGGAAAACAGCTGTAGTACAGCCAATCCCCAAACGGGGCAAAGACAAGTCTATCCCTACAAATCTCCAGTCTCAGTCTCAGTCAGTCTTCTTCTTCGCAAAAGTAAGGTTTTGGAAACGTTCGAGTTCTGGGTCATTAGGTTGAGGAAAAGGATATTATATGTTGGGACCGCGCGACAATGTCGTTGTCATCCGCGTATCCCAACAGCTGGACTGACTTGTAGAAGATAGTGCCTTCCGTGTTGACTTTTACTCCGCCGCACTATCTTCTCCAGTACCAGATTGAAGAAATCACACGACAGCGCATCTCCTTGCCGAAATCCGGTGCAGGTTTCGAACGGTTCAGAGGTTTTTGAACCGAACTGCACGGTGCATCGCGTATGTGTTAGCGTGGTGCGACACAACCGGATCAGTTTTCCCGGGATCCCGAATTCGGCCATCGCTTCGAATAGCTCCTTGCGATGAATGCTGTCGTATGCGGCTTTAAAATCGATGAAAAGATGGTGAGTATCAATTTGAAACCCGCTGGTCTTCTCCAGGATCTGCCTTAGTGTGAAGATTTGGTCTGTAGTCGATTTGCCGGCCCGGAAGCCGCACTGGTACGTGCCGATTAGTGCGGTGCAAAACGGCTTTAGACGTTCACACAGTACGCTGGATAGGATCTTGTAGGCGACATTGAGCAGGGATATACCTCTGTAGTTCTTGCAGGAGGTAGGATCGCCTTTTTTGTGGATGGGGCATATGGAGCTGATATTCCAGTCGTCGGGCATGCTTTCATCTTCCCAAATTCGGCAAATGATTTGGTGCATGCTCCCTACCATTACATTGCCCCCAGCTTTGAAAAGCTCCGATGGTAAGCCATCTGAGCCTGCGGCTTTGTTGTTCTTCAGCCTTTTAATGGCTGTACCGACTTCTTCAAAGCTAGGTGGGAGGACTTCTTCGTCGACTGGAGTTGGGATTTCCTGGTTCCCTATCACTCTCTCCTGGTCAGGCCCGCTAAGCAGCTGTTGGAAGTGCTGCTTAAACACATCCACTATTCCCTGGGGGTCCGTAACTAGGTTACCCTCGCAATTTCGTAGAGCCTGGGTGCCTTTCCTAAAGCCTGTGGCCAGGCTTTTCGCTTTTTTGTAAAAAGCCCGTATTTTTTGCTTGTCCCTAGACTCTTCGATATCCTTGAGCTGGGAGGTTGCGAGAGACCTTTTCTTCAGGCGTAGGAGCTTTTTCTCCTCCCGTCTTCTAGCCCGGTACTCCTCTTGCGCTGCTCTTGTTTTCCGTTGCAGCGCTTTTTGGTATGCCTGGTGGGTTGCACGTTTTTTCTGCTCACACTCGCCATCATACCACGGGTTTCTTGTCGGGGGTGGTAGGTAGCCTAATGTAGTTTCCGCTACCTCTTTGATGGCCGAGTGGCAATGCAACCACATCTCGTTGGCACTTGACGTAGGCATACCGGAGAGTCTCTCACTTAATTGCTCTTCGTAGGCTCTGGCAATCTTCGGTGTGCTTAGGCGTCCAATGTCAAAAGTTTTCTTTGTCGGCTGGTAGAGCTTTCTGACATTGGACAGTCGAGCTCTGAATCTTGCTGCAACAAGAAAGTGGTCAGAGTCGACGTTTGCCCCCCTGAATGTTCGCACATCCAGGATGTTTGACGCGTGTCTTCCGTCAATAAGCACATGGTCGATTTGGTTGGCGGTTCGACCATCCGGGGATCGCCAGGTTGCTGTGTGGATTTTTTTGCGAGGGAACCTTGTGCTACTTATGACCATATTACCTGCTGTCGCAAAGTCTGTGAGTCGGAAGCCGTTGTCTGTTGTCGTGTCGTGGAGGCTGTGCTTTCCGATCACTCCGCCAAAGATGTTTTCCTTACCGATTTTAGCATTGAAGTCTCCGAGTACGATTTTTACATCGTACTCCGGACATTCTCCGTAGGCACCGTCTAAGAGGTCGTAAAAATCCTCTTTGACAGAGTCTTCAGCTTCGTCGGTAGAGGCGTGTGCACATATGAGGCTGATGTTGTAGAATCTGCCTTGGATGCGGATCACAGCCAGGCGATCGCTTATCGGCTTGAAGTCGATGGCCTTCGACCTTAGCCGCTTTCCCACGACGAATCCGCATCCAAATATGTGCAACCTTTTATGACAGCTGTAATATATGTCGCACTCTTTCTTTTTCATAATACCGTGTCCTATCCAGCATATTTCCTGGAGCGCAGTAATATCCGCTTTATACTGCGTGAGGATATTTTCCAGTTTCCGGAGTGTAGAGTGTTCTTACATTCCAGGAGCACACTCGCAAATCGTAGTCCTTTTTCGCGCCGTGTCGTCGTTGGGGTTCCGTCCGTTCTTCCGAGGCTGCTTGCTCTTCCGTAACAGTTATTTTTATTTTTGTGGGTGGGTTGTGAGCCCTCCGCACAACCACTGGGGAAACGCTGCATGCATTGGTTCACCTCACAACGGGTGTTGTGAAAGCTATCCAGGGGGCGCCGCTTGGAGGCTGCATGTCAACTTGATCTATGCATCGACAAGGATTGTTGCTGGCATCCCGCCAAGTTGAGAGCGATCAACAACTTTGCCCTGTGAGCATTGACCCTGCCGCCCCGGCTTGAGTCACATAACAAACATTATTTCTACTATAGAAGGAGTAGTTGATGTGTGCTGTGAATTTAACAATTAAACTATGTTGTGTTTTATAATCAAGAACAACCCCAATTCCAATAGCATTAAACGCCAGGTGTGGAGAAATCTTAAAGATAGATATAAAATTTGTGGATTATTTGCCTGTAACATCACACGGAAAGGTATCAAGACACGAACTATTGCAATCAATTGAAATCAAAATGGAGAAGCTCTTAAAGTGCTTTGAAGGATTTATACAAAATGTGAAGGAATAGAAAAAAAAGAAAAAAAAAATTCTTTGAATTTGTCTTTTTTGGATGCTGGCGGAACTTCATTCCAAGCACTTACACTAGCGGCACAAATCGAATTACTATTAAAAAGACCTGAGCCGTCATTTCTAAAAATGTTACTTGACGCAAAAACGTCCCTATTACTTTTATTGGATGTCATCAGACGATAACCATATGACTCCCATGCTAATCTACCTTCTAAATATACCCTACGATCGAATAAAAGAAAAAATATTAAAAGTTATTTGGACTTATGATACAGGAAAATGTGTCGATTTAATAACGTTGTCAGCGTTGGTTCTCATTCCAGCTTATTAATTACTATAGACGCCATTACTGGTCGAAGTATATCATCCTGCATTCTTCCAGATAGAATAGAATGTCAAGTTTGCTTCATTAATCATAATCTATTAGTAGTAGGTAGCTATGATGGAAAATGTTATGTTGTAAATTATGTTCGGCGAGAAATTATGTGGCATTTCGACTGCGATGTTATGATAAAAGCGAGGCCTTTACGAAGAAATAACTTGGTTGTTATTGGAAGCTATTCCAAAAATGGGAATTTAGTTTGCTTAGACGTGAAAGTAAATACTTATTATTCAAAAGTGAACAGTAAAGAATATGTTTAATTTTGTTCCAGGAAAAGACTGTCCAGTGGAAACAAAATATTGGTTCCAAAGGAATTATCTCATCGCCTGTGGAGGTCAATAACAATTCATTTCTAATATGCAGTCTTTCTGGTGAAGTTGCATGCATTAAGTTTTGTAATGGAGTTATTTTGTGGAAAGCAAAATTTCACAGTCCAATTTTCTCTACACCAACAAACTTTTTAGATGAAGCAATCATAGTGGCCGAAGTCTCTGGTCTTGTTCATTGTCTGAGCACAACAACTGGAGCGGAGGTAATTTCATATAAAATAAGCTACTTTTAATGTGTGTATATTTACTGCAAGTGCAATACCAACACCCAGCGCCATTTATAAAAAAAATCAAAAATAGTTAAGAAAATAACCTTTTCAAGAAAATTCTGAACAAAGTTGCCAGACACATCAGTGCTCTAGCTCATATCATTTAAGAGTATATAAAGGACAAACAAACCCACATTAATTTTTATTTATGTAGAAGATTATATGTTTATTACAAAAAAGTTCACATCCATATAACCGTGAAAGACATCTGAATTTCCAATATGTTTCAAATATAATTACAAATTGTTGCAGAAACGTTAATTAGGCGTATCCTTTGAATAGTTTGAAGTGTAAGAAGACGACACATGTTGGACAAGGATTTTTGTTTGAGGAGTAGATCAGTGATATCTTGTCATTTAGTTAGGAGCAAAAGGTTTCCATCAGCCGCGTTGCCTGAATTTACATGCTAGGAGAAAACAAATTAGCATATGGAGAATGAGTTTTTCCAACAGCTATCTATCCAACATCCTGCTTCAAAACAACATTGAAGTGCTTCGATTAGTTAATACAAACCTTACCCAGTCATCTCATTGCATCTTTGCAAAGACAACCCTACAATGTCCCTAAGACACATTATCCTCTAATAAGCCCTCGTCAAAACAACAGCAAAGAACTGTTCCCAAACGATTCTATAGAAACAATACTACAAACAATCTCAGTAGAAAATGTCAATCAAATGTACCATCTTGTATAACTTTACGCCACCCAATGACCCTGGTAGCTAGAGCTGGGTGTTATTACCATTGTAATTCATTCCACGTTAATGAAGTTGTACATACATACATATAATTAATTTTCGATTATTGGATAATTGGTTTGCACATTTTCATATTGTTTAGATTTGGGTAGCAGGTCTACATCGAAACTGCTCAACTGATTGCCAAAGAGACCATTGAGTAGTTTTTTTGTAGTATGTACTTGTTATTTTTAATTCCATGTGATCGAGAACACAAGCAGAAAAATAATGTTATCGGGGCGAGAAATAGTTGGTGACCGAGCTTCTGACGACTTTTTCTTGCTTTTTGAGCTTCGTCGAGGTCAGGGGAAAGGAATTTTCTTCTATCATCGTACATTGTGTGGATTGGAACTGACAGCGGACTTGATGTCCTTCACGCCGTGATCTAGAATGAAAATGGAGGTTAAGATCCATGTTTAAACCTGTGAACAAGGGGCCGTCATACAATGGTTCTCCTAAGCTGCTGTTGGAGGCCCTTCAGAAGGACCCACGACTGTATGCAAACTTTATCTGTATATTAATAGGTATAGTTGATGGCATCTCCCCCCTACTGAGTACCGATATGACTTAGCATCAAAACCAATTTTTACTATCAATGAGATTATAATATCAAAACAGAGTATGGTTTCATTATAAGTAATCTAATAACAAATTCTTGCTTGGTTATAATTTCAGATTTGGTATTTTAAATCTGACGGCAACATATTTTCAGGGATAACAGCACATAAGGAACACGATCATGTCCATAAAATATTTTTTGGATGTCATGATCATAGCATATATTGCCTAAAGTCAACAACAGAAACTCAAAGTTCATCGTTAATATGGAGAAAGCAATTAGATTCTGCAATTTACTCAACTCCTACTATCGTCCGCCTAGGCACTGGTCAACCTGCTATACTTTCGTGCTCTACACAAGGCAAAATTCATATCCTAGATTATTTTTCTGGCTTCATTAGAAATATTCTGCTCGCCTTTTGTTTCCAAACAAAGAATTTATCTTGGGTGCAGGGATAATAACCTTATTTGTTTAGAAATTTGTAATCAATAAATATTATATCAATATTTCTTGTTTTGTTATTTAAGTCTAGAATGATTTGGAAGTTATATAAGAGATGAATAAAGAAGGACTTAATTCATTCTTTCTGCTGAAAGGAGTTATTACGTACCTGGAAGGGCAAAGTTGTTGACTGCTGTCAACTTAGCGAAATGCCAGGAGCGATCCCTGCAACTATACAGTTTAGGTTGACATGCAGCCTCCTAGTGGCGCCCTCTGGATAGCCTCTGCAGCCAGGATGGTTAAGGGGTGAACTCTTATTCATTGGCTAAATCTAGGATCCGCTCGTGGGAGTAACTGGACAAAATTATAGTTACATAGCAGCAACAAGTTTCGGATATGGATGATCTTACCGCTGACGATCGTAGCAGATAAAGTAGAAAGTCAGGACGCTTAACAGAATATAACTTAACACCAGCAGACACTCTAGAATCTTACAACACACCACTGAACTGGGAATATAAATATCAAAGTGCCTTACGCTGCATTATGCAGATAAAACGGACTTAGGAACCTTAGAGTACCAAATGACAACGTTGGTACAAGGTAACAGTTCAATTCCCGATTTCTTTCAGGCTGTCTGCCATCACCTGTCACTTATCTTAAAAAAGTTAGGGTCAATGGAAATTAGCCAAGAGTCAATTAACAACATGACTCAGTGTTATAGGGACAAAGCCCTTGACACTTTTGTCAGAGGACTGAAACGCGATCTGCCTAAGTTACTTAGTATCGGTGAACCCGCTGATTTACCGCAAGCAATACATTTATGCTTGAAACTGCAAAACGTTGATGTTAGAACTCAGCACGCAAACAATTCGCAGTCTGGCTCTCGGAAAACGTTCCACCAAACACCGCCTCCGGTTCCCCCGAGGAAGAAACTATTTTTCTCAATCAGGACCAGCACCAATTCCTGCCCCGAGACGCGCATTTCATCCGGAATTACTCTATAATCCGCGAAATGCCCAACCACCTCAGTTCTAGTTCTAGCATTGGATCGTCCCTAAAAAAATGGACGCCTCTGGAGAAAGAAAGTATGGCATGGTTATCGACTACCGCAAGCTTAACGCCGTTACCATTGCTGATAGATATCCGATCCCCGAGATAAGTGAAGTCCTTGCCAATCTTGGCAAAAACAAATGGTTTTGATCTCAAAAGTGGCTTTCATCAGATCCCACTTAAGGATTCTGATATCGTGAAAACGGCTTTTTCGGTAAATAAATGTACGTCTACCTTTCGGGCTAAAGAACGGGCCCTCCATCTTCCAAGGGACTTTGGATGATATTTTAAATTAACTCATCGGAGAGTCATGTTATGTTTATATTGATAACATCGTGATCTTCGGGAAAGACGAAGAGGAACACCTTAAGAACCTGGAAAAAGTTTTCAAGACACTAGAAGCGGCAAATATGAAAATATAGTTAGATATATGCGAGTTTTTTTCCAAATGAAATAGAATTTCTAGGCTTTATCACTGATGCAGATGGCATTAAAACCAATCCCAAGAAGGTTCAAGCGATTATTGACCGACCTGCTCCCAAAACTTTAAAGAGCTTAATTCGTTTCTAGGTAGGATACTATCGCAGTTTCATCAAGGATTACGCGAAACTGGCAAAGCCCCCGACATCCCTTTTAAGGGGGGAAGATGGACGTGTGTCCAAGAACCTTTCAAAAAACAAACTCATTCATTTAGACAAAACAGCCTTGGAAGCATTCAACAAAGTATAAAATTCACTTATTTCGGCAGAAGTTGTTCTGTCATATCCTGATTGTAAAAGAAGAAATAGAAAATATTAATTATGCCATTCACTGGGAAAAATCAGGTATGATTAATTCATTCATCTTGTCAAAAAAAGAAATAGAACTCGCTACAAATATTATAAATAAACAAAAATTGCTTAACAATACAATAGAAAAAGCATTCTTAGATATATAAATCATAAGCAAAAGCTCAGTAATACTTTATATTGTAAACATCCCATTAACAACAAAACGAACATAACGAAATTTATGATAGCCTTAATATTAAGCCAGTGAAAAGAAATAATATTGTAATATAAGTCTTATATGATGTTATTCTCAGAAATGATGAACAGATGTACGGAATGCTCTAGCTTATTGAGAAGCCTCTCAGCTATCTGTAACACCGTCAATAGTCAGCTGTAACACCGTCAATAGTCAGCACATTCCAACAAATGAAATCTCAACTGGCAGTCTACTGTGAAACCAATTTATTGAAACCCTAAAAGTCGAAAACACTACCCACAACTTGAATGGAACCTTCGTAATTAAATTCCAGAACACCATCGTGAACGTAAACGGAAGATCATTTATCTCAACAACGAAAGTACTACCAGAAATTCTCCAACCCAATCCAAAGGAGAAAAATTATAGGGGACTGCTATCCTTGGAGATGATGAAGGACCTTCACATAAACAATACCAATGAAATTCAATTGCTACAAACAGAGGAAAATGCACATAAATAACCACCTACTCGCTCATCTCCTGTCTCGGACTACTTGCATAATTACTGCAACCTATAGACTCTTGCCTAAGCGAAACAGCACCAAGGTCACCATCCAAATTTCAGATGAAACCAAGGAGAAACATCTCGAGAACGATTGCAACACCCAATGTGTTCCTACATCTTGACCTGCCCAAACAAAGACGGGAAGACCTGCCCCTCGCATTTAAGAAGGGAAGAATTAACACCAGCAGACGGGGTACTGGAAAACAGCTGTAGTGCAGCCAATCCCCAAACGGGGCAAAGACAAGTCTATCCCTACAAATCTCCAGTCTCAGTCTCAGTCAGTCTTCTTCTTCGCAAAAGTAAGGTTTTTGAAACGTTCGAGTTCTGGGTCATTAGGTTGAGGAAAAGGATATCATACCGGACAACCAGTTCGGATTCAGGGCGGGGGATGATACCTTAAATGCCGCTTCAAAGTTGGTTTCTAACATTGTGGAACAAAAATAAAAATCAATGTACTGGTGCCTCTCTGATTCATTTGGAGAATGCGGCACCGTTTGGTTGGAGGGCCTCTTCCTCAAGCTAATACAACAAAATTAAATTTAAAAAAGTTCTACCCAGAGTGTTGCGACGCATTTAAAAAAAATCAAAAATAGCTAAGAAAATTACTTTTTCAAGACAATTCTGAACAAAGTTGTACATGATCGATGACATGATAACGAAAAGTGGCGACGTAACTTCTAGCACGGTTTGCAACAATGAGCGGTTGGTTCGCCAAACTTTTCAATATCACTGTTGGTCTTTAAGTTTCCATGCCGCACTTAATTCCGTACATCGACAATCTAGTAGCATACAGAACTGGTCATGAAGTCGAGGTAATATATGTGTTGATGCAACTGATCAATTTCCAGAAGTGTGAAACACTCCTTTTAAAACGCCGCAAGATATACGAAAAAACTGACGCAAATTCGGCATAGTTGACCCGCAGAGACTACCGTTAACTTTGAAAAGTGTATTGAGATATCTTGGTTCTTGGCTGGATCAATATCTGTATTTTGACAAACATTGATATTGCTCAGACAAAAGTCAGAAAGCAATTTTTTGGGAACATTTTTTATGAGGGCAGAAAAGATAATTTTGTTACACGTTGCGGTAACAGAGTTGGCTTGAGTCACATAACAAACATTATTTCTACTATAGAAGAAGTAGTTGATGTGTGCTGTGGATTTAACAATTAAACTATGCAGCTAGTGTGTTTTATAATCAAGAACAGCCTCAATTCCAATAGCTACATTAAACGCCAGGTGTGGAGAAATCTTAAAAATGCCGAAAAACCTGATGATATAAAATTTGTGGATTATTTGCCTGTAACATCACACGGAAAGGTATCACGACACGAACTATTGCAATCAATTGAAATCAAAATGGAGAAGCTCTTAAAGTGCTTTGAAGGATTTATACAAAATGTGCCAGATATAAATAGTTGTTATTATGACTCTGGAATAGAAAAAAAAGAAAAAAAAAAAAATTCTTTGAATTTTCTGGCAGAACTTCATTCCAAGCACTCACACTAGCGGCACAAATCGAATTACTATTAAAAAGGCCTGAGCTGTCATTTCTAAAAATGTTACTTGACGGAAAAACGTCCCTATTAACTTTATTGGATGTCATCAGCCGATTACCATATGACTTTCATGCTAATCTACCTTCTAAATATACCCTAAGATCGAATAAAAGAGAAATATTAAAAGTTATTTGGACTTATGATACAAGAAAATGTGTCGATTCCACGCCAACCTGCTACAATAACGTTGTAAGCGTTGGTTCTCATTCCAGCTTATTAATTACGATAGACGCCATTACTGGTCGAAGTATATCATCCTGCATTCTTCCAGATAGAATAGAATGTCATGTCTGCTTCATTAATCATAATTTATTAGTAGTAGGTAGCTATGATGGAAAATGTTATGTTGTAAATTATGTTCGGGAAGAAATTATGTGGCATTTCGACTGCGAGGGTATGAGCTACTTTTAATGTGTGTATATTTACTGCAATTGCAATACCAACACCCAGCGCCTTGCAACGCTTTTAAAAAAAATAGTAAAAAAAATTATATTAAAATAAGTACCCAGTAAGTAAAATAGTAAAATAGTCAAGAAAATAACCTTTTCAAGAAAATTCTGATCAAAGCTGCCAGACACATCAGTGCTCTAGCTCATATCATTTAAAAATATATAAAGGACAAACAAACCCACATTGATTTTTTTTTATGTAGAAGATTATATGTTTATTACAAAAAAGTTCACATCCATATAACCGTGAAAGACATCTGAATTTCCAATATGTTTCAAATATAATTACAAATTGTTGCAGGAACGTTAATTAGGCGTATCCTTTGAATAGTTTGAAGTGTAAGAAGACGACACATGTTGGACAAGGATTTTTGTTTGAGGAGTAGATCAGTGATATTTTGTGATTTAGTTAGGAGCAAAAGGTTTCCATCGCGAAGTTGGCTGAATTTACATACTAGGAGAAAACAAATTAGCATATGGAGAATGAGTTTTTCCAACAGTTATCTATCGAACATCCTGCTTCAAAACAACATTGAAGTGCTTCGATTAGTTAATACAAACCTTACCCAAAGTCATCTCATTGCATCTTTGCAAAGACAACCCTACAATGTCCCTAAGACACATTATCCTCGAATAAACCCTCGTCAAAACAACAGCAAAGAACTGTTTCCAAACCATTATATAGAAACAATACTACAAACAATCTCAGTAGAAAATGTCAATCAAATGTACCATCTTGTATAACTTTAGGCCACCCAATGACCCTGGTAGCTAGAGCTGGGTGTTATTACCATTGTAATTCATTCCACGTTAATGAAGTTGTACATACATATATATAATTAATTTTCGATTATTGGATAATTGGTTTGCACATTTTCATATTGTTTAGATTTGGGTAGCAGGTCTACATCGAAACTGCTCAACTGATTGCCAAAGAGACCATTGAGTAGTTTCTTTGTAGTATGTACTTGTTATTTTTAATTCCATGTGATCGAGAACACAAGCAGAAAAATAATGTTATCGGGGCGAGAGATAGTTGGTGACCGAGCTTCTGACGACTTTCTCTTGCTATTTGAGCTTCGTCCAGGTCAGGGGAAAGGAATTTTCTTCTATCATCGTACATTGTGTGGATTGGAACTGACAGCGGCATTGATGTCCTTCACGCCGTGATCTAGAATGAAAATGGAGGTTAAGATCCATGTTTAAACCTCTGAACAAGGGGCCGTCATACAATGGTTCTCCTAAGCTGTTGTTGGAGGCCCTTCAGAAGGACCCACGACTGTGTGCAAACTTTATCTGTATATTAATAGGTATAGTTGATGGCATCTCCCCCCTACTGAGTACCGATAAGACTTAGCATCAAAACCAATTTTTACTATCAATGAGATTATATTATCAAAACAGAGTATGGTTTCATTATAAGTAATCTAATAACAAATTCTTTGCTTAGTTATAATTTCAGATTTGGTATTTTAAATCTGACGGCAACATATTTTCAGGGATAACAGCACATAAGGAACACGATCATGTCCATAAAATATTTTTTGGATGTCATGATCATAGCATATATTCCCTAAAGTCAACAACAGAAACTCAAAGCTCATCGTTAATATGGAGAAAGCAATTAGATTCTGCAATTTACTCAACTCCTACTATCGTCCGCCTAGGCACTGGTCAACCTGCTATACTTTCGTGCTCTACACAAGGCAAAATTCATATCCTAGATTATTTTTCTGGCTTCATTAGAAATATTCTCCTCGCCTTTTGTTTCCAAACAAAGAATTTATCTTGGGTGCAGGGATAATAACCTTATTTGTTTAGAAATTTGTAATCAATAAAAATTAAATCAATATTTCTTGTTTTGTTATTTAAGTTTAGAATGATTTGGAAGTTATATAAGAGATGAATAAAGAAGTACTTAATTCATTCTTTCTGCTGAAAGGAATTATTACGTACCTGGAAGGGCAAAGTTGTTGACTGCTGTCAACTTAGCGAGATGCCAAGAGCGATCCCTGCAACTATACAGGTAAGGTTGACATGCAGCCTCCTAGTGGCGCCCTCTGGATAGCCTCTGCAGCAAGGATGGTTAAGGGGTGAACTCTTATTCAGGGGCTAAATCCAGGATCCGCTCGTGGGAGTAACTGGAAAAAATTATAGTTACATAGCAGCAACAAGTCTCGGATATGGATGATCTTACCGCTGACGATCGTAGCAGATAAAGTAGAAAGTCAGGACGCTTAACAGAATATAACTTAACACCAGCAGACGGGGTAAAGTACTCTTGCACGCGCAATGCACATGACGCCAGCCGACGGGTAAAGTAGAATTGTACGCGCAAGCCCCGAAATGAGGACACTCTAGAATCTTACAACACACCACTGAACTGGGAAAAAATATCAAAGTGCCTTACGCTGCATTATGCAGATAAAACGGACTTAGGAACCTCAGAGTACCAAATGACAACGTTGGTACAAGGTAACAGTTCAATTTCCGATTTCTATCAGGCTGTCTACCATCACTTGTCACTTATCTTAAACAAGTTAGGGTCAATGGAAACTAGCCAAGAGTCAATTAACAACATAACTCAGTGTTATAGGGACAAAGCCGTTGACACTTTTGTCAGAGGACTGAAACGCGATCTGCCTAAGTTACTTAGTATCGGTGAACCCGCTGATTTACCGCAAGCAATACATTTATGCTTGAAACTGCAAAACGTTGATGTTAGAACTCAGCACGCAAACAATTCGCAGTCTGGCTCTCGGAAAACGTTCCACCAAACACCGCCTCCGGTTCCCCCGAGGAAGAAACTATTTTTCTCAATCAGGACCAGCACCAATTCCTGCCCCGAGACGCGCATTTCATCCGGAATTACTCTATAATCCGCGAAATGCCCAACCACCTCAGTTCTAGTTCTAGCATTGGATCGTCCCTAAAAAAATGGACGCCTCTGGAGAAAGAAAGTATGGCATGGTTATCGACTACCGCAAGCTTAACGCCGTTACCATTGCTGATAGATATCCGATCCCCGAGATCAGTGAAGTCCTTGCCAATCTTGGCAAAAACAAATGGTTTTGATCTCAAAAGTGGCTTTCATCAGATCCCACTTAAGGATTCTGATATCGTGAAAACCGCTTTTTCGGTAAATAATGGCAAATTCGAATTTGTACGTCTACCTTTCGGGCTAAAGAACGGGCCCTCCATCTTCCAAAGGACTTTGGATGATATTTTAAATTAACTCATCGGAGAGTCATGTTATGTTTATATTGATAACATCGTGATCTTCGGGAAAAAACGAAGAGGAACACCTTAAGAACCTGGAAAAAGTTTTCAAGACACTAGAAGCGGCAAATATGAAAATATAGTTAGATAAATGCGAGTTTTTTTCCAAATAAAATAGAATTTCTAGGCTTTATCACTCGTGGAGATGGCATTAAAACCAATCCCAAGAAGGTTCAAGCGATTATTGCCCGACCTGCTCCCAAGACTCTAAAAGAGCTTAGTTCGTTTCTAGGCAGGATACTATTGCAGTTTCATCAAGGATTACGCGAAACTGGCAAAGTCCCTGACATCCATTTAAGGGGGGGAGATGGACGTGTGTCCAAGAACCTTTCAAAAAACAAACTCATTCATTTAGACAAAACAACCTTGGAAGCATTCAACAAAGTATAAAATTCACTTATTTCGGCAGAAGTTGTTCTGTCATACACTGATTGTAAAAGAAGAAATAGAAAATATTAATTATGCCATTCACTGGGCAAAATCAGGTATGATTAATTCATTCATCTTGTCAAAAAAGAAATAGAACTTGCTACAAATATTATAAATAAACAAAAATTGCTTAACAATACAATAGAAGAAGCATTCTTAGATATAAAAATCATAAGCAAAAGCTCAGTAAACATCCCATTAACAACAAACGAAATTTATGATAGCCTTATTATTAAGCCAGTGAAAAGAAATAATATTGTAATAGAAGTCTTATGTGATGTTATTCTCAGAAATGATGAACAGATGTACGGAATGATCTAGCTTATTGAGTAGCCTCTCAGCTATCTGTAACACCGTCAATAGTCAGCACATTCCAACAAATGAAATCTCAACTGGCAATCTACTGTTAAACCAGTTTATTGGAACCCTAAAAGTCGAAAACACTACCCACAACTTGAATGGAACCTTCGTAATTAAATTCCAGAACACCATCGTGAACGTAAATTATAGGGGACTGCTATCCTTGGAGATGATGAAGGACCTTCACATAAACAATACCATTGAAATGCAATTGCTACAAACAGAGGCAAATGTACATAAATAGCCACCTACTCGCTCATCTCCTGTCTCGGCATACTTGCATAATTACTGCAACCTATAGACTCTTGCCTAAGCGAAACAGCACCAAGGTCACCATCCAAATTTCAGATAAAACCAAGGAGAAACATCTCGAGAACGATTGCAACACCCAATGTGTTCCTACATCTTGACCTGCCCAAACAAAGACGGGAAGACCTGCCCCTCGCATTTAAGAGGGGAAGAATTAACACCAGCAGACGGGGTACTGGAAAACAGCTGTAGTACAGCCAATCCCCAAACGGGGCAAAGACAAGTCTATCCCTACAAATCTCCAGTCTCAGTCTCAGTCAGTCTTCTTCTTCGCAAAAGTAAGGTTTTGGAAACGTTCGAGTTCTGGGTCATTAGGTTGAGGAAAAGGATATTATATGTTGGGACCGCGCGACAATGTCGTTGTCATCCGCGTATCCCAACAGCTGGACTGACTTGTAGAAGATAGTGCCATCCGTGTTGACTTTTGCCCGCCGCACTATCTTCTCCAGTACCAGATTGAAGAAATCACACGACAGCGCATCTACTTGCCGAAATCCGGTGCAGGTTTCGAACGGTTCAGAGGTTTTTGAACCGAACTGCACGGTGCATCGCGTATGTGTTAGCGTGGTGCGACACAACCGGATCAGTTTTTCCAGGATCCCGAATTCGGCCATCGCTTCGAATAGCTCCTTGCGATGAATGCTGTCGTATGCGGCTTTAAAATCGATGAAAAGATGGTGAGTATCAATTTGAAACCCGCTGGTCTTCTCCAGGATCTGCCTTAGTGTGAAGATTTGGTCTGTAGTCGATTTGCCGGCCCGGAAGCCGCACTGGTACGTGCCGATTAGTGCGGTGCAAAACGGCTTTAGACGTTCACACAGTACGCTGGATAGGATCTTGTAGGCGACATTGAGCAGGGATATACCTCTGTAGTTCTTGCAGGAGGTAGGATCGCCTTTTTTGTGGATGGGGCATATGGAGCTGATATTCCAGTCGTCGGGCATGCTTTCATCTTCCCAAATTCGGCAAATGATTTGGTGCATGCTCCCTACCATTAAACTGCCCTCAGCTTTGAAAAGCTCCGATGGTAAGCCATCTGAGCCTGCGGCTTTGTTGTTCTTCAGCCTTTTAATGGCTGTACCGACTTCTTCAAAGCTAGGTGGGAGGACTTCTTCGTCGACTGGAGTTGGGATTTCCTGGTTCCCTATCACTCTCTCCTGGTCAGGCCCGCTAAGCAGCTGTTGGAAGTGCTGCTTAAACACATCCACTATTCCCTGGGGGTCCGTAACTAGGTTACCCTCGCAATTTCGTAGAGCCTGGGTGCCTTTCCTAAAGCCTGTGGCCAGGCTTTTCGCTTTTTTGTAAAAAGCCCGTATTTTTTGCTTGTCCCTAGACTCTTCGATATCCTTGAGCTGGGAGGTTGCGAGAGACCTTTTCTTCAGGCGTAGGAGCTTTTTCTCCTCCCGTCTTCTAGCCCGGTACTCCTCTTGCGCTGCTCTTGTTTTCCGTTGCAGCGCTTTTTGGTATGCCTGGTGGGTTGCACGTTTTTTCTGCTCACACTCGCCATCATACCACGGGTTTCTTGTCGGGGGTGGTAGGTAGCCTAATGTAGTTTCCGCTACCTCTTTGATGGCCGAGTGGCAATGCAACCACATCTCGTTGGCACTTGACGTAGGCATACCGGAGAGTCTCTCACTTAATTGCTCTTCGTAGGCTCTGGCAATCTTCGGTGTGCTTAGGCGTCCAATGTCAAAAGTTTTCTTTGTCGGCTGGTAGAGCTTTCTGACATTGGACAGTCGAGCTCTGAATCTTGCTGCAACAAGAAAGTGGTCAGAGTCGACGTTTGCCCCCCTGAATGTTCGCACATCCAGGATGTTTGACGCGTGTCTTCCGTCAATAAGCACATGGTCGATTTGGTTGGCGGTTCGACCATCCGGGGATCGCCAGGTTGCTGTGTGGATTTTTTTGCGAGGGAACCTTGTGCTACTTATGACCATATTACGTGCTGTCGCAAAGTCTGTGAGTCGGAAGCCGTTGTCTGTTGTCGTGTCGTGGAGGCTGTGCTTTCCGATCACTCCGCCAAAGATGTTTTCCTTACCGATTTTAGCATTGAAGTCTCCGAGTACGATTTTTACATCGTACTCCGGACATTCTCCGTAGGCACCGTCTAAGAGGTCGTAAAAATCCTCTTTGACAGAGTCTTCAGCTTCGTCGGTAGAGGCGTGTGCACATATGAGGCTGATGTTGTAGAATCTGCCTTGGATGCGGATCACAGCCAGGCGATCGCTTATCGGCTTGAAGTCGATGGCCTTCGACCTTAGCCGCTTTCCCACGACGAATCCGCATCCAAATATGTGCAACCTTTTATGACAGCTGTAATATATGTCGCACTCTTTCTTTTTCATAATCCCGTGTCCTATCCAGCATATTTCCTGGAGCGCAGTAATATCCGCTTTATACTGCGTGAGGATATTTTCCAGTTTCCGGAGTGTAGAGTGTTCTTACATTCCAGGAGCACACTCGCAAATCGTAGTCCTTTTTCGCGCCGTGTCGTCGTTGGGGTTCCGTCCGTTCTTCCGAGGCTGCTTGCTCTTCCGTAACAGTTATTTTTATTTTTGTGGGTGGGTTGTGAGCCCTCCGCACAACCACTGGGGAAACGCTGCATGCATTGGTTCACCTCACAACGGGTGTTGTGAAAGCTATCCAGGGGGCGCCGCTTGGAGGCTGCATGTCAACTTGATCTATGCATCGACAAGGATTGTTGCTGGCATCCCGCCAAGTTGAGAGCGATCAACAACTTTGCCCTGTGAGCATTGACCCTGCCGCCCCGGCTTGAGTCACATAACAAACATTATTTCTACTATAGAAGGAGTAGTTGATGTGTGCTGTGAATTTAACAATTAAACTATGTTGTGTTTTATAATCAAGAACAACCCCAATTCCAATAGCATTAAACGCCAGGTGTGGAGAAATCTTAAAGATAGATATAAAATTTGTGGATTATTTGCCTGTAACATCACACGGAAAGGTATCAAGACACGAACTATTGCAATCAATTGAAATCAAAATGGAGAAGCTCTTAAAGTGCTTTGAAGGATTTATACAAAATGTGAAGGAATAGAAAAAAAAGAAAAAAAAAATTCTTTGAATTTGTCTTTTTTGGATGCTGGCGGAACTTCATTCCAAGCACTTACACTAGCGGCACAAATCGAATTACTATTAAAAAGACCTGAGCCGTCATTTCTAAAAATGTTACTTGACGCAAAAACGTCCCTATTACTTTTATTGGATGTCATCAGACGATAACCATATGACTCCCATGCTAATCTACCTTCTAAATATACCCTACGATCGAATAAAAGAAAAAATATTAAAAGTTATTTGGACTTATGATACAGGAAAATGTGTCGATTTAATAACGTTGTCAGCGTTGGTTCTCATTCCAGCTTATTAATTACTATAGACGCCATTACTGGTCGAAGTATATCATCCTGCATTCTTCCAGATAGAATAGAATGTCAAGTTTGCTGCATTAATCATAATTTATTAGTAGTAGGTAGCTATGATGGAAAATGTTATGTTGTAAATTATGTTCGGGGAGAAATTATGAGGCATTTCGACTGCGAGGGTATGATAAAAGCGAGGCCTTTACGAAAAAATAACTCGATTGTTATTGGAAGCTATTCCAAAAATGGGAATTTAGTTTGCTTAGACGTGAAAGTAAATACTTATTATTCAAAAGTGAACAGTAAAGAATATGTTTAATTTTGTTCCAGGAAAAGACTGTCCAGTGGAAACAAAATATTGGTTCCAAAGGAATTATCTCATCGCCTGTGGAGGTCAATAACAATTCATTTCTAATATGCAGTCTTTCTGGTGAAGTTGCATGCATTAAGTTTTGTAATGGAGTTATTTTGTGGAAGGCAAAATTTCACAGTCCAATTTTCTCACACCAACAAACTTTTTAGATGAAGCAATCATAGTGGCCGAAGTCTCTGGTCTTGTTCATTGTCTGAGCACAACAACTGGAGCGGAGGTAATTTCAAATAAAATAAGCTACTTTTAATGTGTGTATATTTACTGCAATTGCAATACCAACACTCAGCGCCTTGCAACGCATTTTAAAAAAAATAATTAATAAAATTATATTAAAAAAAGTACCCAGAGAAAATCAAAAATAGTTAAGAAAATAACCTTTTCAAGAAAATTCTGAACAAAGTTGCCAGACACATCAGTGCTCTAGCTCATATCATTTAAGAGTATATAAAGGACAAGCAAACCCACATTAATTTTTATTTATGTAGAAGATTATATGTTTATTACAAAAAAATTAACATCCATATAACCGTGAAAGACAACTGAATTTCCAATATGTTTCAAATATAATTAAAAATTGTTGCAGGAACGTTAATTAGGCGTATCCTTTGAATAGTTTGAAGTGTAAGAAGACGACACATGTTGGACAAGGATTTTTGTTTGAGGAGTAGATCAGTGATATTTTGTGATTTAGTTAGGAGCAAAAGGTTTCCATCGCGAAGTTGGCTGAATTTACATACTAGGAGAAAACAAATTAGCATATGGAGAATGAGTTTTTCCAACAGTTATCTATCGAACATCCTGCTTCAAAACAACATTGAAGTGCTTCGATTAGTTAATACAAACCTTACCCAAAGTCATCTCATTGCATCTTTGCAAAGACAACCCTACAATGTCCCTAAGACACATTATCCTCGAATAAACCCTCGTCAAAACAACAGCAAAGAACTGTTTCCAAACCATTATATAGAAACAATACTACAAACAATCTCAGTAGAAAATGTCAATCAAATGTACCATCTTGTATAACTTTAGGCCACCCAATGACCCTGGTAGCTAGAGCTGGGTGTTATTACCATTGTAATTCATTCCACGTTATGAAGTTGTACATACATACATATAATTAATTTTCGATTATTGGATAATTGGTTTGCACATTTTCATATTGTTTAGATTTGGGTAGCAGGTCTACATCGAAACTGCTCAACTGATTGCCAAAGAGACCATTGAGTAGTTTTTTTGTACTCTGCTTTGAGAACACAAGCAGAAAAATAATGTTATCGAGGCGAGAGATAGTTGGTGACCGAGCTTCTGACGACTTTCTCTTGCTATTTGAGCTTCGTCGAGGTCAGGAGAAAGGAATTTTTTTCTATCATCGTACATTGTGTGGATTGGAACTGACAGCGGCATTGATGTCCTTCTCGGCGTGATGTATAATGAAAATGGAGGTTAAGATCCATGTTTACACCTCTGAACAAGGGGCCGTCATACAATGGTTCTCCTAAGCTGTTGTTGGAGGCCCTTCAGAATGACCCACGACTGTATGCAAACTTTATCTGTATATTAATAGGTATAGTTGATAGCATCTCCCTCCTACTGAGTACCGATAAGACTTAGCATCAAAACCAATTTTTATTATCAATGAGATTATAATATCAAAACAGAGTAAGGTTTCATTATTCTTCTTCTTCTTTGTGTGGCGCTAAGAGTCCGGGGTGGACCTGGGCCTCAACCAACATGCCTCTCCAACTAGCGCGATCCCTGGCTAGCTGTCTCCAGTTTCGCACACCAAGTTGGTTGAGGTCCTTCTCCACTTGGTTGCGCCACCTTAAACGCGGGCGTCCTCTGTTGCGTTGCCCGACAGGTTCGGATTCGAAGATTCTTCGGGCCGGAGCTGTGGTGTCCATACGCTCTACATGACCTAGCCACCGTAGGTGTTGGATCCGTAGACGCCTAACTAGGCTCATGTCGCTGTACAGCAGCCCGTACAGTTCGTGATTGAATCTTCTCCTCCAGAACCCGTCAACACAAACAGGACCAAAGATCGTGCTTAGAACTTTTCTCTCAAAGAGACCAAGGACTTCTTCATCCGCTTTCGAGATTGTCCATGCCTCCGCGCCGTATAGCAGGACTGGGATGATCAGAGTCTTAAATAGAGTCAACTTGGTTCTTCGAGAGAGGGCTCTATTACTCAATTGCCTCTTGAGCCCGAAGAAACAGCGGTTGGCAAGAGTTATCCTACGCTTGATCTCGGTACTGATGTTATTAGTACAGTTTACTCCGGAGCCGAGGTAAGTGAAGTCCTTGACTACCTCGAAGTTATAGCTGCCCATTGTGACGCTCTGTCCAAGACGTCGATGTTGTATGTCCTTTTTTGAGGACAGCATATACTTCGTTTTGCCCTCATTCACCGCCAGACCCATTTTAGCCGCTTCCGTCTCAATGTTAGCAAAAGCCTCACTGACGGCTCGCTGAGTTCTGCCAATCACGTCAATGTCATCGGCGTATGCTAACAATTGCACGGACTTCTGGAAGATCGTGCCTCTAGTGTTGGCGTGTGAGCTTCGCACGATCTTCTCCAGGACGATGTTAAAGAAATCACATGACAGCGCGTCGCCTTGTCTAAAACCTTTTTTGACATTGAAGGTCTCGGTGAGTTCGTTACCGACCTTGATGGAGCAGCGAGAGTTCTCCATCGTCATCCTGCACAGCCTGACGAGTTTGGCAGGAATGTCAAAACTAGACATGGCGTTGTATAGCTCGTCTCTATGCACGCTGTCATATGCGGCCTTGAAATCGACGAACAGATGGTGAGTGTCGATTTGCATTTCTTGGGTCTTTTCCAGGATCTGCCGTAGTGTGAAAATTTGGTCTGTTGTGGACTTTCCTGGCCTGAAGCCACACTGATATGGACCTATCAGATTATTAATGAATGGCTTCAGGCGGGTACACAAAACGGCAGAGAAGATCTTATATGCGATGGTAAGAAGACTGATCCCTCGATAGTTGGCGCAGTTGAAGGGGTCTCCTTTCTTGTGGATCGGGCAAACGATACTGAGATTCCACTCGTCGGGCATGCTTTCCTCAGACCATATCTTGCAGATGAGCTGGTGCATGCGCCCAACCAGATCATCTCCAGCTGCCTTAAGTATTTCAGCGGGCAGACCGTCCGCTCCAGCAGCTTTGTTAGACTTCAGTCTTGATATTGCTACCTTGACCTCGTCTAAGTCTGGGGGACGGTATTCATTTCTGTCATCGTCCAGATTGAGTGGAACATTCTGCCTGACAGCGGTATTTTGATCCTCATCGCCGTTTAACAGTCTGCAGAAATGATCTTTCCAGATTCTCAGTATCGACTGCGACTCTACTACCAGATGTCCATTTCCATCCCGACAGGCTTCTGTCCGAGTTTTATATACATTGGATAATTGTTTTACCCTTTGATAAAACTTTCGGACGTCATTCCTGCCATAACACCTCTCCATCTCCTCGACCGCGCGCTTCTCATGCTCTTTCTTTTTTCTTCTGAGAAGCCGGTGCTCTTCCCTTCTCTTCTGTTCGTAGAGCTCACGAACAGCCCTCGTTGTTCGATGCAGCGTTGCCTTGTAGGCCTCCTGTTTGGCTGCATGTGCCTGCCTGCACTCGTCGTCAAACCATGGGTTCCTTCTAGGTGGTGTCGTAAAACCCAGCACATCAGTGGCAGCTTCTTTGATGGCTTCTTGACAACGACCCCATTCTTCTTCGATGGTTTGTGCAGGCGGCGTCGAACTAACAGAGAGTTTCTGGAAGACTCGGTCGGCAAAGATCCTGGCAGTCCGCTGCGATTGTAGCTTTGCGACGTCAAACCGTGGTGTTCGTTCTCGACTCCGTTGTTCTCGTGATATCCTGATTCTTACCTTGGCTACAACAAGGAAATGGTCCGAGTCAACATTGGCTCCTCGGAAAGTTCGGACATCGAGAATGCTGGAGGAGTGTCTGACGTCGATCGCAACGTGATCAATCTGGTTGACGGTTGATTGATCTGGGGACCGCCATGTCCCTTTATGGATGTTGAGGTGTGGGAACCGCGTGCTAGCAACAGAGAGGTTACGTCCCATGACAAAGTCCACCAGCCTTAGTCCGTTACTGGACGTGGTGTCGTGTAGGCTGTGTTTCCCTATGGCTTTAGCAAAGATTTCTTCTTTACCCAGCTTAGCATTGAAATCTCCTAGAACGATCTTGGTGTCAAAGCTGGGGCATTGATCGTATGTTCTTTCTAGGAGATCATAGCAGTTATCTTTGCTACTATCATCTTTGTCCTCTGTCGGGGCGTGGGCGCATATCAAGCTGATGTTGCCGAATGTAGCCTTGATGCGGATTGTTATGAGGCGTTCGCTTTTACAGTCAAAGCTTAAGACTTTTTGCCTAAGTCTGCCTCGAACAACAAATCCACATCCAAATAAGCGCCTCTCTCTGCTGCAATCACCGTAGTAGATGTCGCAGTTTTTCATCCTCTTCTTGCCCGGCCCATTCCATCGCACTTCCTGGATGGCGGTGATATCTGCTTTATAGCAGTCAAGGGCCTCCGCGAGTTTTTCGGCTGCACGTGGCCTGTTAAGAGACCTCACATTCCACGTGCAGAACCGAAAAGCATGGTCATTTGTTCGCTTGCTGGGGTCGTCAACAGTAGATCGGTCAGTATCCGAGGCAAGTAGTCGTCTCTGAACAAAATTTTTTTTACGTGGTGAGGGCGTTAACCCCACGCACAACCCCCAGCTGGGAGGCCAGGCCCATTTATTTTACCCTTGGGCGAAGGGTCCGGATGACTCCGGTATCGGTAACCTCGCTGAGGTTGTGAGTGCCGCCGTTGACCCTACACGATAGGGTTCCTCCGCCGCCAACTCTACTCCAAAATCCCGATAGACCTTGAAGGCAACCTTTTAGATCTGAGCTCCGAATATGTCAGAGTAGCTCTAAAAGGTGGTGTACCAGGTAGCTCTGGATGTCGCCGTTGGCTAATCTGATGATAAGCTCCTCCGCCGCCATCCGTAGAGAAGATGAGCCCTGATACAGACTCATCCACTCTCCCCCTCTCTCGTTTGCAGCCGCCAATGACGTCCCACGGGGGTTGGGTACCCCATCTTCAGTCGAAGGTGCTCGGCTCCCGGATTTCACCACGGGGAGGTGAGAGTAGGAGTTCATTGACAGAGGCTAAGTGCAGACGCCTGTGCCTGCATAAGTCGCTTGTCAACGCTTCGAAATCCATTTAAGTTTCATTATAAGTAATCTAATAACAAATTCGTTGCTTAATTATAATTTCAGATTTGGTATTTGAAATCAATCTGGTTGACGGTTAATTGATCTGGGGACCGCCATGTCTCTTTATGGATGTTGAGGTGTGGGAACCGCGTGCTAGCAACAGAGAGGTTACGTCCCATGACAAAGTCCACCAGCCTTAGTCCGTTAATGGACGTGGTGTCGTGTAGGCTGTGTTTCCCTATGACTTTCCTTCTTTACCCCCCTATGACTTTCCTTCTTTACCCAGCTTAGCATTGAAATCTCCTAGAACGATCTTGGTGTCAAAGCTGGGGCATTGATCGTATGTTCTTTCTAGGAGATCATAGAAGCCATCTTTGCTACGCTTAACAGAATATAACTTAACACCAGCAGACGGGGTAAAGTACTCTTGCACACGCAACCCACATACACCAGCCGACGGGTAAAGTAGAATTGTACGCGCAAGCCCCGAAATGAGGACACTCTAGAATCTTACAACACACCACTGAACTGGGAAAAAATATCAAAGTGCCTTACGCTGCATTATGCAGATAAAACGGACTTAGGAACCTTAGAGTACCAAATGACAACGTTGGTACAAGGTAACAGTTCAATTCCCGATTTCTTTCAGGCTGTCTGCCATCACCTGTCACTTATCTTAAAAAAGTTAGGGTCAATGGAAATTAGCCAAGAGTCAATTAACAACATGACTCAGTGTTATAGGGACAAAGCCCTTGACACTTTTGTCAGAGGACTGAAAGGCGATCTGCCTAAGTTACTTAGTATCCGTGAACCCGCTGATTTACCGCAAGCAATACATTTATGCTTGAAACTGCAAAACATCGATGTTAGAACTCAGCACGCAAACAATTCGCAGTCTCGGAAAACGTTCCACCAAACACCGCCTCCGGTCCCCCCAAGACCAGCACCAATTACTGCCCCGATACGCGAATTTCATCCGGAATTACTCTATAATCCGCGAAATGCCCAACCACCTCAGTTCTAGTTCTAGCATTGGATCGTCCCTAAAAATATGGACGCCTCTGGAGAAAGAAAGTATGGCATGGTTATCGACTACCGCAAGCTTAACGCCGTTACCATTGCTGATAGATATCCGATCCCCGAGATCAGTGAAGTTCTTGCCAATCTTGGCAAAAACAAATGGTTTTGATCTCAAAAGTGGCTTTCATCAGATCCCACTTAAGGATTCTGATGTCGTGAAAACCGCTTTTTCGGTAAATAATGGCAAATTCGAATTTGTACGTCTACCTTTCGGGCTAAAGAACGGGCCCTCCATCTTCCAAAGGACTTTGGATGATATTTTAAATTTACTCATCGGAGAGTCTTGTTATGTTTATATTGATAACATCGTGATCTTCGGGAAAGACGAAGAGGAACACCTTAAGAACCTGGAAAAAGTTTTCAAGATACTAGAAGCGGCAAATATGAAAATATAGTTAGATAAATGCGAGTTTTTTTCCAAATGAAATAGAATTTCTAGGCTTTATCACTGGTGGAGATGGCATTAAAACCAATCCCAAGAAGGTTCAAGCGATTATTGCCCGACCTGCTCCCAAGACTCTAAAAGAGCTTAGTTCGTTTCTAGGCAGGATACTATTGCAGTTTCATCAAGGATTACGCGAAACTGGCAAAGTCCCTGACATCCATTTAAGGGAGGGAGATGGACGTGTGTCCAAGAACCTTTCAAAAAACAAACTCATTCATTTGGACAAAACAACCTTGGAAGCATTCAACAAAGTATAAAATTCACTTATTTCGGCAGAAGTTGTTCTGTCATACACTGATTGTAAAAGAAGAAATAGAAAATATTAATTATGCCATTCACTGGGAAAAATCAGGTATGATTAATTCATTCATCTTGTCAAAAAAAGAAATAGACCTTGCTACAAATATTATATATAAACAAAAATTGCTCAACAATGCAATAGAAGAAGCATTCTTAGATATAAAAATCACAAGCAAAAGCTCAGTAATACTTTATATTGTAAACATCCCATTAACAACAAACGAAATTCATGATAGCCTTATTATTAAGCCAGTGAAAAGAAATAATATTGTAATTGAAATCTTATATGATGTTATTCCCAGAAATGATGAACAGATGTACGGAATGCTGATAGCCTCTCAGCTATCTGTAACACCGTCAATAGTCAGCACATTCCAACAAATGTAATCTCAACTGGCAATCTACTGTTAAGCCAGTTTATTGGAACCCTAAAAGTCGAAAACACTACCCACAACTTGAATGGAACCTTCGTAATTAAATTCCAGAACACCATCGTGAACGTAAACGGAAGATCATTTATCTCTAGAGAAGCATCAACAACGAAAGTACTACCAGCAATTCTCCAACCCAATCCAAAGGAGAAAAATTATAGGGGACTGCTATCCTTGGAGATGATGAAGGACCTTCACATAAACAATACCAATGAAATTCAATTGCTACAAACAGAGGAAAATGCACATAAATAACCACCTACTCGCTCATCTGCTGTCTCGGCATACTTGCATAATTACTGCAACCTATAGACTCTTGCCTAAGCGAAACAGCACCAAGGTCACCATCCAAATTTCAGATGAAACCAAGGAGAAACATCTCGAGAACGATTGCAACACCCAATGTGTTCTTACATCTTGACCTGCCCAAACAAAGACGGGCAACCTGCCCCTCGCATTTAAGAGGGGAAGAATTAACACCAGCAGACGGGGTACTGGAAAACAGCTGTAGTACAGCCAATCCCCAAACGGGGCAAAGACAAGTCTATCCCTACAAATCTCCAGTCGATCAGTCTTCTTCTTCGCAAAAGTAAGGTTTTTGAAACGTTCGAGTTCTGGGTCATTAGGTTGAGGAAAAGGATATCATACCGGACAACCAGTTCGGATTCAGGGCGGGGGATGATACCTTAAAAGCCGCTTCAAAGGTGGTTTCTAACATTGTGGAACAAAAATAAAAATCAATGTACTGGTGCCTCTCTGATTCATTTGGAGAATGCGGCACCGTTTGGTTGGAGGGCCTCTTCCTCAAGCTTCTTCTTCTTCGTTGGCGCTACAGTCCGGGGTGGACCTGGGCCTCAACCAACATGCCTCTCCAGCCAGCACGATCTTTCGCCAGCTGCCTCCAGTTGCGCACACCAAGTTGGTTGAGGTCCTTTTCCACTTGTGTGCGCCATCTAGTGCGAGGACGTCCTCTGTTGCGCTGTCCCAATGGCTCGGTGTCGAAGACTCTTCGGGCCGGAGCTGTGGTGTCCATCCGCTCTACATGACCTAGCCATCTTAAGCGTTGGATCCGAAGACGCTTAACTAGGTGCATGCCGCTGTACAGCCCGTATAGTTCGTGGTTGAACCTTCTCCTCCAAACGCCATCAACGCAAACAGGACCAAAGATCGTACGCAGAACTTTTCTCTCAAAACAACCAAGAGCTTCTTCATCCGCTTTCAATAGCGTCCATGTCTCTGCGCCATAGAGCAGGACTGGGATGATCAGGGTTTTATACAAGGTCAATTTGGTGTTTCGAGAGATGGCTCTGTTACTCAATTGCCTCTTGAGCCCAAAGAAACAGCGATTGGCAAGAGTAATTCTGCGCTTGATCTCGGTACTGGTGTTGTTGTCCCTATTTTTTAGCCTTGATGCGGATTGTTATGAGGCGCTCGCTGATATAATCAAAGCTTAAGACTTTTTGCCTAAGTCTGCCTCGAACAACGAATCCGCATCCAAATAAGCGCTGCCTTCCCTCTTTGTAGCAATCACCGTAGTAGATGTCGCAGTTTCTCATCTTCCTTTTGCCCGGCCCATCCCATCGCATCTCCTGGATGGCGGTGACATCTGCTTTGTAGCAGTCTAGGGCCTCCGCGAGTTCATCGGCTGCACGTGGTCTGTTCAGGGACCTCACATTCCACGTGCAGAACCGAAAATCATTGTCCTTTGATCGTTTGCTGGGGTCGTCAACTTTGAATCCGTCCATATCCGAGGCCTGTTGTCGGTTCGTAACCGTTGGTTTTTTGTGTGGTGAGGGAGTCAACCTCTCGCACAACCTACAACTGGTAGGCCAGGCCCATTATTTGACCCTCGGGCAGAGGGGGATCGCTGCATACATTAGTTCACCACACAACGGTTGTTGTGATGGCTATCCAGGGGCGCCACGAGGAGGCTGTATGTCAACTTGACTTATGCACAAACAGGGATCGCGCTGGCATCCTACCAGGTTGGGTGCAGTCAGCAACTTTGCCCTGTGTACATAAACCCATGCCCCCTCTTCCTCAAGCTAATACAACAAAATTAAATTTAAAAAAGTTCTACCCAGAGTGTTGCGACGCATTTAAAAAAAATCAAAAATAGCTAAGAAAAATACTTTTTCAAGACAATTCTGAACAAAGTTGTACATGATCGATGACATGATAACGAAAAGTGGCGACGTAACTTCTAGCACGGTTTGCAACAATGAGCGGTTGGTTCGCCAAACTTTTCAATATCACTGTTGGTCTTTAAGTTTCCATGCCGCACTTAATTCCGTACATCGACAATCTAGTAGCATACAGAACTGGTCATGAAGTCGAGGTAATATATGTGTTGATGCAACTGATCAATTTCCAGAAGTGTGAAACACTCCTTTTAAAACGCCGCAAGATATACGAAAAAACTGACGCAAATTCGGCATAGTTGACCCGCAGAGACTACCGTTAACTTTGAAAAGTGTATTGAGATATCTTGGTTCTTGGCTGGATCAATATCTGTATTTTGACAAACATTGATATTGCTCAGACAAAAGTCAGAAAGCAATTTTTTGGGAACATTTTTTATGAGGGCAGAAAAGATAATTTTGTTACACGTTGCGGTAACAGAGTTGGCTTGAGTCACATAACAAACATTATTTCTACTATAGAAGAAGTAGTTGATGTGTGCTGTGGATTTAACAATTAAACTATGCAGCTAGTGTGTTTTATAATCAAGAACAGCCTCAATTCCAATAGCTACATTAAACGCCAGGTGTGGAGAAATCTTAAAAATGCCGAAAAACCTGATGATATAAAATTTGTGGATTATTTGCCTGTAACATCACACGGAAAGGTATCACGACACGAACTATTGCAATCAATTGAAATCAAAATGGAGAAGCTCTTAAAGTGCTTTGAAGGATTTATACAAAATGTGCCAGATATAAATAGTTGTTATTATGACTCTGGAATAGAAAAAAAAGAAAAAAAAAAATTCTTTGAATTTTCTGGCAGAACTTCATTCCAAGCACTCACACTAGCGGCACAAATCGAATTACTATTAAAAAGGCCTGAGCTGTCATTTCTAAAAATGTTACTTGACGGAAAAACGTCCCTATTAACTTTATTGGATGTCATCAGCCGATTACCATATGACTTTCATGCTAATCTACCTTCTAAATATACCCTAAGATCGAATAAAAGAGAAATATTAAAAGTAATTTGGACTTATGATACAGGAAAATGTGTCGATTCCACGCCAACCTGCTACAATAACGTTGTCAGCGTTGGTTCTCATTCCAGCTTATTAATTACTATAGACGCCATTACTGGTCGAAGTATATCATCCTGCATTCTTCCAGATAGAATAGAATGTCAAGTTTGCTTCATTAATCATAATCTATTAGTAGTAGGTAGCTATGATGGAAAATGTTATGTTGTAAATTATGTTCGGCGAGAAATTATGTGGCATTTCGACTGCGATGTTATGATAAAAGCGAGGCCTTTACGAAGAAATAACTTGGTTGTTATTGGAAGCTATTCCAAAAATGGGAATTTAGTTTGCTTAGACGTGAAAGTAAATACTTATTATTCAAAAGTGAACAGTAAAGAATATGTTTAATTTTGTTCCAGGAAAAGACTGTCCAGTGGAAACAAAATATTGGTTCCAAAGGAATTATCTCATCGCCTGTGGAGGTCAATAACAATTCATTTCTAATATGCAGTCTTTCTGGTGAAGTTGCATGCATTAAGTTTTGTAATGGAGTTATTTTGTGGAAAGCAAAATTTCACAGTCCAATTTTCTCTACACCAACAAACTTTTTAGATGAAGCAATCATAGTGGCCGAAGTCTCTGGTCTTGTTCATTGTCTGAGCACAACAACTGGAGCGGAGGTAATTTCATATAAAATAAGCTACTTTTAATGTGTGTATATTTACTGCAAGTGCAATACCAACACCCAGCGCCATTTATAAAAAAAATCAAAAATAGTTAAGAAAATAACCTTTTCAAGAAAATTCTGAACAAAGTTGCCAGACACATCAGTGCTCTAGCTCATATCATTTAAGAGTATATAAAGGACAAACAAACCCACATTAATTTTTATTTATGTAGAAGATTATATGTTTATTACAAAAAAGTTCACATCCATATAACCGTGAAAGACATCTGAATTTCCAATATGTTTCAAATATAATTACAAATTGTTGCAGAAACGTTAATTAGGCGTATCCTTTGAATAGTTTGAAGTGTAAGAAGACGACACATGTTGGACAAGGATTTTTGTTTGAGGAGTAGATCAGTGATATCTTGTGATTTAGTTAGGAGCAAAAGGTTTCCATCAGCCGCGTTGCCTGAATTTACATGCTAGGAGAAAACAAATTAGCATATGGAGAATGAGTTTTTCCAACAGCTATCTATCCAACATCCTGCTTCAAAACAACATTGAAGTGCTTCGATTAGTTAATACAAACCTTACCCAGTCATCTCATTGCATCTTTGCAAAGACAACCCTACAATGTCCCTAAGACACATTATCCTCTAATAAGCCCTCGTCAAAACAACAGCAAAGAACTGTTCCCAAACGATTCTATAGAAACAATACTACAAACAATCTCAGTAGAAAATGTCAATCAAATGTACCATCTTGTATAACTTTACGCCACCCAATGACCCTGGTAGCTAGAGCTGGGTGTTATTACCATTGTAATTCATTCCACGTTAATGAAGTTGTACATACATACATATAATTAATTTTCGATTATTGGATAATTGGTTTGCACATTTTCATATTGTTTAGATTTGGGTAGCAGGTCTACATCGAAACTGCTCAACTGATTGCCAAAGAGACCATTGAGTAGTTTTTTTGTAGTATGTACTTGTTATTTTTAATTCCATGTGATCGAGAACACAAGCAGAAAAATAATGTTATCGGGGCGAGAAATAGTTGGTGACCGAGCTTCTGACGACTTTTTCTTGCTTTTTGAGCTTCGTCGAGGTCAGGGGAAAGGAATTTTCTTCTATCATCGTACATTGTGTGGATTGGAACTGACAGCGGACTTGATGTCCTTCACGCCGTGATCTAGAATGAAAATGGAGGTTAAGATCCATGTTTAAACCTGTGAACAAGGGGCCGTCATACAATGGTTCTCCTAAGCTGCTGTTGGAGGCCCTTCAGAAGGACCCACGACTGTATGCAAACTTTATCTGTATATTAATAGGTATAGTTGATGGCATCTCCCCCCTACTGAGTACCGATATGACTTAGCATCAAAACCAATTTTTACTATCAATGAGATTATAATATCAAAACAGAGTATGGTTTCATTATAAGTAATCTAATAACAAATTCTTGCTTGGTTATAATTTCAGATTTGGTATTTTAAATCTGACGGCAACATATTTTCAGGGATAACAGCACATAAGGAACACGATCATGTCCATAAAATATTTTTTGGATGTCATGATCATAGCATATATTGCCTAAAGTCAACAACAGAAACTCAAAGTTCATCGTTAATATGGAGAAAGCAATTAGATTCTGCAATTTACTCAACTCCTACTATCGTCCGCCTAGGCACTGGTCAACCTGCTATACTTTCGTGCTCTACACAAGGCAAAATTCATATCCTAGATTATTTTTCTGGCTTCATTAGAAATATTCTGCTCGCCTTTTGTTTCCAAACAAAGAATTTATCTTGGGTGCAGGGATAATAACCTTATTTGTTTAGAAATTTGTAATCAATAAATATTATATCAATATTTCTTGTTTTGTTATTTAAGTCTAGAATGATTTGGAAGTTATATAAGAGATGAATAAAGAAGGACTTAATTCATTCTTTCTGCTGAAAGGAGTTATTACGTACCTGGAAGGGCAAAGTTGTTGACTGCTGTCAACTTAGCGAAATGCCAGGAGCGATCCCTGCAACTATACAGGTTAGGTTGACATGCAGCCTCCTAGTGGCGCCCTCTGGATAGCCTCTGCAGCAAGGATGGTTAAGGGGTGAACTCTTATTCAGGGGCTAAATCTAGGATCCGCTCGTGGGAGTAACTGGAAAAAATTATAGTTACATAGCAGCAACAAGTCTCGGATATGGATGATCTTACCGCTGACGATCGTAGCAGATAAAGTAGAAAGTCAGGACGCTTAACAGAATATAACTTAACACCAGCAGACGGGGTAAAGTACTCTTGCACGCGCAATGCACATGACACCAGCCGACGGGTAAAGTAGAATTGTACGCGCAAGCCCCGAAATGAGGACACTCTAGAATCTTACAACACACCACTGAACTGGGAAAAAATATCAAAGTGCCTTACGCTGCATTATGCAGATAAAACGGACTTAGGAACCTCAGAGTACCAAATGACAACGTTGGTACAAGGTAACAGTTCAATTTCCGATTTCTATCAGGCTGTCTACCATCACTTGTCACTTATCTTAAACAAGTTAGGGTCAATGGAAACTAGCCAAGAGTCAATTAACAACATAACTTAGTGTTATAGGGACAAAGCCGTTGACACTTTTGTCAGAGGACTGAAACGCGATCTGCCTAAGTTACTTAGTATCGGTGAACCCGCTGATTTACCGCAAGCAATACATTTATGCTTGAAACTGCAAAACGTTGATGTTAGAACTCAGCACGCAAACAATTCGCAGTCTGGCTCTCGGAAAACGTTCCACCAAACACCGCCTCCGGTTCCCCCGAGGAAGAAACTATTTTTCTCAATCAGGACCAGCACCAATTCCTGCCCCGAGACGCGGTTTTCATCCGGAATTACTCTATAATCCGCGAAATGCCCAACCACCTCAGTTCTAGTTCTAGCATTGGATCGTCCCTAAAGAAAATGGACGCCTCTGGAGAAAGAAAGTATGGCATGGTTATCGACTACCGCTAGCTTAACGCCGTTACCATTGCTGATAGATATCCGATCCCCGAGATCAGTGAAGTCCTTGCCAATCTTGGCAAAAAAAAATGGTTTTGATCTCAAAAGTGGCTTTCATCAGATCCCACTTAAGGATTCTGATATCGTGAAAACCGCTTTTTCGGTAAATAATGGGGAATTCGAATTTGTACGTTTACCTTTCGGGCTAAAGAACGGGCCCTCCATCTTCCAAAGGACTTTGGATGATATTTTAAATTAACTCATCGGAGAGTCATGTTATGTTTATATTGATAACATCGTGATCTTCGGGAAAAACGAAGAGGAACACCTTAAAAACCTGGAAAAAGTTTTCAAGACACTAGAAGCGGCAAATATGAAAATATAGTTAGATAAATACGAGTTTTTTTCCAAATAAAATAGAATTTCTAGGCTTTATCACTCGTGGAGATGGCATTAAAACCAATCCCAAGAAGGTTCAAGCGATTATTGACCGACCTGCTCCCAAAACTCTAAAAGAGCTTAGTTCGTTTCTAGGCAGGATACTATCGCAGTTTCATCAAGGATTACGCGAAACTAGCAAAGACATCCCTTTTAAGGAGGGGAGATGGACGTGTATCCAAGAACCTTTCAAAAAACAAACTCATTCATTTAGACAAAACAACCTTGGAAGCATTCAACAAAGTATAAAATTCACTTATTTCGGCAGAAGTTGTTCTGTCATACACTGATTGTAAAAGAAGAAATAGAAAATATTTATTATGCCATTCACTGGGCAAAATCAGGTATGATTAATTCATTCATCTTGTCAAAAAAAGAAATAGAACTTGCTACAAATATTATAAATAAACAAAAATTGCTTAACAATACAGTAGAAGAAGCATTCTTAGATATAAAAATCATAAGCAAAAGCTCAGTAAACATCCCATTAACAACAAACGAAATTTATGATAGCCTTATTATTAAGCCAGTGAAAAGAAATAATATTGTAATAGAAGTCTTATATGATGTTATTCTCAGAAATGATGAACAGATGTACGGAATGATCTAGCTTATTGAGTAGCCTCTCAGCTATCTGTAACACCGTCAATAGTCAGCACATTCCAACAAATGAAATCTCAACTGGCAATCTACTGTTAAACCAATTTATTGGAACCCCGTTAAGTCGAAAACACTACCCACAACTTGAATGGAACCTTCGTAATTAAATTCCAGAACACCATCGTGAACGTAAATTATAGGGGACTGCTATCCTTGGAGATGATGAAGGACCTTCACATAAACAATACCATTGAAATTCAATTGCTACAAACAGAGGCAAATGTACATAAATAGCCACCTACTCGCTCATCTCCTGTCTCGGCATACTTGCATAATTACTGCAACCTATAGACTCTTGCCTAAGCGAAACAGCACCAAGGTCACCATCCAAATTTCAGATAAAACCAAGGAGAAACATCTCGAGAACGATTGCAACACCCAATGTGTTCCTACATCTTGACCTGCCCAAACAAAGACGGGAAGACCGCATTTAAGAGGGGAAGAATAACACCAGCAGACGGGGTACTGGAAAACAGCTGTAGTACAGCCAATCCCCAAACGGGGCAAAGACAAGTCTATCCCTACAAATCTCCAGTCTCAGTCTCAGTCAGTCTTCTTCTTCGCAAAAGTAAGGTTTTGGAAACGTTCGAGTTCTGGGTCATTAGGTTGAGGAAAAGGATATTATATGTTGGGACCGCGCGACAATGTCGTTGTCATCCGCGTATCCCAACAGCTGGACTGACTTGTAGAAGATAGTGCCTTCCGTGTTGACTTTTACTCCGCCGCACTATCTTCTCCAGTACCAGATTGAAGAAATCACACGACAGCGCATCTCCTTGCCGAAATCCGGTGCAGGTTTCGAACGGTTCAGAGGTTTTTGAACCGAACTGCACGGTGCATCGCGTATGTGTTAGCGTGGTGCGACACAACCGGATCAGTTTTCCCGGGATCCCGAATTCGGCCATCGCTTCGAATAGCTCCTTGCGATGAATGCTGTCGTATGCGGCTTTAAAATCGATGAAAAGATGGTGAGTATCAATTTGAAACCCGCTGGTCTTCTCCAGGATCTGCCTTAGTGTGAAGATTTGGTCTGTAGTCGATTTGCCGGCCCGGAAGCCGCACTGGTACGTGCCGATTAGTGCGGTGCAAAACGGCTTTAGACGTTCACACAGTACGCTGGATAGGATCTTGTAGGCGACATTGAGCAGGGATATACCTCTGTAGTTCTTGCAGGAGGTAGGATCGCCTTTTTTGTGGATGGGGCATATGGAGCTGATATTCCAGTCGTCGGGCATGCTTTCATCTTCCCAAATTCGGCAAATGATTTGGTGCATGCTCCCTACCATTACATTGCCCCCAGCTTTGAAAAGCTCCGATGGTAAGCCATCTGAGCCTGCGGCTTTGTTGTTCTTCAGCCTTTTAATGGCTGTACCGACTTCTTCAAAGCTAGGTGGGAGGACTTCTTCGTCGACTGGAGTTGGGATTTCCTGGTTCCCTATCACTCTCTCCTGGTCAGGCCCGCTAAGCAGCTGTTGGAAGTGCTGCTTAAACACATCCACTATTCCCTGGGGGTCCGTAACTAGGTTACCCTCGCAATTTCGTAGAGCCTGGGTGCCTTTCCTAAAGCCTGTGGCCAGGCTTTTCGCTTTTTTGTAAAAAGCCCGTATTTTTTGCTTGTCCCTAGACTCTTCGATATCCTTGAGCTGGGAGGTTGCGAGAGACCTTTTCTTCAGGCGTAGGAGCTTTTTCTCCTCCCGTCTTCTAGCCCGGTACTCCTCTTGCGCTGCTCTTGTTTTCCGTTGCAGCGCTTTTTGGTATGCCTGGTGGGTTGCACGTTTTTTCTGCTCACACTCGCCATCATACCACGGGTTTCTTGTCGGGGGTGGTAGGTAGCCTAATGTAGTTTCCGCTACCACTTTGATGGCCGAGCGGCAATGCAACCACATCTCGTTGGCACTTGACGTAGGCATACCGGAGAGTCTCTCACTTAATTGCTCTTCGTAGGCTCTGGCAATCTTCGGTGTGCTTAGGCGTCCAATGTCAAAAGTTTTCTTTGTCGGCTGGTAGAGCTTTCTGACATTGGACAGTCGAGCTCTGAATCTTGCTGCAACAAGAAAGTGGTCAGAGTCGACGTTTGCCCCCCTGAATGTTCGCACATCCAGGATGTTTGACGCGTGTCTTCCGTCAATAAGCACATGGTCGATTTGGTTGGCGGTTCGACCATCCGGGGATCGCCAGGTTGCTGTGTGGATTTTTTTGCGAGGGAACCTTGTGCTACTTATGACCATATTACGTGCTGTCGCAAAGTCTGTGAGTCGGAAGCCGTTGTCTGTTGTCGTGTCGTGGAGGCTGTGCTTTCCGATCACTCCGCCAAAGATGTTTTCCTTACCGATTTTAGCATTGAAGTCTCCGAGTACGATTTTTACATCGTACTCCGGACATTCTCCGTAGGCACCGTCTAAGAGGTCGTAAAAATCCTCTTTGACAGAGTCTTCAGCTTCGTCGGTAGAGGCGTGTGCACATATGAGGCTGATGTTGTAGAATCTGCCTTGGATGCGGATCACAGCCAGGCGATCGCTTATCGGTTTGAAGTCGATGGCCTTCGACCTTAGCCGCTTTCCCACGACGAATCCGCATCCAAATATGTGCAACCTTTTATGACAGCTGTAATATATGTCGCACTCTTTCTTTTTCATAATCCCGTGTCCTATCCAGCATATTTCCTGGAGCGCAGTAATATCCGCTTTATACTGCGTGAGGATATTTTCCAGTTTCCGGAGTGTAGAGTGTTCTTACATTCCAGGAGCACACTCGCAAATCGTAGTCCTTTTTCGCGCCGTGTCGTCGTTGGGGTTCCGTCCGTTCTTCCGAGGCTGCTTGCTCTTCCGTAACAGTTATTTTTATTTTTGTGGGTGGGTTGTGAGCCCTCCGCACAACCACTGGGGAAACGCTGCATGCATTGGTTCACCTCACAACGGGTGTTGTGAAAGCTATCCAGGGGGCGCCGCTTGGAGGCTGCATGTCAACTTGCTCTATGCATCGACAAGGATTGTTGCTGGCATCCCGCCAAGTTGAGAGCGATCAACAACTTTGCCCTGTGAGCATTGACCCTGCCGCCCCGGCTTGAGTCACATAACAAACATTATTTCTACTATAGAAGGAGTAGTTGATGTGTGCTGTGAATTTAACAATTAAACTATGTTGTGTTTTATAATCAAGAACAACCCCAATTCCAATAGCATTAAACGCCAGGTGTGGAGAAATCTTAAAGATAGATATAAAATTTGTGGATTATTTGCCTGTAACATCACACGGAAAGGTATCAAGACACGAACTATTGCAATCAATTGAAATCAAAATGGAGAAGCTCTTAAAGTGCTTTGAAGGATTTATACAAAATGTGAAGGAATAGAAAAAAAAGAAAAAACAATTCTTTGAATTTGTCTTTTTTGGATGCTGGCGGAACTTCATTCCAAGCACTTACACTAGCGGCACAAATCGAATTACTATTAAAAAGACCTGAGCCGTCATTTCTAAAAATGTTACTTGACGGAAAAACGTCCCTATTAACTTTATTGGATGTCATCAGCCAATTACCATATGACTCTCATGCTAATCTACCTTCTAAATATACCCTAAGATCGAATAAAAGAGAAATATTAAAAGTTATTTGGACTTATGATACAGAAAAATGTGTCGATTCCACGCCAACCTGCTACAATAACGTTGTCAGCGTTGGTTCTCATTCCAGCTTATTAATTACTATAGACGCCATTACTGGTCGAAGTATATCATCCTGCATTCTTCCAGATAGAATAGAATGTCAAGTTTGCTTCATTAATCATAATCTATTAGTAGTAGGTAGCTATGATGGAAAATGTTATGTTGTAAATTATGTTCGGCGAGAAATTATGTGGCATTTCGACTGCGATGTTATGATAAAAGCGAGGCCTTTACGAAGAAATAAGTTGGTTGTTATTGGAAGCTATTCCAAAAATGGGAATTTAGTTTGCTTAGACGTGAAAGTAAATACTTATTATTCAAAAGTGAACAGTAAAGAATATGTTTAATTTTGTTCCTGGAAAAGACTGTCCAGTGGAAACAAAATATTGGTTCCAAGGGAATTATCTCATCGCCTGGAGGTCAATAACAATTCATTTCTAATATGCAGTCTTTCTGGTGAATTTGCATGCATTAAGTTTTGTAATGGAGTTATTTTGTGGAAGGCAAAATTTCACAGTCCAATTTTCTCTACACCAACAAACTTTTTAGATGAAGCAATCATAGTGGCCGAAGTCTCTGGTCTTGTTCATTGTCTGAGCACAACAACTGGAGCGGAGGTAATTTCATATAAAATAAGCTACTTTTAATGTGTGTATATTTACTGCAATTGCAATACCAACACCCAGCGCCATTTAAAAAAAAAATCAAAAATAGTTAAGAAAATAACCTTTTCAAGAAAATTCTGAAAAAAGTTGCCAGACACATCAGTGCTCTAGCTCATATCATTTAAGAGTATATAAAGGACAAACAAACCCACATAAATTTTTATTTATGTAGAAGATTATATGTTTATTACAAAAAAGTTCACATCCATATAACCGTGAAAGACATCTGAATTTCCAATATGTTTCAAATATAATTACAAATTGTTGCAGGAACGTTAATTAGGCGTATCCTTTGAATAGTTTGAAGTGTAAGAAGACGACACATGTTGGACAAGGATTTTTGTTTGAGGAGTAGATCAGTGATATCTTGTGATTTAGTTAGGAGCAAAAGGTTTCCATCAGCCGCGTTGCCTGAATTTACATGCTAGGAGAAAACAAATTAGCATATGGAGAATGAGTTTTTCCAACAGTTATCTATCCAACATCCTGCTTCAAAACAACATTGAAGTGCTTCGATTAGTTAATACAAACCTTACCCAAAGTCATCTCATTGCATCCTTGCAAAAACAACCCTATAATGTCCCTAAGACACATTATCCTCGAATAAACCCTCGTCAAAACTACAGCAAAGAACTGTTTCCAAACCAATATATAGAAACAATACCACAAACAATCTCAGTAGAAAATATCAATCAAATGTACCATCTTGTATAACTTTACTCCACCCAATGACCCTGGTAGCTAGAGCTGGGTGTTATTACCATTGTAATTCATTCCACGTTAATGAAGTTGTACATACATACATATAATTAATTTTCGATTATTGGATAATTGGTTTGCACATTTTCATATTGTTTAGATTTGGGTACCAGGTCTACATCGAAACTGCTCAACTGATTGCCAAAGAGACCATTGAGCAGTTTTTTTGTAGTATGTACTTGTTATTTTTAATTCCATGTGATCGAGAACACAAGCAGAAAAATAATGTTATCGGGGCGAGAAATAGTTGGTGACCGAGCTTCTGACGACTTTTTCTTGCTATTTGAGCTTCGTCGAGGTCAGGGGAAAGGAATTTTTTTCTATCATCGTACATTGTGTGGATTGGCCGCTGTCAGTGGCATTGATGTCCTTCTCGCCGTGATCTAGAATGAAAGTGGAGGTTAAGATCCATGTTTAAACCTCTGAACAAGGGGCCGTCATAGATTCTGCAATTTACTCAACTCCTACTATCGTCCGCTTAGGCACTGGTCAACCTGCTATACTTTCGTGCTCTACACAAGGCAAAATTCATATCCTAGATTATTTTTCTGGCTTCATTAGAAATATTCTCCTCGCCTTTTGTTTCCAAACAAAGAATTTATCTTGGGTGCAGGGATAATAACCTTATTTGTTTTAAAATTTGTAATCAATAAAAATTATATCAATATTTCTTGTTTTGTTATTTAAGTCTAGAATGATTTGGAAGTTATATAAGAGATGAATAAAGAAGTACTTAATTCATTCTTTCTGCTGAAAGGAGTTATTACGTACCTGGAAGGGCAAAGTTGTTGACTGCTGTCAACTTAGCGAAATGCCAGGAGCGATCCCTGCAACTATACAGGTTAGGTTGACATGCAGCCTCCTAGTGGCGCCCTCTGGATAGCCTCTGCAGCAAGGATGGCTAAGGGGTGAACTCTTATTCAGGGGCTAAATCTAGGATCCGCTCGTGGGAGTAACTGGAAAAAATTATAGTTACATAGCAGCAACAAGTTTCGGATATGGATGATCTTACCGCTGACGATCGTAGCAGATAAAGTAGAAAGTCAGGACGCTTAACAGAATATAACTTAACACCAGCAGACACTCTAGAATCTTACAACACACCACTGAACTGGGAATATAAATATCAAAGTGCCTTACGCTGCATTATGCAGATAAAACGGACTTAGGAACCTCAGAGTACCAAATGACAACGTTGGTACAAGGTAACAGTTCAATTTCCGATTTCTATCAGGCTGTCTACCATCACTTGTCACTTATCTTAAACAAGTTAGGGTCAATGGAAATTAGCCAAGAGTCAATTAACAACATGACTCAGTGTTATAGGTACAAAGCCCGTGACACTTTTGTCAGAGGACTGAAACGCGATCTGCCTAAGTTACTTAGTATTGGTGAACCCGCTGATTTACCGCAAGCAATACATTTATGCTTGAAACTGCAAAACGTTGATGTTAGAACTCAGCACGCAAACAATTCGCAGTCTGGCTCTCGGAAAACGTTCTACCAAACACCGCCTTCGGTTCCCCCGAGGAAAAACTATTTTTCTCAATCAGGACCAGCACCAATTCCTGCCCCGAGACGCGAATTTCATCCGGAATTACTCTATAATCCGCGAAATGCCCAACCACCTCAGTTCTAGTTCTAGCATTGGATCGTCCCTAAAAAAATGGACGCCTCTGGAGAAAGAAAGTATGGCATGGTTATCGACTACCGCAAGCTTAACGCCCTTACCATTGCTGATAGATATCCGATCCCCGAGATCAGTGAAGTCCTTGCCAATCTTGGCAAAAACAAAGGGTTTTGATCTCAAAAGTGGCTTTCATCAGATCCCATTTAAGGATTCTGATATCGTGAAAACCGCTTTTTCGGTAAATAATGGGGAATTCGAATTTGTACGTCTACCTTTCGGGCTAAAGAACGGGCCCTCCATCTTCCAAAGGACTTTGGATGATATTTTAAATTAACTCATCGGAGAGTCTTGTTATGTTTATATTGATACATCGTGATCTTCGGGAAAGACGAAGAGGAACACCTTAAGAACCTGGAAAATGCGAAATGCGAGTTTTTTTCAAAATGAAATAGAATTTCTAGGCTTTATCACTCGTGGAGATGGCATTAAAACCAATCCCAAGAAGGTTCAAGCGATTATTGACCGACCTGCTCCCAAAACTCTAAAAGAGCTTAGTTCGTTTCTAGGCAGGATACTATCGCAGTTTCATCAAGGATTACGCGAAACTGGCAAAGTCCCTGACATCCATTTAAGGGGGGGAGATGGACGTGTGTCCAAGAACCTTTCAAAAAACAAACCCATTCATTTAGACAAAACAGCCTTGGAAGCATTCAACAAAGTATAAAATTCACTTATTTCGGCAGAAGTTGTTCTGTCATACCCTGATTGTAAAAGAAGAAATAGAAAATATTAATTATGCCATTCACTGGGCAAAATCAGGTATGATTCATTCATTCATCTTGTCAAAAAAAGAAATAGAACTTGCTACAAATATTATAAATAAACAAAAATTGCTCAACAAAGCAATAGAAGAAGCATTCTTAGATATAAAAATCATAAGCAAAAGCTCAGTAATACTTTATATTGTAAACATCCCATTAACAACAAACGAAATTTGTGATAGCCTTATCATTAAGCCAGTGAAAAGAAATAATATTGTAATAGAAGTCTTATATGATGTTATTCTCAGAAATGATGAACAGATGTACGGAATGCTCTAGCTTATTGAGTAGCCTCTCAGCTATCTGTAACACAGTCAATAGTCAGCACATTCCAACAAATGAAATCTTAACTGGCAATCTACTGTTAAACCAATTTATTGGAACCCTAAAAGTCGAAAACACTACCCACAACTTGAATGGAACCTTCGTAATTAAATTCCAGAACACCATCGTGAACGTAAACGGAAGATCATTTATCTCTAGAGAAGCATCAACAACGAAAGTACTACCAGCAATTCTCCAACCCAATCCAAAGGAGAAAAATTATAGGGGACTGCTATCCTTGGAGATGATGAAGGACCTTCACATAAACAATACCAATGAAATTCAATTGCTACAAACAGAGGAAAATGCACATAAATAACCACCTACTCGCTCATCTCCTGTCTCGGCATACTTGCATAATTACTGCAACCTATAGACTCTTGCCTAAGCGAAACAGCACCAAGGTCACCATCCAAATTTCAGATGAAACCAAGGAGAAACATCTCGAGAACGATTGCAACACCCAATGTGTTCCTACATCTTGACCTGCCCAAACAAAGACGGGAAGACCTGCCCCTCGCATTTAAGAGGGGAAGAATTAACACCAGCAGACGGGGTACTGGAAATCAGCTGTAGTACAGCCAATCCCCAAACGGGGCAAAGACAAGTCTATCCCTACAAATCTCCAGTCGATCAGTCTTCTTCTTCGCAAAAGTGGGGTTTTTGAAACGTTCGAGTTCTGGGTCATTAGGTTGAGGAAAAGGATATCATACCGGAAAACCAGTTCGGATTCAGGGCGGGGGATGATACCTTAAATGCCGCTTCAAAGTTGGTTTCTAACATTGTGGAACAAAAATAAAAATCAATGTACTGGTGCCTCTCTGATTCATTTGGAGAATGCGGCACCGTTTGGTTGGAGGGCCTCTTCCTCAAGCTAATACAACAAAATTAAATTCAAAAAAGTTCTACCCAGAGTGTTGGGACGCATTTAAAAAAAAAATCAAAAATAGTTAAGAAAATAACCTTTTCAAGACAATTCTGAACAAAGTTGTACGTGATCGATGACATGATAACGAATAGAAAGTTCTTCGTGAAAAGTGACGACGTAACTTCTAGCACGGTTTGCAACAATGAGCGGTTGGTTCGCCAAACTTTTCCATATCGCTGCTGGTCTTTTAGTTTCCATGCCGCACTTAATTCCGTACATCGACAATCTAGTAGCATACAGAACTGGTCATGAAGTCGAGGTAATATATGTGTTGATGCAATTGATCAATTTCCAGAAGTGTGAAACACTCCTTTTTAAAACGCGGGCAGATATACGGAAGAACTGACGCAAATTCGGCATAGTTGACCCGCAGAGACTACCGTTAACTTTGAAAAGTGTATTGAGATATCTCGGTTCTTGGCTGGATCAATGTCTGTATTTTGACAAACATTGATATTGCTCAGACAAAAGTCAGAAAGCAATTTTTTCGCCTGGTACACTATTTCGATCAACAAATGGCATTTGTTCTATGGTAAATGGGAACATTTTTTATGAGGGCACAAAAGAAAATTTTGTTACACGTTGCGGTAACAGAGTTGGCTTGAGTCACATAACAAACATTCTACATTCTACTGAATTTAACAATTAAACTATGCAGCTAGTGTGTTTTATAATCAAGAACAACCCCAATTCCAATAGCATTAAACGCCAGGTGTGGAGAAATCTTAAAGATAGATATAAAATTTGTGGATTATTTGCCTGTAACATCACACGGAAAGGTATCAAGACACGAACTATTGCAATCAATTGAAATCAAAATGGAGAAGCTCTTAAAGTGCTTTGAAGGATTTATACAAAATGTGAAGGAATAGAAAAAAAGAAAAAAAAATTCTTTGAATTTGTCTTTTTTGGATGCTGGCGGAACTTCATTCCAAGTACTTACACTAGCGGCACAAATCGAATTACTATTAAAAAGACCTGAGCCGTCATTTCTAAAAATGTTACTTGACGGAAAAACGTCCCTATTAACTTTATTGGATGTCATCAGCCGATTACCATATGATTCTTATGCTAATCTACCTTCTAAATATACCCTAAGATCGAATAAAAGAGAAATATTAAAAGTTATTTGGACTTATGATACAGAAAAATGTGTCGATTCCACGCCAACCTGCTACAATAACGTTGTCAGCGTTGGTTCTCATTCCAGCTTATTAATTACTATAGACGCCATTACTGGTCGAAGTATATCATCCTGCATTCTTGCAGATAGAATAGAATGTCAAGTTTGCTTCATTTACCATAATTTAGTATAAAGCTATGAGTAGTAGGTAGCTATGATGGAAAATGTTATGTTGTAAATTATGTTCGGGGAGAAATTATGTGGCATTTCGACTGCGAGGGTATGATAAAAGCGAGGCCTTTATGAAACGAAAGTAAATACTTATTATTCAAAAGTGAACAGTAAAGAACATGTTTAATTTTGTTCCAGGAAAAGACTGTCCAGTGGAAACAAAATATTGGTTCCAAAGGAATTATCTCATCGCCTGTGGAGGTAAATAACAATTCATTTCTAATATGCAGTCTTTCTGGTGAAGTTGCATGCATTAAGTTTTGTAATGGAGTTATTTTGTGGAAAGCAAAATTTCACAGTCCAATTTTCTCTACACCAACAAACTTTTTAGATGAAGCAATCATAGTGGCCGAAGTCTCTGGTCTTGTTCATTGTCTGAGCACAACAACTGGAGCGGAGGTAATTTCATATAAAATAAGGTACTTTTAATGTGTGTATATGTACTGCAATTGCAATACCAACACCCAGCGCCTTGCAACGCATTTTAAAAAAAATAATTAAAAAAATTATATTAAAAAAAGTACCCAGAGCGTTTCGACGCATTTAAAAAAAATCAAAAATAGTTAAGAAAATAACCTTTTCAAGAAAATTCTGAACAAAGTTGCCAGACACATCAGTGCTCTAGCTCATATCATTTAAGAGTATATAAAGGACAAACAAACCCACATAAATTTTTATTTATGTAGAAGATTATATGTTTATTACAAAAAAGTTCACATCCATATAACCGTCAAAGACATCTGAATTTCCAATATGTTTCAAATATAATTACAAATTGTTGCAGGAACGTTAATTAGGCGTATCCTTTGAATAGTTTGAAGTGTAAGAAGACGACACATGTTGGACAAGGATTTTTGTTTGAGGAGTAGATCAGTGATATTTTGTGATTTAGTTAGGAGCAAAAGGTTTCCATCGCGAAGTTGGCTGAATTTACATACTAGGAGAAAACAAATTAGCATATGGAGAATGAGTTTTTCCAACAGTTATCTATCCAACATCCTGCTTCAAAACAACATTGAAGTGCTTCGATTAGTTAATACAAACCTTACCCAAAGTCATCTCATTGCATCCTTGCAAAAACAACCCTATAATGTCCATATGCCCCAGCTCTCTGTATTCATCGAAGACCTTCTTGTAGTCTTCAAAGAAAGCCTTATTCGAATTAAATTTTCTTTCCAATTGAATATATCCTTCTTTAAACGGCAGATAGACAACATACTTTCCGTCTGGTTGTCGCCGATGAGTTCGACAAAAATGCTCTTCACACTGCTCCTCTTCCCTTGACAGCAATCTTTTTCGATCCACTTCTTCTAATTGCCAAAACTTCAATAAAATTTCATCTAGCTTCTGACTTTCTAAAGAGATATGAAGCGACTTCACCGCAGCTTGCGGGCTCGGATCAATGCCACCAGAGAGCACCCACCCTAATTCAGTCCTTTGGGCCATCGGGGTACCTGGATCGCCTTTTATCACTCCATCGAGAAGTACCAATGGATAGACATCGCTTCCGAGCAAAATATCAACCTTGTTTGCTACATTAAAGTTTGGATCTGCAAGCGGAAGGTTTTGTATGTGTCTCCAATTGTCACGAGGGATACTGCGCACTGGAAGTATCGCTGTTAATCTGGGAAGGACTAAAGCGGACAGCTGTAAGCTAAAATTCTTGTTAAAGTTGGAGAAAATTGTAAAGGTGGCCTTATGGTTAGACCGACCTGTGGTTGACTCTCCAACTCCTAATATGGTCACGTGACTCCGTTTCTTCTTGAGGTTTAGCAACTGTACAGCCGACTCAGATACAAACGAAGCTTCCGATCCCGGATCAAGAAGTGCTCTCAACATCACCGGTTGGCCACTGGGTGTGACAACCTTCACAAGTGCAGTAGCCAGAAGAACGGTTTGTGTATGATCGTTTTTGGCTATGCACATATTATGTGTTGCAGCTCTTTTGATACCGACTGATGGGTTCTCGGTCACTTCTGCATGTGTTTGACTGAACGATGAGGATGGTCGAAATGACGCAGAAGCAAATGTGGAGCTTGACTCCATGGCATGCATTGCAATAGCTGACTCAGCTACGTGCAGTAATGAATGATGCTTTTGATTGCACTCCATGCACTTAAAAGTACTAGTGCAGTTTTGGGTGTTATGTGCGTTTGACAAACAATTGATACACAATCGATTTTGCTTTGCAATGTCCAGGCGTTTTTTAGGATTTAATGCCTTGAATTTGAAACATTTCCTAATAGAATGTAAACCCTGACACATGGAGCATTTTGCAATGGTTGAGTTGTGTGATCGTACTTTGGCGGTATGAATTTGTTCATGTTTCGCCTTATTTCGACTTAACGAGAACTGTCCTAGCACAGTTAACGTCCGTGACCTCATTAGTAGAAAATCCTCTAAAACGCTGTAAGTCGGATAATCGACATAAGACGCGATGTGTGATTCCCATTGACCTCTAGTGTATATTGGTAATTTCGCTACCGTGTGGAAGATAAGAACATCTTCCCATGAGCCTACTGGCACTCCAAGATTTTTCAGTGCTTGTTTGGCTTCATTTGTGGTGTCAAGTAACTGTTGAAGTCCATCAGATGTCTCTTGCGTCAGCACTGGTTGCTCGAATAATAATTTGAATTGATTATCCTTAAGCAACCTGAGGTTTTGATACCGCTTGACTAATGCTGCCCAGGCTGACTCAAAGTTGCCGTCGGCAATTGGTGTGTTTCGAAGTAGTCGCTCCGCTTCACCAGACAGATTTGATTTTAGATAGTGCAGTTTTTGCACATCTGTTAGCGAAGGATTTTTACCGACTAGACTTTCAAATAGCCCTTTGAATTCTGGCCACAGTTGAAATGACCCAGCGAACGTTGGAATTGTAATACGAGGGAGTCTCAATTCAGCTGAGAGCGATTTTGATGACGCCACTGAACTATTTAGTGACTGATTTTGCTGCTGACTATCTGTGGTGGTTAACTGTGCCTTTAAAGTGGCAGAGTAAACGTAGTACTGTTCTTTTATTTTATGAAACGTTAACGCTTCCATATATTTAATTGTTGCGTCCTCACTTGGTGCCGCTACGATTTTCTCATGAAGAGATTTTGCCTCCGCAAACGACTCTTCTAAATTGTGCAACCGCGCCTCATTCATATGGATTGAAATGTTCGATTTACTCAACACTAAATATGCCTTGTAATCGGCGTCTATATCTAGCGCGATTATCTGAATGGACTCAATCCAATTTGAAACCTTACTCTTACTCATTTCTGATTCGCTCTGTTAGCACACACCACACAATATATATATTTACGAATTATTTTAAAATAAATATTATTATATATAGGTTATGTGCCACACACCTTTTGAGTTGCTCCAACGACGCAGCAGATTCTTCAGCTTCAGCCTTGGTACTTCAGTACAGATGACGGTCAGGGTTTTGTTGGTTAAGCACTAATCACTCGCGATTTTATGAAATGTCCTTTTTTGATTTTAAATGTTTTTTGTCTTGGACAGATCCGGCTCGAAGGACCACAATGTGTCGCCAGGACACTAGCAAAATAATTAAATTATTACTCTTTATTTAAACAAAAAGAAAAGAAAACTAGTTGAAAAGGATTGTCCAAGTAACGAACGATTTTAGTTTGAATTCTTTATTTAATACAAGTTAGTTAGTTACTTATACAAAATAATCGTGATGGACTGAAGTTAGTAGAACAATATCCGCGATAGGTTCATACAGGAATGAATTCTATCGTTCATGCATCCTACGAAGAAAACATAATTAGCTTATCCAATCAAAGGGGTCTTTGACCGATCAGCTGGATCAGCTGTTATGTAATCGACGCCGGTGTAGGTCAACGCCCTTTCCTCCACGTGGAGTGAGTAATGTCCACGATCACCAAAAAAAATTCTCAATGAGTACAGGCAAACAAAGCAGAATGCAGAAAAAAATGATTGTTTGCTTCTAGTTCTGCACTCCCACATAAGCTCCGCCCACTTTGACAAATGTTAAGTGCAATCGTCTAATGAAGTAGACCAAGCAAAAAAAAAGACGGTTGTTGCTTGCAGTTCTGCTCTCCCACATCAGCTCCGCTCAATGTTGTTGTTGCCTGTCTGGACTTGGGTGACAGTGTGTTTTGCCGACGGCAATTCGATTTAATTTTTCGGTGTTGCGTTGCAACAACAGGCATTATCTGTATATTAATAGGTATAGTTGATCGCATCTCCCCCCTACTGAGTACCGATAAGACTTAGCATCAAAACCAATTTTTACTATCAATGAGATTATAATATCAAAACAGAGTATGGTTTCATTATAAGTAATCTAATAACAAATTCTTTGCTTAGTTATAATTTCAGATTTGGTATTTTAAATCTGACGGCAACATATTTTCAGACATAACAGCACATAAGGAACACGATCATGTCCATAAAATATTTTTTGGATGTCATGATCATAGCATATATTGCCTAAAGTCAACAACAGAAACTCAAAGTTCATCGTTAATATGGAGAAAGCAATTAGATTCTGCAATTTACTCAACTCCTACTATCGTCCGCTTAGGCACTGGTCAACCTGCTATAATTTCGTGCTCTACACAAGGCAAAATTAATATCCTAGATTATTTTTCTGGCTTCATTATACTTACACTTACTATAAATGGAGAAATATTCTCCTCGCCTTTTGTTTCCAAACAAAGAATTTATCTTGGGTGCAGGGATAAAGTTAACACCCAAGCCGCAACCTCGCACACCTGCCGACGATCATATTGCACCAGACGCTGCGCTTGCACTTTATCAACGCACGCTCGGACTTGCCCGTGGGAACGCGAATGCACACTCGGACTTGCTCATGTAACCCAAGGCCAACCGAGCTTATGTTAAGACAGAATACATTTTGTGCAAACATTCGAATTGTGACTGCGGGTGAAATACATCTAATTTTATAACGTTGTAAATCTCGTCTTTTATTTAATGTGTTGAGCGTGGAGTGATCCACGCGATTTAATTTTTTTCCATCCCCGGTACTGAAGGACTTTAACTGGCGCCCGAGCAGGGACAGCCTTAAAATCGCGAATCCTGTGGCGAGTGCTAAAAAACATAAAGTAGAATTTGTGAATTGTGAAAGTGTAAAAGCACTTAATAAAAAAACCCCTGAAGTGTAGTGAACAAATCCTGAAAGGTTTCCTGGATTTAGTTGAAATAAAATCAAAGTTTAAAAGAGGAATAGAACTTGTGAAGTGCGGTGAAGAGACCTTGAAGCTGTCATACAACCAACCAAAGGATGCTGAACGGGATTCGAGCGATGCAAGGCTGCTCCATATATCTATTATTGTAAGATCTAAACTAATACTAATTCTAAGACCCAAACTAAGAATTAAATAATCTATAATAAAACACATTTGTAAAAAACCAGGGAAAAATCCCTCCATAGCCCAAGGAAATTTGCGTATATTTTATGCCTAGGGGTCGACTCTCAAGAAAAAAGGGGCCGGTAAACTGCAAAATTAATTAATTTTAATAAATTGTGGTGAAGATCCTCGTACCTTAGTAGGTCGCTGTGAATACACATATATCCCAAAATCACATTAACGACTAAAACGGAAAAATACGAGCCTTCCAAGCAACAGTTTCTACCCCGAAACTTTAACGGAGAGCGCCTAGCGGTCATCTAGGGAACCATATTGAAACCTGGGCTATGTCAATTAAAAATCAACATATTAAACAAAAAAGTTGAAAGAAAAATTCATTGTGAAAAACAAGTTATACCGAAAAATATTACTAAGATTCTACTCCTGTCGTTAAAAACCAATAAAATCTCTTTCGCTTACCTATTGGCAATCGGTATTTTAGCGCACTTTCTCGGTTAATCCTTTTTGACTCAGAAGAAGAATATTATTAAAAATCAAATATGGATGAACTCAAAGGGTCAGTAACCCAGCTCACAGGTGCGGTTAACACCGTCTTGGAGCAGCTTAGGGGTTTAGAAAATCGCATGACCAGAATAGAGCAGAATAATCCTCAGGTAGTCATGCAATTAGTAAATGACCAATTAGGAGCTATCACTAATCGTCTACTTACTTTGGAACGAACAAATATCCCTATCCCACAAGTAGAACCAGCGGTGCAACTATGTGCACCTAGTTGTGAGGAAGATTTAAAAGAAATCTCTAAGCTCCCCGATTCTGTCAAGGAATTACAGGTCTTTGACGGAAACCCAGTGCATTACGTCTCTTGGGTTCATAGTGTGGAAACGGTGTTGAAGACCGTCAACATATTCGGCAAAAGATTAGGGGGAAGGCCGATTCAGCCCTTGTTTCATACAACATCTTCGACGGCAATTGGACCGAAATAAAGAGAGTTCTCTCCCTTCATTACGCGGATAAGAGAGACATTCAAACATTGGAACATCAACTTAACCAACTCACGCAGGGCAATTCAAGAGCTGACGATTTCTACGCTACGGTTAATCACCAATTTTCAATGATTATCAGCAAGATTAGGGCCGAGGTCTATTCCACCGAGACAATGAACGCTTTGGTGGAAACTTACCGAAATCGCGCCTTGGACGTCTTCGTAAGGGGACTGAATGGAGACCTTGCTAGACTTCTAATCATTCAAAAACCACGAACCTTGCCTGAGGCATATTCTGCATGTCTCGAGATGCAGAATTTGAATTTCAGAACCAATTCGGTCCATGTGAATGCTCCTAACACCATATCATCTCCTATACATTATAATTTTAAGGGAAATCCTAAAAATGTTAATAGGTCGTATAGGGCAAGGAACAAAATTCCCTATCGATCGAATTCAGTCTGGAACTCAGCCCCACAACAGCAGCGAATGTCATCTAGACCGACTACCTCGAATCTACCAATCAAAATGGAAGTGGATAGTGCCATTCATACGAGACGTGCCAGCACTACGAACAGGCCAAACCCATTCAAGCGCAATACAAGCTCCCTGAATTACCCTCATAAGCAACAGCGGCTTCATCACATTATGCCTGCGGCACCCGAACCATTAACCGTAGAGGAAAGCACGATATGCGGCGATCTTATCAATGAAGAAGCACCACCAGAAAATTTTATGGTGGAGGCCTCATTTCCAGCGTACCATACTTAGAGTATGTTACGAGGGACGGGGTCACTCTTAACTTCCTTGTGGACACTGGATCAAATAAAAACTTCATCAGACCGCACCTGGCTCCATGTCCTGAACCCGTCCAAAAACCATTCTTTGTGAATAGCCCTGCTGGGAAAATTCGCATAGAAAATAAAATCTGACAAATTCTTCCAGAGCTTGGGTTCCCAATTAAATGTAATGACACGCTAAAACAACTTAAGGCCGTCATCGACAGAGAGAAAAACTAGCTTACCATCGAATCCGATAAGGTCATTTCCCTAAAAAATCGACCATCAGAATCAGTTAACATGTTACCTTCTTTAGGAGAACATGTTTCAATATCCGTAAGGTCTGAATTGGAGGCTATTTGTGAAAGGTTTAGGAACCTTTTTGGACCAGTTGGTAGCGAGAAAATTAAAACCAACGTAAGAGCAAGAATTCTGACAAGCGCTGATGAACCAATCTACACAAAAATGTATCCTTACCCAGCCTGTATGAGGGAAGAAGTCGAAAAGCAGGTCAAGGAACTCCTTTCGGAAAACATCATTCGTCCATCAAAAAGCCCATATAATTCGCCCATATGGGTAGTTCCCAAGAAACCAAAACCCGATGGAGAAAAACAGTATAGGATGGTAATTGATTACAAGCGCATCAACGCTGTAACAATGCCAGATACCTACCCTATTCCGGACATTAACAGTACGCTGGCTAGTCTTGCTGATGCAAAATTCTTTACTGCACTAGATCTCACCTCGGGATTTCACCAAATTATGATGCACGAAAAAGACATCCCTAAGACCGCATTCTCAACAATAAATGGTAAATATGAATACCTCAGGCTTCCTTTTGGCCTCAAGAATGCTCCCGCTATCTTCCAAAGGATGATAGACGATGTACTCAAGGAACTCATCGGTAAGATCTGCTATGTTTATATCGATGACATCATCGTCTTTAGTAAATCCGAGGAAGATCAGTTGAGAGATATTGAGACTTTTTGAAGCTTAATGAAGCCGGGTTGAAAATAAATTTGGAAAAAACTCACTTCTTGGCCACTTCTGTCGAATTTCTCGGCTACTTAGTTACTCCTAACGGCATTCTCCCGGAACCGAAAAAGATTAAGGCAATTGAAACAATATGTCCACCTACAAACCTAAAGGAGCTAAAGAGCTTTCTCGGATTAACGTCCTGTTACAGGAAGTTTATTCGAGATTATGCGAAGATCGCTAAGCCATTGACCAATATTACTCGTGGTGCCTTCGCGCAGGTTAAGGCAAATCAATCAAAAACTGTCCCAGTCTCTCTCGATAATGAGGGCATGAAAGCATTTGAAACTCTTAAAGAACTTCTCACTTCTGCGGAAGTATTAGCATTCCCAGACTTCGAAAAGCGTTTTAATTTGACCACGGATGCTTCTGATTACGCCATTGGCGTGTGTTATCCCAGGGTGAACATGGGAAGGAAAGGCCAGTTGCGTACATCTCTCGTTCTCTGAATCGCACAGATGAAAATTATGCGACGAATGAAAAGGAGATTTTGGCGATAGTCTGGGCCCTTGATAATTTAAGGAATTATCTGTACGGGGCTAAAAAGATAAGAATATACACCGACCATCAGCCTCTGACGTTCGCAATGAGCAATAGAAACCATAACGCTAAACTCAAACGTTGGAAGGCACGTATCGAAGAGTACAACTACGAGTTGACTTACACTCCTGGTAAATCAAACTTTGTGGCTGATGCTCTCTCGCGTCTTAAGACCCAGATGAACCAACTGTCCGACGAAGGCATAGAAACAGCCACTGAAGTGCAATCAGATTTCCGGTCGGACACGGACACAGCGAGCGAGAGGCAGGCTTCAGGGATTGGCGAATCCCAAACGGGTAAGGCAGAAGAGGGATACTGTGAACAATCCCACAGTAGTACGGATTCTTGTTCCATTCACAGCGCTAGTCAAGACAATGAAGAACCCCACGCTGGCTACCATCGTCACTATATCTCCTTGAGGTCAATTAACGAGGACAATCTCGTCGAAGAACTACGGGAAAATCTTCATCCTAATGTTGTCAATGGAATCAAAATTCCAGAGGAGTACTTAGGGCTGCTTCAGAAAGTCTATTTGTCAAGGTTCGAGAAGTACAAAATTCGAGTCACACAAAGGGTTGTCGAAGACGTTGCTGAGCGAAGATTTATAATAATAGAAAAGGAACATAGGAGGGCGCATCGAAGTCCGAAGGAGAACAGGGAAGAGATACTAGAGAGATATTATTTTCCCCAGATGATGTCTCAGATTAGGAAGTTCGCTGCCTCGTGGGAGGTGTGCAAAGCGAACAAATACGACCGACATCCTACGAACCCTGAATTGCAACCAACACCTTGCCCCAAATACCCCAGCGAAATTCTCCATATGGACATTATGGAAATCCAAAATGAAAAATTCCTGACAATTATCGACAAGTTTTCAAAATTTTCAAAATTTTTTCATATTAAAGAGAAATCAGCCCTTTATATTCGATCCAAGTTAATTAAAGTTTTCCACTACTTCACAGTCCCACAAGTGTTAGTCACTGACAACGAGAGAGGTTTCTTGAGCCCCATAGTTATAAACGTTATTAAGATTTTAGGAATCAAACTGTACTTAACCCCTTTCTATAGGAGTGAGGTGAATGGCCAAATAGAAAGGATCCACTCTACTATACTCGAAATCTACCGATGTCTTAAGGCTGAGAATCCGGATCTCAAAGTTAAAGAGCTAGTTTATATTGCCGTAGATCGCTACAATAACACTTTCCATTAGGTCACCAAACGAAAACCCTCCGACGTTTTCTTCAATAGATCCCAGAGAGTAAACTACCAAAATCTCCTAAATATTCGATCAAAAATTAATAAAGATCTAAGGGGCATTATTAAAAGAAACATGGAAGCTAGAAATGTAATTCTTAACCGAAAAAGAAGCGTGAAAAAGAAGGGTGATGTTGTATTCACCACTATTAAGCGAATCAAAGGTAAAAATAAACCTTTGTACGAAAAGGAAATAGTTGCGAAAGGCAATCGCGTAACCATAACGACAGAGAGTGGGAGAAGAGTCCATAAGGCTCATATAAAAAGCACTAGTAAAATATAGTAAAAGATAAAAAAAAAAAGAAACCAACCCTGCATACTAAACCAAGATTAAAAATTAGATTCACAACACAGTAAAAATTTTATAACATTTTAAGGGAAATAATTCTTGTTAACTAAAATTCTAAATTAAAATTGTCATGTCATTATATGTTACAGCTTAGGTACCCTGGTTCCCGCGCAATCCTTGCACATTTTTCCATACAAATCACCCTTAGTAACAATTAGAGAAGGTAATGCTTGGCTGACAAACGGTTACTACAAACTAGTTCACGTCATCGATCTCCAGAACTATCGGACAATCGTCGAAAAGACGGAAAGGCTGGTCATAGAGATGATGGAGCACGGCTAGTTATTAATTTTCACCTGAACCAGATAAAGGATCGAATAAAAGAATTAGTGACCGCCCGTGCTGCAATCAGAAGCGGAAAACAAATCGTTCTGGACTTTACGAAGCTACTCGTTAACCATGATGAAATCTATGGAATTAAAGGCAACTGTTATAGTATATCGAATTCCTCGGTATGCGAAGGGGGCGTTTTGGAGAAATTACAGGAGAACAACTGTCTGTCCAGAGTCCTTAGGGGTGGCTCCGCGGTTTGTGACCTTAGAAACACGAACGAGGAGGTGGTTGAATTAATTGGAGAAAACACGATTTTTGTAACCAATTTTAATGGTTCACTTTTAAATAAGAATTCCTCTATTCATTTAGAAGGCACCTATCTCATTCAGCGAGACGACGATGCGGTTAGCATCCGGAATCAAACTTACTCTGGTGGGAAATCTAAACACCTTCAGCCACTTCCATCAGTATTAACCAACGTAACGAGCAAGAGGATCAGGCCAAACTTGGAACACTTGCATGACATCAGCATCAAGAATATCGAACACATTAAATCCCTAAAAGAAATTTTTAATTCCTCCATCATTACAGAGTTTTCCATCATCATAGCTATATTCGTCACAATTTGTATGCTGTGGAAGAAAATCTATGGAAAGGTTGACATTACCGAGCTCCGTCTGTCCTTCCGCCGGAAGCAGGTTCCGCAGCCAGCCCAACGTTCAAGGGAAGTTCAACAACCCAGCAAAGCCCGAAACCAGCAAGGTCAGCAATCCATCGATGACCAGAGTCATTCCACGTGCCCAGCTAATGATCTGCGGGACGCAGATATTTAGAAAGGGGGTAGTTAATACACGCAAGCCGCAACCTCGCACACCTGCCGACGATCATATTGCACCAGACGCTGCGCTTGCACTTTATCAACGCACGCTCGGACTTGCCCGTGGGAACGCGAATGCACGCTCGGACTTGCTCATGGAAACCAAGGCCAACCGAGCTTATGTTAAGACAGAATACATTTTGTGCAATCATTCGAATTGTGACTGCGGGTGAAATACATCTAATTTTATAACGTTGTAAATGTCGTCTTTTATTTAATGTGTTAAGCGTGGAGTGATCCACGCGATTTAATTTTTTTCCATCCCCGGTACCGAAGGACTTTAACTGATAATAACCTTATTTGTTTAGAAATTTGTAATCAATAAGTATTAAATCAATATTTCTTGTTTCGTTATTTAAGTCTAGAATGATTTGGAAGTTATATAAGAGATGAATAAAGAAGTACTTAATTCATTCTTTCTGCTGAAAGGAGTTATTACGTACCTGGAAAGGCAAAGTTGTTGACTGCTGTCAACTTAGCGAGATGCCAGGAGCGATCCCTGCAACTATACAGTTTAGGTTGACATACAGCCTCCTAGTGGCGCCCTCTGGATAGCCTCTGCAGCAAGGATGGTTAAGGGGTGAACTCTTATTCAGGGGCTAAATCTAGGATCCGCTCGTGGGAGTAACTGGAAAAAATTATAGTTACATAGCAGCAACAAGTCTCGGATATGGATGATCTTACCGCTGACGATCGTAGCAGATAAAGTAGAAAGTCAGGACGCTTAACAGAATATAACTTAACACCAGCAGACGGGGTAAAGTACTCTTGCACGCGCAACCCACATGACACCAGCCGACGGGTAAAGTAGAATTGTACGCGCAAACCCCGAAATGAGGACACTCTAGAATCTTACAACACACCACTGAACTGGGAAAAAATATCAAAGTGCCTTACGCTGCATTATGCAGATAAAACGGACTTAGGAACCTTAGAGTACCAAATGACAACGTAGGTACAAGGTAACAGTTCAATTCCCGATAGCCAAGAGTCAATTAACAACATGACTCAGTGTTATAGGGACAAAGCCGTTGACACTTTTGTCAGAGGACTTAGTATCGGTGAACCCGCTGATTTACCGCAAGCAATACATTTATGCTTGAAACTGCAAAACGTTGATGTTAGAACTCAGCACGCAAACAATTCGCAGTCTGGCTCTCGGAAAACGTTCCACCAAACACCGCCTCCGGTTCCCCCGGGGAAAAACTATTTTTCTCAATCAGGACCAGCACCAATTCCTGCCCCGAGACGCGAATTTCATCCGGAATTAATCTATAATCCGCGAAATGCCCAACCACCTCAGTTCTAGTTCTAGCATTGGATCGTCCCTAAAAAGTATGGCATGGTTATCGACTACCGCAAGCTTAACGCCGTTACCATTGCTGATAGATATCCGATCCCCGAGATCAGTGAAGTCCTTGCCAATCTTGGCAAAAACAAATGGTTTTGATCTCAAAAGTGGCTTTCATCAGATCCCACTTAAGGGTTCTGATATCGTGAAAACCGCTATTTCGGTAAATAATGGCAAATTCGAATTTGTACGTCTCCCTTTCGGGCTAAAGAACGGGCCCTCCATCTTCCAAAGGACTTTGGATGATATTTTATACTTACTCATCGGAGAGTCTTGTTATGTTTATATTGATAACATCGTGATCTTCGGGAAAGACGAAGAGGAACACCTTAAGAACCTGGAAAAAGTTTTCAAGATACTAGAAGCGGCAAATATGAAAATATAGTTAGATAAATGCGAGTTTTTTTCCAAATGAAATAGAATTTCTAGGCTTTATCACTGGTGGAGATGGCATTAAAACCAATCCCAAGAAGGTTCAAGCGATTATTGACCGACCTGCTCCCAAAACTCTAAAAGAGCTTAGTTCGTTTCTAGGCAGGATACTATCGCAGTTTCATCAAGGATTACGCGAAACTGGCGAAGTCCCTGACATCCCTTTTAAGGGGGGGAGATGGACGTGTGTCCAAGAACCTTTCAAAAAACAAACTCATTCATTTAGACAAAACAGCCTTGGGAGCATTCAACAAAGTATAAAATTCACTTATTTCGGCAGAAGTTGTTCTGTACCCTGATTGTAAAAGAAGAAATAGAAAATATTAATTATGCCATTCACTGGGCAAAATCAGGTATGATTAATTCATTCATCCTGTCAAAAAAAGAAATAGAACTTGCTACAAATATTATAAATAAACAAATATTGCTTAACAATACAATAGAAGAAGCATTCTTAGATATAAAATCATAAGCGAAAGCTCAGTAATACTTTATATTGTAAACATCCCATTAACAACAAACGAAATTTATGATAGCCTTATTATTAAGCCAGTGAAAAGAAATAATATTGTAATAGAAGTCTTATATGATGTTATTCTCAGAAATGATGAACAGATGTACGGAATGCTCTAGCTTATTGAGTAGCCTCTCAGCTATCTGTAACACCGTCAATAGTCAGCACATTCCAACAAATGAAATCTCAACTGGCAATCTACTGTTAAACCAATTTATTGGAACCCTAAAAGTCGAAAACACTACCCACAACTTGAATGGAACCTTCGTAATCAAATTCCAGAACACCATCGTGAACGTTAACGGAAGATCATTTATCTCTAGAGAAGCATTAACAACGAAGGTACTACCAGCAATTCTCCAACCCAATCCAAAGGAAAAAAAATTTATTGGACTGCTATCCTTGGAGATGATGAAGGAGCTTCACATAAACAATACCAATGAAATTCAATTGCTACAAACAGAGGAAAATGCACATAAATAACCACCTACTCGCTCATCTCCTCTCTCGGAATACTTGCATAATTACTGCAACCTATAGACTCTTGCCTAAGCGAAACAGCACCATTCAAATTTCAGATGAAACCAAGGAGAAACATCTCGAGAACGATTGCAACACCCAATGTGTTCCTACATCTTTACCTGCCAAAACAAAGACGGGAAGACCTGCCCCTCGCATTTAAGAGGGGAAGAATTAACACCAGCAGACGGGGTACTGGAAATCAGCTGTAGTACAGCCAATCCCCAAACGGGGCAAAGACAAGTCTATCCCTACAGATCTCCAGTCGATCAGTCTTCTTCTTCGCAAAAGTAAGGTTTTTGAAACGTTCGAGTTCTGGGTCATTAGGTTGAGGAAAAGGATATCATACCGGACAACCAGTTCGGATTCAGGGCGGGGGATGATACCTTAAAAGCCGCTTCAAAGTTGGTTTCTAACATTGTGGAACAAAAATAGAAATAATGTACTGGTGCCTCTCTGATTCATTTGGAGAATGCGGCACCGTTTGGTTGGAGGGCCTCTTCCTCAAGCTAATACAACAAATTTAAATTCAAAAAAGTTCTACCCAGAGTGTTGGGACGCATTTAAAAAAATCAAAAATAGTTAAGAAAATAACCTTTTCAAGACAATTCTGAACAAAGTTGTACATGATCGATGACATGATAACGAATAGAAAGTTCTTCGTGAAAAGTGACGACGTAACTTCTAGCACGGTTTGCAACAATGAGCGGTTGGTTCGCCAAACTTTTCCATATCACTGCTGGTCTTTTAGTTTCCATGCGGCACTTAATTCCGTACACCGACAATCTAGTAGCATACAGAACTGGTCATGAAGTCGAGGTAATATATGTGTTGATGCAATTGATCAATTTCCAGAAGTGTGAAACACTCTTTTTTAAAACGCGGCAAGATATACGAAAAAACTGACGCAAATTCGGCATAGTTGACCCGCAGAGACTACCGTTAACTTTGAAAAGTGTATTGAGATATCGCGTTTCTTGGCTGGATCAATGTCTGTATTTTGACAAACATTGATATTGCTCAGACAAAAGTCAGAAAGCAATTTTTTCGCCTGGTACACTATTTCGATAAACAAATGGCATTTGTTCTATGGTAAATGGGAACATTTTTTATGAGGGCAGAAAAAAAAATTTTGTTACACGTTGCGGTAACAGAGTTGGCTTGAGTCACATAACAAACATTCTACATTCTACTGAATTTAACAATTAAACTATGCAGCTAGTGTGTTTTGGAGATTTGGTGTTTTAAATCTGACGGCAACATATTTTCAGGGATAACAGCACATAAGGAACACGATCATGTCCATAAAATATTTTTTGGATGTCATGATCATAGCATATATTTCCTAAAGTCAACAACAGAAACTCAAAGTTCATCGTTAATATGGAGAAAGCAATTAGATTCTGCAATTTACTCAACTCCTACTATCGTCCGCTTAGGCACTGGTCAACCTGCTATACTTTCGTGCTCTACACAAGGCAAAATTCATATCCTAGATTATTTTTCTGGCTTCATTAGAAATATTCTCCTCGCCTTTTGTTTCCAAACAAAGAATTTATCTTGGGTGCAGGGATAATAACCTTATTTGTTTAGAAATTTGTAATCAATAAAAATTAAATCAATATTTCTTGTTTTGTTATTTAAGTCTAGAATGATTTGGAAGTTATATAAGAGATGAATAAAGAAGTACTTAATTCATTCTTTCTGCTGAAAGGAGTTATTACGTACCTGGAAGGGCAAAGTTGTTGACTGCTGTCAACTTAGCGAAATGCCAGGAGCGATCCCTGCAACTATACAGTTTAGGTTGACATGCAGCCTCCTAGTGGCGCCCTCTGGATAGCCTCTGCAGCCAGGATGGTTAAGGGGTGAACTCTTATTCATTGGCTAAATCTAGGATCCGCTCGTGGGAGTAACTGGACAAAATTATAGTTACATAGCAGCAACAAGTTTCGGATATGGATGATCTTACCGCTGACGATCGTAGCAGATAAAGTAGAAAGTCAGGACGCTTAACAGAATATAACTAAACACCAGCAGACACTCTAGAATCTTACAACACACCATTGAACTGGGAATATAAATATCAAAGTGCCTTACGCTGCATTATGCAGATAAAACGGACTTAGGAACCTCAGAGTACCAAATGACAACGTTGGTACAAGGTAACAGTTCAATTTCCGATTTCTATCAGGCTGTCTACCATCACTTGTCACTTATCTTAAACAAGTTAGGGTCAATGGAAATTAGCCAAGAGTCAATTAACAACATGACTCAGTGTTATAGGTACAAAGCCCGTGACACTTTTGTCAGAGGACTGAAACGCGATCTGCCTAAGTTACTTAGTATCGGTGAACCCGCTGATTTACCGCAAGCAATACATTTATGCTTGAAACTGCAAAACGTTGATGTTGGAACTCAGCACGCAAACAATTCGCAGTCTGGCTCTCGGAAAACGTTAACACCGCCTCCGGTTCCCCCGGGGAAAAACTATTTTTCTCAATCAGGACCAACACCAATTCCTGCCCCGAGACGCGAATTTCATCCGGAATTACTCTATAATCCGCGAAATGCCCAACCATCTCAGTTCTAGCTCTAGCATTAGATCGTCCCTAAAAAAATGGACGCCTCTGGAGAAAGAAAGTATGGCATTGTTATCGACTACCGCAAGCTTAACGCCGTTACCATTGCTGATAGATATCCGATCCCCGAGATCAGTGAAGTCCTTGCCAATCTTGGCGAAAACAAATGGTTTTGATCTCAAAAGTGGCTTTCATCAGATCCCACTTAAGGGTTCTGATATCGTGAAAACCGCTATTTCGGTAAATAATGGCAAATTCGAATTTGTACGTCTCCCTTTCGGGCTAAAGAACGGGCCCTCCATCTTCCAAAGGACTTTGGATGATATTTTATACTTACTCATCGGAGAGTCTTGTTATGTTTATATTGATAACATCGTGATCTTCGGGAAAGACGAAGAGGAACACCTTAAGAACCTGGAAAAAGTTTTCAAGATACTAGAAGCGGCAAATATGAAAATATAGTTAGATAAATGCGAGTTTTTTTCCAAATGAAATAGAATTTCTAGGCTTTATCACTGGTGGAGATGGCATTAAAACCAATCCCAAGAAGGTTCAAGCGATTATTGACCGACCTGCTCCCAAAACTCTAAAAGAGCTTAGTTCGTTTCTAGGCAGGATACTATCGCAGTTTCATCAAGGATTACGCGAAACTGGCAAAGTCCCTGACATCCCTTTTAAGGGGGGGAGATGGACGTGTGTCCAAGAACCTTTCAAAAAACAAACTCATTCATTTAGACAAAACAGCCTTGGGAGCATTCAACAAAGTATAAAATTCACTTATTTCGGCAGAAGTTGTTCTGTACCCTGATTGTAAAAGAAGAAATAGAAAATATTAATTATGCCATTCACTGGGCAAAATCAGGTATGATTAATTCATTCATCCTGTCAAAAAAAGAAATAGAACTTGCTACAAATATTATAAATAAACAAAAATTGCTTAACAATACAATAGAAGAAGCATTCTTAGATATAAAATCATAAGCGAAAGCTCAGTAATACTTTATATTGTAAACATCCCATTAACAACAAACGAAATTTATGATAGCCTTATTATTAAGCCAGTGAAAAGAAATAATATTGTAATAGAAGTCTTATATGATGTTATTCTCAGAAATGATGAACAGATGTACGGAATGCTCTAGCTTATTGAGTAGCCTCTCAGCTATCTGTAACACCGTCAATAGTCAGCACATTCCAACAAATGAAATCTCAACTGGCAATCTACTGTTAAACCAATTTATTGGAACCCTAAAAGTCGAAAACACTACCCACAACTTGAATGGAACCTTCGTAATCAAATTCCAGAACACCATCGTGAACGTTAACGGAAGATCATTTATCTCTAGAGAAGCATTAACAACGAAGGTACTACCAGCAATTCTCCAACCCAATCCAAAGGAAAAAAAATTTATTGGACTGCTATCCTTGGAGATGATGAAGGAGCTTCACATAAACAATACCAATGAAATTCAATTGCTACAAACAGAGGAAAATGCACATAAATAACCACCTACTCGCTCATCTCCTCTCTCGGAATACTTGCATAATTACTGCAACCTATAGACTCTTGCCTAAGCGAAACAGCACCATCCAAATTTCAGATGAAACCAAGGAGAAACATCTCGAGAACGATTGCAACACCCAATGTGTTCCTACATCTTTACCTGCCAAAACAAAGACGGGAAGACCTGCCCCTCGCATTTAAGAGGGGAAGAATTAACACCAGCAGACGGGGTACTGGAAATCAGCTGTAGTACAGCCAATCCCCAAACGGGGCAAAGACAAGTCTATCCCTACAGATCTCCAGTCGATCAGTCTTCTTCTTCGCAAAAGTAAGGTTTTTGAAACGTTCGAGTTCTGGGTCATTAGGTTGAGGAAAAGGATATCATACCGGACAACCAGTTCGGATTCAGGGCGGGGGATGATACCTTAAAAGCCGCTTCAAAGGTGGTTTCTAACATTGTGGAACAAAAATAGAAATAATGTACTGGTGCCTCTCTGATTCATTTGGAGAATGCGGCACCGTTTGGTTGGAGGGCCTCTTCCTCAAGCTAATACAACAAATTTAAATTCAAAAAAGTTCTACCCAGAGTGTTGGGACGCATTTAAAAAAATCAAAAATAGTTAAGAAAATAACCTTTTCAAGACAATTCTGAACAAAGTTGTACATGATCGATGACATGATAACGAATAGAAAGTTCTTCGTGAAAAGTGACGACGTAACTTCTAGCACGGTTTGCAACAATGAGCGGTTGGTTCGCCAAACTTTTCCATATCACTGCTGGTCTTTTAGTTTCCATGCGGCACTTAATTCCGTACACCGACAATCTAGTAGCATACAGAACTGGTCATGAAGTCGAGGTAATATATGTGTTGATGCAATTGATCAATTTCCAGAAGTGTGAAACACTCTTTTTTAAAACGCGGCAAGATATACGAAAAAACTGACGCAAATTCGGCATAGTTGACCCGCAGAGACTACCGTTAACTTTGAAAAGTGTATTGAGATATCGCGTTTCTTGGCTGGATCAATGTCTGTATTTTGACAAACATTGATATTGCTCAGACAAAAGTCAGAAAGCAATTTTTTCGCCTGGTACACTATTTCGATAAACAAATGGCATTTGTTCTATGGTAAATGGGAACATTTTTTATGAGGGCAGAAAAAAAAATTTTGTTACACGTTGCGGTAACAGAGTTGGCTTGAGTCACATAACAAACATTCTACATTCTACTGAATTTAACAATTAAACTATGCAGCTAGTGTGTTTTATAATCAAGAACAACCCCAATTCCAATAGCTACATTAAACGCCAGGTGTGGAGAAATCTTAAAAATGCCGAAAAACCTGATGATATAATATTTGTGGATTAGTTCCCTGTAACATCACACGGAAAGGTATTAAGACACAAACTATTGCAATCAATTGAAATCAAAATGGAGAAGCCCTTAAAGTGCTTTGAAGGATTTATACAAAATGTGCTAGATATAAACAGTTGTTATTATGACTCTGTAGAGGGAATAGAAAAAAAAAGAAAAAAAAATTCTTTGAATTTGTCTTTTTTGGATGCTGGCGGAACTTCATTCCAAGCACACACACTAGCGGCACAAATCAAATTACTATTAAAAAGGCCTGAGCCGTCATTTTTAAAAATGTTACTTGACGGAAAAACGTCCCTATTAACTTTATTGGATGTCATCAGCCGATTACCATATGACTCTCATGCTAATCTACCTTCTAAATATACCCTAAGATCGAATAAAAGAGAAATATTAAAAGTTATTTGGACTTATGATACAGGAAAATGTGTCGATTCCACGCCAACCTGTTACAATAACGTTGTCAGCGTTGGTTCTCATTCCAGCTTATTAATTACTATAGACGCCATTACTGGTCGAAGTATATCGTCCTGCATTCTTCCAGATAGAATAGAATGTCAAGTTTGCTTCATTAATCATAATTTATTAGTAGTAGGTAGCTATGATGGAAAATGTTATGTTGTAAATTATGTTCGGGGAGAAATTATGTGGCATTTCGACTGCGAGGGTATGATAAAAGCGAGGCCTTTACGAAAAAATAACTTGGTTGTTATTGGAAGCTATTCTAAAAATGGGAATTTAGTTTGCTTAGACGTGAAAGTAAACACTTATTATTCAAAAGTGAACAGTAAAGAATATGTTTAATTTTGTTCCAGGAAAAGACTGTCCAGTGGAAACAAAATATTGGTTCCAAAGGAATTATCTCATCGCCTGTGGAGGTCAATAACAATTCATTTCTAATATGCAGTCTTTCTGGTGAAGTTGCATGCATTAAGTTTTGTAATGGAGTTATTTTGTGGAAAGCAAAATTTCACAGTCCAATTTTCTCTACACCAACAAACTTTTTAGATGAAGCAATCATAATGGCCGAAGTCTCTGGTCTTGTTCATTGTCTGAGCACAACAACTGGAGCGGAGGTAATTTCATATAAAATAAGCTACTTTTAATGTGTGTATATTTACTGCAATTGCAATACCAACACCCAGCGCCATTTTTAAAAAAAAATCAAAAATAGTTAAGAAAATAACCTTTTCAAGAAAATTCTGAACAAAGTTGCCAGACACATCAGTGCTCTAGCTCATATCATTTAAGAGTATATAAAGGACAAACAAACCCACATTGATTTTTATTTATGTAGAAGATTATTTGTTTATTACAAAAAAGTTCACATCCATATAACCGTGAAAGACATCTGAATTTCCAATATGTTTCAAATATAATTACAAATTGTTGCAGGAACGTTAATTAGGCGTATCCTTTGAATAGTTTGAAGTGTAAGAAGACGACACATGTTGGACAAGGATTTTTGTTTGAGGAGTAGATCTGTGATATTTTGTGATTTAGTTAGTAGCAAAAAGTTAAAGTTTCCATCGCGAAGTCGACTGATATTTACATATAAGAAGAAAAAAATTAGCATATGGAGAAGGAGTTATCTATCCAACATCCTGCTTCAAAAGAACATTAAACTGCTTCGGTTAGATAATACCTTACCAAATGTCATCTCATTGCATCTTTACAAAGGCAACCTTACAATGTTCCTAAGCCAAACAAACAATCTCAGTAGAAAATATCAATCAAATGTACCATCTTGTATAACTTTAGGCCAGCCAATGGTCCTGATAGCTAGAGCTGGGTGTTATTACCATTGTAATTCATTCCACGTAAATGAAGTTATACATACATACATATAATTAATTTTCGATTATTGGATAGTTGGTTTGCATCTATCTTGGGTGCAGGGATAATAACCTTATTTGTTTAGAAATTTGTAATCAATAAAAATTAAATCAATATTTCTTGTTTTGTTATTTAAGTCTAGAATGATTTGGAAGTTATATAAGAGAGGAATTAAGAAGTACTTAATTCATTCTTTCTGCTGAAATGAGTTATTACGTACCTGGGAGGGCATGGGATTTCGCACATAGGGCAAAGTTGTTGATTGCCCTCAACTTAGCGAGGTGCCAGGAGCAATCCCTGCAGCTATACAGGTTAGGTTCACATACAGCCTACTAGTGGTGCCCTCTGGATAGCTTCTGCAGCAAGGATGGTTTAGGGGTGACCCTTGTCCAGGGGCTTAATCTAGGATCCGCTCGTGGGGGTAACTGGAAAACGTTATAGTTACATAGCAACAACAAGCCTTGGATATGGATGATCTTACCGCTGATGATCGTAGCAGATGAAGTAAAATGTCAGGACGCCTAACAGAATATGCTATATGCAGCCGAACAAAGGTCAATTTGTAGTTCGATTTGTACAGTGTTAGTAATTCACATTACCCGGCGCACTGGAAAACAGCATTATTTCATTTTAAATTAATGTTTATTTACTACTTCAGGATAAACTTACATACTAGACAAAAATGCTTTAAACTAGTTACACGAACAGTGTTACTATACTAACTTACTGGCCCTCGTTGGGCACTCTAAGCTAAACTTAAATATAAACTATGTCTTTCGACTTAAACTAGCTTTTAATTGTAATGAATTCATACTGTCTGTTCAACTTAGGATTAAGAAAAATTAGTAAGAAAAAAAACTTAATTACAGGACGGATTTTTAGATAAAACTTACATACTAACTTACATACTACCTTAAAATAACATAAACTACCTTAAACTAACATACATATGCATACATATGTGTATATATATACACATGTATATACAGATGCACTGCAATGTACAATAGTATATACATCAGTACACACAAATGTACGTGTGCATATACCTTTTTCTTTTTTTTGTTATTGTATTATACATATGTACACCTTAAAACTACCCTACGATAAGTGAGTCGCCCAAAGGTTGCAGTTTCTAGATCGGAGACCGACTGCGACATATAAGGGGGTACGCACTACCCTTTCTACCCTGGGTCTAAAGGGTTCAACGCTGGAGTTCCTTCGCTCTCCAGCCACCAGAATTCTTGGTGCTGCTTAGCAACATCCCTAATATCCCACCTCGATACCGCTATACTAAATCGGAGGAGACTCCCTCCTCAGCTGATTGTACGACGGAGCGGTCGTGATTGAGTCGCCCATCCACAGTTGACCTGGCTATGTGGTAGATGAGCGATACCGCATTTATGTCTTGTATCAGACTGTACTTGTCAGTCGTCCACAGACCTCCGCAGTGTATACACGTGTCACGACAAAGTGTTTTAATAATATTAATAGAAGTGAAATAGTGCAAAAGACACTGACTTGCAAGCCAATAGCGTGGCCGAGTGAAGGTAGTGCTCGGTTGAGGAACGTGCTGAACACATAGTCCTGGGTTCGATACCAGGAATTGCGAAAAAGTTTCGATAGTTCTTTTTTTTTTTTCAAGTTTTTCGGTTGTCCGCAATAAACTCAGATTCTTCTGAAGTGAGTGCAATGGCATCGAAAGAGCGGTCCGCGCTCTCAAAAGCGGACGAAAATGTTGAACCGGTGGCTGGAACATCAGGCCACCAAGCAGCACAAACGAGGCAAAAGAGGCGAAAAAAAATTCAAGCGCAGCCGATGGTAGTAAAGCGCCGTTCCGCTGTCGCGTCAGGCGATGTTACAGCTGTAACTGCAGCAGCAGAAAAAACAGAGCCCACAAATCAATTGCAACAACAAGCAATAAAAAAAAGAATTGAAGCAATCGACGAAGTCGAGTACGAGTCAATGGAAGGCGAGGGGAGATTCTCTTTCGGCCTTAATGAAAATCCCTATAGAGACCTAACGTCAACCGATTCGGATGACGAAGAAGAAGACCAAAGGGAAGAACTGGAGAAGAGCCAGAGAAAAAAGGAAGAGTTGGAGGCGCATATCCAACTCATCCAAAACAAATTGAAAGCGAGAAAAGAAGCTAAGGAAGCTGCAAAACAGCAGCAAGTACAACAACATCTGCAACAACAACAACAACAGCAGAAACAGAAGAAACAATCACAACAGATGCTAAAGGAACAGCGCCCGTCAGCACCCAAGCAACAGCAACAAAACCAACAACAGCAGAAGCAGCCACAAGAAGAGCAACAACATCAGCAGAAACATACACAGAAGAAGAAACAACAACACCAGCTACCAGCAGCAGCCAAAAAAGAGAGATGCCCACCGATAAACGTCTTCGGGATGGAGACCAAAGATTTGCAGATTTTATGTAAGATGGTCACTAAAAATTCCTTTTATTTAAAATATAAAGGGCCCTTAAGGCTCTCTGTCCACTGCTCTTCAGTGGCAGACTATCATTTTATAAAAGAAAAGCTAGCGGTGTCGGGAACCGAGTTTTTCTCGTATACCCCAAAAGAAGAAAAAGTGCAGACCATGCTCCTTAAGGGCGTTGATCCTGCTACTGATCCCGAGGATATCCTCGCTGAGCTGCGCCAGGCGCAGAGCGAGGATGTCACGTTCGTTGGAGTTAAGCCCTTCAACACTGCGGTAACGAGAAGGGAGAATAGGAAACTTCCGTTCTTCCTTGTTCAGGTCAGCCCAGACAGCAAAAAAGACAGCCTAAAGCGCATTAATCGCTTAGGCTCTATTTCTGTCACTTGGGAAACATTAAAAAAGACGAAGCATATACTCCAATGTGCTCGTTGTCAGAGGTTTGGGCATGCCGCAGCGAACTGCAATATGGAGTCTCGCTGCGTCAAATGCGCTAAGACCCACATTCAAGGGGAATGTCCCTTAGGGACGGAAAAGGTCGAGGATAGGAGCAGGCTTTCATGCGTAATCTGCAAGACCAATGGGCACCCTGCAAATTATAGGGGATGTCCAAAAGTCCAAGAGCTCAGGAAAATTATAGAGGCCAAAAGGAAAACAAAAATGGTAGAAGCGAGGCCAGTGCCCCGTGCTCCAGCTACCACTGTTAGACCGGAAGTCTCCTACGCCCAAATGGCATCAGGAAGGCAGCCGGTACAACAGACAGTGCCAAAGGTTGCCCCGGTCCCAGTGGCCAGGCAACCCGAAGCTGAACTGGATCTGAAGGCGGTTTTGCTCTCCATCCAGAGGCAGATCACTCAGCTCCAAAAGCAGTTCCAGGAGCAAGCAGCACGGGTAGACCTCATCTACTCGACGTTGTTTGCCGTGCCTAACGTCACACAATCTTAATGGCTGCGCACGCAGCCAGTAACCTCAAGATCCTAGCAGTGAATGTGAATTCACTGATTAGGACTGAACGAAAATTAACGCTCGGTAATCTTTTGCAATCACACAATCCAGACGTGCTTATGGCCAGCGAAACTAAGCTGAACCAGACGCGCAAACTCTGGTACAAGAATTACCACGTAATTCGAAGAGACCGGCCCCAATCTCGGCAAGGGGGAGGGGTCGCTCTTTTAATAAAGAAAGGCCTTAGTCACAAGGTCATGTCAGCAGTGAAGTGCGAAGATTGCAAGTATTAGAAACGTGTATTGCACGCATTCCGCTCCAGGGTGGCAAGCGGTTATATGTGATCGCGATCTATGCAGCTGACAATCCAAACCTCAATCGCAACTTCATTTCAGAGCTCGACACTCTTTTTACTAGCCTTCGACTTAGCTCGGAGGAAAACTATTTCATTATTGCTGGGGATTTAAACTCCAAGCACAGAGAATGGGGTAATAGAGTGCATAACGACAGGGGAACCCCACTGTATAACTGGTTGGTAGAGCACAATATTGAGTTCAAGCTAGATTTGCTTGCAACCGATAGGCCATCGTATCCCAGAAGCGGATCCTATCTGGATCTATTGCTAATCGACAAACGACTGACATTACTTGACGTGGAAAGACACACGCGGAACTGCTTAACTACGATTGAGTACGAGAGTGATCACTGCGGACTCTTCGCGGCTATTCAGCTCCCGAACGAGGTGGAAGAACTGGGGGAATATGTCCAGAGGCACCCTTATAATTATAATAAGGCCCGATGGCCTCGTTTCTCCAGAGCTTTATCCACGGAACTACGTTCGAGTGGGATCAATCCTCCTACAAACAGAAACCTGACAAACGAGGAGGTTGACAGGTACCTCAGACGGATAGACAACGTAATCAAACGTACTATGGACAAAACTATCCCAAAGGTAGTACAAGTCGATGACAGCGATGTTTATCGAAATGCTACCATCGATGCACTTCACGTGCACAAAAGTAGACTGCTGTCAAGACTCAAACTCTTGTATAGGCGGTTTACAGATCCACAAAACGCGGAAGTCAGAGCGTTGAAGTCGGAGATCAAGAATCTCCAACAATTAATCCGTATCAATTATAGCATAGCTATAAGCTTGCACTGGGGCAATAAAATTCGGGCTGTACGTTCCAACAACCCGGGTATGTTCCCGCAAGTAAATAAAATATTTCGGAGAAAAGATCAAAACGACATTCAGAGTGTTAGACTTCTAAGGACGACAGAGAACGAACACTTACTCACAGCAATTGGCATCGATCCAGATGGGGCAGTGTTGGACAATGACTTCTTCGTGGTTGAAGATCCCCAGGAGAAGGTAAAAGCAATTGGTGCTGTATTCCAGCGAGTGTATACAGTCAACGAGGTTCGTAGGCCGAATCACGAACTGGAGACCGAAGCCCTGCTGAACCACAGTAATCTTCGTAACGAGATAAACCAATGGCGATCTGAGAATCCAGGTTTCACCAGGTTCAATGACGTTAATATGGCAAATAGGGCCATCGCCAATGACAGAAATCATATCTTGATTTCTCAAGAAGATCTCCAGGGTATCTTTAACTCGCTGAAGAAGAAAAAGTCAGTGGGAATCGATGGTATTCCGAATATTGTGCTTCGTCATCTTCCCCCCGAAGCAGTGCAAATTTACACAACACTGTTTAACAATGCGCTAAGTAATGCATATTACCCAAAACATTGGAAGACAGCTGTGGTGCAACCAATACCTAAACGGGACAAAGATAGATCTATCCCGACAAACCTTCGGTCGATCAGTCTTCTTCCTTGCATAAGCAAGGTTTTTGAAAAGATAGTTATTCGAGTTCTGAAACAATGGGTTGAGGAAAATAATATCATACCGGACAACCAGTTCGGATTCAGGGCGGGGCATGAAACCATACATGCCGCGTCTAAACTAGTCTCCGACATTCAATGGAATAAAGACAAGAAGCATTGCACGGGTGCTTGCTTGATTGACTTGGAGAAAGCGTTCGACACCGTTTGGTTGGAGGGCCTCTTCCTCAAGCTGGTCAAGCTAGGCATAAGTAAACCACTGCTGTACATGATCTATGACATGATAACAGGTAGAAAGTTCATCGTGAAAAGTGGCGATGTAACTTCTTCAACGGTCTTTGACATCAAAAACGGTCTGCAACAGGGAGCGGTTGGTTCGCCGATCCTGTTTTCAATATTCACTGCAGATCTGGTAGGTTCAATGCCGCACTTAATTGCGTACGCCGACGATTTAGTGGCGTACAGATCAGGTCCGACGGTCGAAGAAATAAATATCTTGCTGCAAGGTGACTTCGATCAAATTCAGCGATTTTGCGACGACTGGAAGTTGATTATCAACTTCCGGAAGTGTGAAACTATCCTTTTTAAGAACCCCGCTGTACATGGCATCATGGGATACGCGCACAAACTGGCGTAAGTTCGGCATTGTTGACCCACAGGGACGCCCTTTAGATGTGAAAAGTGTAGTTAGGTATCTTGGCATTTGGTTGGACCAATATCTGTATTTTGACAAACATATAGATATTGCTCTGGCCAAAGCTAAAAAGGCCTTTGCTGTGGCAAGGAGGTTGTTTTACAGCAGCCAACTTGATACCAGGGTGAAGGTAATCTGCTACATGGCCCTCATCCGGCCAATTATGGCGTACGGTTGTCCACTGTGGTTCAACGTGAGTCCTTCCCAGATGGAAAAGATGAGGCTGTTCGAGAGACAATGTCTTCGGACTTGTCTCCGTTTGTATCGTACACCCGAATCTGAGTACAAGAAGTACTATCCCAATGAGGTCCTGTATAACGAGGCAAACCTCAACAGAATAGATAATTTTATTATCAAGCTGACCAGAAGGCATATTGCACGAGCTATGACTTCGTCCAACAGTCTGATCTTTGGGGCTTACTACCCCAACGTTATGTACCATGAGAGAGTGCGCTTTACCGGCTTTATTCCTCCCGAGGCGTTCCTCTATCTCGACACAATTGGCCTAATACAGGATCCACACGGATGTCCTGTAATCTTCCACGTCGTACGCCGAACAGTGGACAGGCGACTTCAATATGAACGGGACGTCGCTCGCAGTCACGAGGATCTCCTCCGGTTCAGTAGAGCGATCTCTGCTCGAGACAGGAGAGAGTCTGCCAAAGAACGGCAATTTTATTGGTGGTTACACCAAAACCAGTTCCCGCCACCGCTAGCTTCTTAACATAACGAGATACAGATAGTTGACCATAGTGGCCGACTTACATAGGTTTTAAGTTAGTTCGTAAGAAAAAAAAAAAAAAATAATAATAAAAAAAAAAAAAAAAAAAAAAATTACAAAATTCGAAAAAAAGGTACATCACGGCGTATAAATTATATATGCTAGGCATATACATAGCATATACGCCGTGGTGCACGTGTCCGTACTGTTACGGACATAGCTAAGATAGTCTTAAGTTTTAATACTAGGTTAAGTTACTTTAAGATAGACAAGGAAAGCCAAGTTTTTTTATTTTTGAAGTTTTCTTGGCCAAACAAACGAACAAAAGCAGATTGTCCACAGACAGAATACAAAGAAAAAAAAAATAGCATAAGCCGAAAGGCACAATTAACGTAAGATCATATTAGCTTAGAGTACTCGTATAGGGTCAGTAGGTTAGATGTAAGAATGGTTGCTAAGTTATTTAAGCTAGTTTTAAGCATTTTTGTCTAGCATGTAAGTAAATAAATTGAAAGAAAAAAAAAATAAAAAAAAAAATGATACTTAAATGTTCAGACTGTACTTGTCTAAATGGAGAAAAGCTTCTGGGGAGACGAATCCGTTATGACGTACCCTTTCATGGTATTGTGGGTTTGGGTAGTAAGCCCCGGAGGTCAGGTTATTGTCCGAGTTTATAGCTCTCGCAGTGTGACTTCGAATCAACTTTACCAGGATATTGTCCACTCGTATCAGGTTCGCCTTATTGTTCGACCTCATTGGAGTAGAATTGTCTGTACTAGGACTCTGGTGTTCTGTAAAAGCGAAGGCAAGCCCTAAGACAAGCCCTCTCAAGCACCCGAATCTTTTCCATCAAGCTTGCAAACACGTTGAACCCCACTTGACAGCCATAGGTGAGCATTGGCCGTATGAGGGCCATGTAGCAGATTACCTTCACTCACGCGTCGAGTTGGCTGTTGTAAAACAATCTCTTTGTAAGGGCTAAAGCGCCTTGGGCCCTGGCCAGAGCAGCATCTACATGTTTGTTAAAATATAGATACAGGTATCTGACTACAATCCTTTGCGCCAGTGGTTGCCCTTGCCGTCCAACAATAGAGAACTTTCGCCAATTCTTCGTATCCGCGGAAGCTTTATACAACGGCGTCCTGAACAGAATGGTTTCCGACTTCTGAAAGTTGATATTCAACTTCCAGTCATCGCAATCTCTCATGAATGAGTCGAAGTCACCCTGCGCGAGCGTAGTGATGTCCTCGATCTGTTTGCCTGATTTGTACACGATCAAGTCGTCGGCATACACAATTGCGTGAAGAAGAAAACTTATTAGATCGCTCAAGAAAATGTTGAACAGGATCGGCGAATTAACGGCACCCTGTTGGAGACCATTTTTAATTTCAAAAATACCTGTAGAGGTCACGTTGCCATTCTTGACTACTGTTTGTAAACCGTCACGCTGTTTATTCATTTTCTTGTTCGTTTTTTTGCCTTAACGTGTATATTTTTGCATTATATAAGTTTAGTTTTGTTATGTTACAAATGTATAATTGTGAATCATTGTATTTTTGTAAAAATTAACTCTTACTCACTGTACGATATACATCGCGCCATCCAAAACCAACTGCATCTGATCGGACCATCTTGTGCATCATCCAATACGCGTGTTCAAATCCAATCGGACGATGCACGCACACTTTATCGCCTATGAATACGACAGATGAAGTGCACTGCATACCAAGGCGAATTATGGTTGCTTATCATTGATTGCAGATGGTCTCGGACACTTGGATCTTGGTCAGCACGCAGTGAACATCGATTGGTATTATACTTATTTATAACTACTATATTATACTTGTAAATTAAAAATAAAGTGTTTTTTTCTTGCATTCATTGTTCAATCATTTAATAATTAACCTAATTCATTAACATAAAAAATTGGTCCTTCTTAGCCGAATAATTTAAGTGTGTATGAGCTAGAGAAAACTTAATCCATACATAAGTGCGTGATAAATTCGAAATTTGAAATTCTGTGCGTGAGAATCAGTGTAATATTGTCGTCTGTATTCTACTATTTGTATTTTTTAGAATATAAGATTGTTAGAAGCGCAAACTAACATTGAATACACCCGGAATTTCAGTGTAATACAAAATAATACAGAATGAACGCGATTAAACTCAAACTCGGAAATGCGAAAGGTCGGTTGACTCGTGCTGCTAGTTTTGTAGATACGATTAATCCTGCAACTAGTCTAGAGGAGCTAGAAAATCGGTACGAAAAGGTGGAATGTACGTGGTCAGTGTTTTCATTCCTACACAGTGAACTATTACAAAATCTGGAGGATGCATCATTAAGTGAAGAGCTCGAAAATGAATTTGGACTATATGAGTCCAAGTATTTCACAGCTCACTCGTTACTCGGACAGGCTATTAGGAGCTAACAAAGACACCTCGGTTGTAGAACAGCTCGCATCTCAGCAAACTTCATTCCTCGAAAAGCTTAATAGTGCTTCGAATTCCTCGTCCAACGATACGCCAAAAATATCTATTTCACCATTTTCCGGTAATTACAAAGATTGGCCCTGCTTTCGCGATCTCTTCACCGGCTCAATTGACTGCAAACAGAATTTAACATCATCGCAAAAATTTCATCTCTTAAAATCATTTCTCCGGGATGATGCCGCTAACCTTCTAAGGCACATTCCCATAACCGATTCAAATTATATCGAAGCATGGGATCGTCTAGAAAAACGATACGATCGGGTTAATTTAATCGTTTATACAAACCTTTTTATCGCTTCCCTCAAAAAGTGAAACGAATGTGCAAACTCTTCGGAAAATAACTGACGGGGCTGATGAAGTTGTGCGGGGACTTAAGGCCTTAGATAAAACCGGTCGCGATCCATGGCTTATATATCTGTTGTTGAACAAGCTCGATAACGATACACGGCAAGCTTGGGCAGTGCATATCAATTCGCAGGAAGATAGTACAATTCTGGAACTATTGGAATTCTTGGAAGCACGTTGTGATGCTTTGGAATCCTGCCAATCTGTACGTCGTTCTGTTTTATCTCGTGCAAAAACTACATCAACTATCAAAACACATCTCTCTGAAACGCTATCGAGCAATGACACTAAAGCTAATATAAATTCGTCGCCAAGTGTAAAACCAAGTTGTCCAATGTGCAAAAAAAACCATTTGTTATACCAGTGCGTAAAGTTTATTGAGTTAGATGTCGACTTGCGCAGATCGTTCGTGTTTAAAGGCTCCATTTGTTTTAACTGTCTTCGGGTTGGACATTCGTCAGCAAAGTGTCGGTCTTCGTCTCGTTGCCATGAGTGTCAATCACGACATCATACGTTAGTTCACCCTCTACAATCGAATAATGTTAATTGTACTCCTTCGTCGTCTACACAATGTTCACAGCTTCAGACTTCATCCAATTCATTTCAACCCACATCACCAATTCTTAACAACCACTCATTAGGTCCAAGTTCCCTTAGGAGAACAATTCTTCCCACTATTCTGGCAAAAGTCAAAGACATTCGGGGAAACTTAATTCACTGTCGTGTATTGCTTGATTCCGGTTCTCAATCGTCGTTCGTCGCTGAATCGTTTGCTCAAAGGCTCGGGTATCCCCGGACGCATGCCCGAATTCCTATTTTTCGGATTATCTTCGTTGGAAGCAGGATACACCAAAGGATTTATTTCCATAACCTTACGCTCTAGATATTCTTCTGATCGCTTGTCTACTGACGCATTCATCCTAAGCAAGTTGACTTCGAACTTGCCTTCTCGGTCAATAGACACATCATCCTGGTCGCATATTTCGAATCTTGAGCTGGCTGATCCAGATTTCAATAAAGCTGCTTCAATTGACGTCCTTTTGGGAGCAGACAAGTTGTGGACCATATTGAAAGGGGAACAAATTCAAGATGTAAATGGTAGCCCTATCGCACAACGCACTTCGTTTGGTTGGGTGATAACAGGAGAATTCTTTGAACAAAAATCGTCGGATGACTCTCAATCAATTTCATCTCTTCATGCTGCCATTGATGTTGACCAGTTGCTTCAGCGGTTTTGGGAGCTTGAAGAACTCGCACCAGTTAATTCGCACATCGTTGATCAAGCCGAACAACATTTTCAACAGACATTTTCTCGTTCGTCGGATGGAAAATACATAGTTCAACTTCACTTTAAGACGATTGAACCAACGTTCGGTGAAACATTATCGTCAGCAATCTCACGCTTACATTCCATGGAACGTCGATTTGCCCGCAATGAAAAATTGAAGGAGATGTATTCGGATTTTATGCAGGAATATCTAAAACTCGGGCACATGGCAAGAATTCCATCAGAAGAAATCCAATCTCGTCCAGGCAAACATTTTTATTTACCCCATCATGCGGTTTTCAAACTCGACAGCTCGTCTACCAAACTGCGAGTTGTGTTCGATGGGTCCATCAAGGATTCAAATGGGTGTTCGTTGAATAATTCGCTTCTTATAGGTCCTCCAATTCAGCGGGACTTAATCGGAGTATGTCTACGCTTTCGGCAACATCGTTACGTTTTTACTGCCGATGTGGTGAAAATGTTTCGGCAAATTTGGGTGGAGGACTCACACACTAATTATCAGCGAATTGTATGGCGAGACAAACCTTCAGATCCAGTTCAACATTATTGGTTACTCACTGTGACATATGGCACAGCATCTGCGCCGTTTTTGTCTGTCAGAGTACTTAAGCAATTGGCTGATGATTACAAGTACGAGTTTGCAAAGGCGTCTCAAGTGCTTATGCGAGATGTATACGTTGACGACGTCATGACGGGATCGGGTTCAGTAGAGGAACTTATCGACTTGCAGGCTGAATTAGTTGAATTGCTTGGTAAGGCCAAGCTGCAATTGCGGAAGTGGAGCTCAAATTGTTGGCCTCTTCTCGCAACATTGCCAAAGGATGAGTTTGAGTTCACAATATTCGATACTGAACGCTCCCATTCACTTGTGAAGGTCCTTGGCATGTATTGGAATCCGGTGAGTGATGAATATTCGTTTCGTATGTCCAGATGTCTTCCGACAATCACGCTGTCCAGACGGTCAATATTATCAGAAGTATCGCGAATTTTTGATCCTCTGGGACTCTTAGCACCGTCCATCATACTGTTTAAGATCCTAGTTCAGGAGCTATGGTCGTCGAAATTGAAGCTAGGATGGGACGACCCGCTATCTGATGAACTGGGCGAACGTTGGACCAAATACAGGCAAGAGCTTCCATACTTCGAACAAGTTCAGGTGCCAAGAAATTGTTTTTCTACGTTGGACGAAATAGAATTACATGGGTTCTCCGATGCATCGTCGCTCGCGTATGCAGCTGTTGTCTATGCTCGATGCAGAGTCGGTGAAGGGCAGTACAAAATCACTATTGTTGCATCAAAAACGAAAGTTGCACCTCTGAAGCCGATATCTATTCCCCGTTTGGAACTTTGCGGAGCTTTACTATTAACTCGGCTGTTAAGTCTGGTTAAATCAGCGTTTTCAACTAAAATTTCCAAGGTGACAGCATGGTGTGATTCGCAAATTGTTCTACATTGGCTATCATCCCCGCCCCGCCGCTGGAACACCTTTGTAGCCAATCGAACAGCAGCAATAATCGAGGTTATCCCGAGAGACTCGTGGTATCATATTTCCTCGGAGTTCAACCCAGCTGACTGCGCATCGCGCGGTTTAGTTCCTTCAATTCTTCCTCGTCATAGTTTGTGGTGGACAGGCCCCCCATGGCTTTCGTTAGAAGAAGAGCATTGGCCAGATTCAAGATTCGTGTCAGTATGTGATGAGTCAGCGCTCGAGCAGAGACAGTGTACGCGTCAAGTGCTTGTGTCATCTACGGACTTAGGACCAGTTCAACATTTGCTTGAAACAAGATCTTCATGGTTCAAAATCCAGAGAATACTCGCGTTTTGTTTTCGGTTTATTAACAATTGTCGTGTCAAAAAACCCAATCGCATTTGTGCGTTTCTTACTGTTAGTGAAATCCGACATGCCAATCAAATTATTATTAAAACAGTTCAAGAAGACTCTTTCGGTGAAGACATTCGGTCAGTGGTTCAAAACAGGCAATTGCCAAAGAAATCTAAATTGCTAAAATATTCCGCATTTATTGATGAAAGCGGACTTCTTCGTGTTGGAGGAAGAATAAAAACCACATCGCTATCGTTCAGTATCAAACACCCTATAATATTACCTAAATCACATAAACTTTCGTGGCTTCTAATCACAGACATACACAATAATTATTTGCATACTGGCGTCTCAGCCACATTTGCAATCGTCCGACAACAATTCTGGATTTTTGGTAGCCGTAATATTATCCGCAGTATTGTGCACAAATGCAAAAAGTGTTTCATGCAAAAGGCTTACCAGTTCGCAATTGATGTCAGACTTACCCACTCATCGTGTTTAACCTAGTCATCCATTCTACAATACCGGATGCGATTATGCCGGTCCGTTAACGATCAAACTATTTTGCGGACGGAACCCTAAATTTCAAAAGGCATACATTGCATTATTTGTGTGCATGACAACAAAAGCAATTCATCTGGAGTTGGTGAGTGATCTCACTGCAGAAGCATTCCTGGCTGCCTTGCGAAGGTTTGTGTCTCGACGAGGACTCTGCTCGAATATCTACTCGGATAATGCAACTAATTTTCAAGGAGCTCGCCGATGTCTGACAGAGATGCATAAATTAGTTATGTCAGACAAATTTAATGAAATCGTTGCCACATCGCTGTCCAAGGACAACATCAATTGGCATTTTATACCTCCAGCTGCTCCCCATTTTGGTGGCTTGTGGGAAGCCGGGGTCAAGTCCGTAAAGTTACACCTCCGACGAGTTATCGGTTCATCAACTTTAACATTTGAAGAACTATATACGGTGTTGACACAAATCGAAGCCATACTTAATTCTCGTCCCCTATGTGTTAATTCTGATAACGATTTAAATGTTTTAACTCCCGCATATTTTCTCATAGGAGAGCCTCTTACTGCTGTTCCAGAGCCAACGACACTTGGCACCCCAATAAACAGACTGTCGCATTGGAACCATATCCAAAACATGGTTCAAGGATTTTGGAAGCGATGGCAAATGGAGTATGTGACATCTCTTCAAGTTCGACCAAAGTGGATGCAGATCACCCCAAACATGAAGTCTGGTGACGTTGTTGTTATCAAGGAGCCAAATCTACCGCTTGGTAAAATCCAATCTGTCACACATGGGTCTGATGGGAGAGTACGAGTTGCTGTTGTCAGGACTAACGCAGGATCATATGTTCGTCCTATTGCAAAACTGGCCAAACTTCCTATGTCCTGAAATATATTCCAGGGCGGGCGGTATGTTTGTAAACCGTCACGCTGTTTATTCATTTTCTTGTTCGTTTTTTTGCCTTAACGTGTATATTTTTGCATTATATAAGTTTAGTTTTGTTATGTTACAAATGCATAATTGTGAATCATTGTATTTTTGTACAAATTAACTCTTACTCACTGTACGATATACATCGCGCCATCCAAAACCAACTGCATCTGATCGGACCATCTTGTGCATCATCCAATACGCGTGTTCAAATCCAATCGGACGATGCACGCACACTTTATCGCCTATGAATACGACAGATGAAGTGCACTGCATACCAAGGCGAATTATGGTTGCTTATCATTGATTGCAGATGGTCTCGGTCACTTGGATCTTGGTCAGCACGCAGTGAACATCGATTGGTATTATACTTATTTATAACTACTATATAATACTTGTAAATTAAAAATAAAGTGTTTTTTTCTTGCATTCATTGTTCAATCATTTAATAATTAACCTAATTCATTAACAACTACGAACCGTCTACCGGTAAGCATGTTATACAGTTGGTACAGCAGTGGTTTACTAATGCCTAGTCGATTGACCTTATAGTAAAGCTTTTCTAACTATACGGTGTCGAAGGCCTTCTCCAGGTCAATCAAACAGGCGCATGTGCATTGTTTCTTGCTCTTGTTCCATTGGATATCCGACACCAGTTTCGACGCGGCATGACGCGGTGTCATGCCCCGCTCTGAAACCGAATTGGCTATCCGGAATTACATGTTTGTCCTCTCTCCAGTTGATCAGAGCTCCATTTATCACCTTCTCGAATACCTTGCTGATGTTCGGAAGAAGACTTATTGACCGGAGGTTGCACGGATTCGAAGAAGCTTGTCCTCGTTTGGATATGGGTTGTACAATCGCAGTTTTCCAATGCTCCGGATAATGTGCATTATTCAGAGCATTGTTAAAAAGGATTGTGTACATGGTGACCACATCCAGAGGAAGATGTCTTAGTACAGTGTTGGAGATCTCGTCGATATCATCCGACTTTTTCTTCTTTAGTAATGCGAAGACCACTTGAAGATCTGTCTTCGAAATGAACGGGAGAAGAACCGCTTCGTCGGCGATGACATTGTCTGCCAGCCTCTAACAGCCTGAATCTTAGTGTTCCAGTACGTGTTTACAGAAACTCTGTAATTCTGTACAATTAACGTCTGTATATTCTTAATGAGCGATTTCAGTGTCCTAACTTCCTCGCTACGTCTGTAGCGTAAGCCGCCTGTAAAAGGTTTTAATCTTGACAGGAGTATATATACTTTTTTATTGGTGTAGTGCGTCAATTGTCGCATTGCGGTACAAGTTTTCGTTGTTAGTTTATTCATTTATATATTTATTTATTTCATCTACCTAGTTTAACTTTCTTTCAGATTGCAGATGTATAAGTATTTTTTAGTAATAATAAGGGAATATTCTTATATAATAATTTAAGTCAGTAATTAGCTAGTTATAATAAATACAATTGATAATAATATATAATAATAAATAAACGTATGAATGGAACACCCAACACAATATAGTTGTCTAACAGCAGTGTGAAATTTAACATATTTAACTAAGACGCGATATGAATTTTGTTCAGAGATTTGGAATTGAATTTTTGAATTGATTTTGAATCACATAGATCTATTTCGATATGGGCAGAATTAAAATTGAGGATGCAGTTCGTGTAAACCGTAGTATCGTACTGTCCATAGTTCGTTTTATTATCTCGTCCAATTGTATTAGATACAAGTCAATTTTTTCCTCTTGACAAGTTCCTTTGGACGGAATGTAGAGGTAGTGCTCGAGTCATTTGTCGGGTGAAGCGTGGCCAACGCGCGTTTGGACAGACTCGCCTAATTCCGCAATATCGTTTGGGATCTTGAATTCGGCACTGAGTCCGCAGGTCACTGAGATACACGAAAGTGTTCAAACAGTTTACCGTTTGTGCGTTTGTACCTGTCAGCTGCAGTCTTGCGTCAAACAGCAGGAGATCCAAGAACGATCCGCTCCTGGGGAAGGGCGCGATTTCGGTTGCTTTCAGGTCGAGTCTATACTGGACACTGTGCAAGCAAAACCAGTTGTAAAGCAGGTCCCCTCTGTCGTTGGAATCTGTGTTTCCCCAATATCCATGACGACCAAAATAAAATATTTCTCTTCCGAGTCCAGACTTAGACACCGAAAGAGTGCATCGCAAATAGCTTCCTCCCGCTACGGAGAGAAATGCAAACGATGCAGGCCTCCAACACCTGAAACCGTCGCAGCTCACTACTGTACACTACTTTGTGTTTAATATTATTCTTAATGAAGATCCCAACACCGCCTCTACCATTGGAGTTGAGCCGGTCTCTTCTAATAATGTTCTATTTGCTGCGCTCCAATATGCCTCTGTGAGTTTGCTTGGTTTCGCTAATCAGACATAGCTCTGGGCTTTGATCGTCCAACAATCGATATAGCTCATTTTTTCGTGGGACCCCTATCAATGAATTTGCATTTACTGCAAGGATCTTAAAAGTACTCTCCGTCATACGCCTTTCGATGGAAGATTTCCAGTCGGGCGTAGATCCGTGTGCTTTTGGCACTGAGGGTTGCGGTATTTCTTTCCGCTCTTGGAACTTAGGGCAGCCCCGATAGCTAGCGGTGTGCCCCGCGTTCGTGGGTGACAGCTGAACTACATGCATGGATAATTTCGGCCCCTCTCTCCTTGCCTTAGCTGTGGTGAAGGGCTTGACCCCGACGATCTCGACACCATCGCACACTTGCTCCTGGAGCATTTGGAAGACCCTCTCCGCTTCAATCAGCGTGGGGATCTTTAAAAGCATTGCCTTACACTCCTCATTTTTAGGAGTGTATGAGAAAAACTCCAGTGTCGAAATCTTAAGACACCCTATAACTTTGTTATATTGGTCCACCGTCTTGCAGTGCACCGAATATCTTTCATAACCCTTATATTTTTAAAAACAAAATTGCCACTCCGTATGGCTTCCTTACATACCTTGTCAGTTTGCTTTACGTCTGGCTTGTACAGATTAAAGGGTGGCACCTTCTCCCTTTTTTGTGGACGCTGCTGTTGCTGATTAAATGCTGCTTGTTGTTGTTGCTGCTGTTGGTCTGCTGTCCTCTACTTCTGATGCTGCTTTCGTTGTGTTGCTGGCAATTGATGCTGTTGCGCTGGTGTTTGTTGCTGAGCGGCTGGCTGCTGCGATGCTACTTGTTGTTTCTTTGTTGCCAGCCCATGTTGTTGCCGTGCTGCTGGCGGATGTTGCTCTACTGTCAGCTGTTGTCGCTGATCAGCTCTTAGATTTTGCTTCTTTGCTGGTTTTGCGGTTCATTCTTTTGCCTGGCGTATTGGCTCTCAGCACTCTTATTTCAGCGAGGAGGCGCTTTTTCTCATCTATATCACGTATTTCGCTTTCCTTAGAGCGAAGTACTCTCTCCACTTCATCTTCCGTGTCCGAGGCTAATGATTCAAAACTGTTGCTGCTGACAGCGAACAGTCCCTCCCCTCCAACGGACACGTAGTGCACATTCTCCTCTTCCTCCGTTACGACTGTTACAGTTTCGGCAGTCTCCGTGGCTTCACTCAGCCCTTCCTCATCAGATGTCTTGGTATCACGGCGTTTGGCACTTTTTGGAGAAGATTTCACGGTTGACTGGTGGCCTGATTCTGCCACCGGTTGCTGCTCTCCTTTGTCCGCTTCTAAGAGCGCGGATCGCTCTACGGATTCCATCTTCTCTTACTCACTGAGGAAATTGAACCGGGCACCTGTGGAGCCAAGAGCGTTGACTCTACCACTTCGGCCGATTGCTTGTTACAGCTAACGCGGCACATGCACTACTTAACCACTGCTCTTATATTTTTCTTTATATTCTGTGAAGCCGAAACACTCGCGAACTATCACTGCACTCGTCAAATGTCTGTGAATGATGCAGGTTAGGTTGACATACAGCCTTCTAGTGGCTTAGGGGTCAACCAATGTACGCAGCGACCTCTTGTCCAGGGGCTTAATCTAGGATCCGGTCGTGGGGGTAACTAGAAAACATTATAGTTACAAAGCAACAAGAAGCCTCGGATATGAATGATCTTACCGCTGACGATCGTAGCAGAAGAAGTAGAATGTCAGGACGCTTAACGAAATATATGCAGGCGAACAAAGGTCAATTTATTTGTAGTTCGATTTGTATAGTGTTAATAATTCACACTAACCGGCGCACTGGAAAACAGCTGTAGTACAGCCAATCCCCAAATGGGACAAAGACAAATCTCCGGTCGATCAGTCTTCTTCCTCGCAAAAGTAACGAACTAACGTTTTTGAAACGTTCGAGTTCTGGGTCATTAGGTTGAGCAAAAGGATATCATACCGGACAACTAGTTCGGATTCAGGGCGGGGGATGATACCTTAAATGCCGCTTCAAAGTTGGTTTCTAGCATTGCGGAACAAAAACAAAAATCAATGTACTGGTGCCTCTCTGATTCATTTGGAGAATGTGACATCTTTTGGTTGGAGGGCCTCTTCCTCAAGTTAGTCAGATGTGGCATAGGTAAATTATTGCTGTACATGATCGAATAGAAAGTTCTTCGTGAAAAGTGACGACGTAACTTCTAGCACGGTTTGCAACCATGAGCGGTTGGTTCGCCAAACTTTTCCATATCACTGCTGGTCTATTAGTTTCCATGCACTTAATTGCGTACGTCGACAATCTAGTAACATACAGAACTGGTCATGAAGTCGAGGTAATAAATATGTTGAGCGTGACTTCGATATGGGTCAGCTATTTTGGTTTGGCTGGAAGTTGATTATCAATTTCCAGAAGTGTGAAACAGTCGTAAACGTATAAGTAAAAACTGGCGCAAGTTCGGCATAGTTGACCAGCAAAGACTACCGTTAACTGTGAAAAGTGTATTGAGATATCTCGGTTCTTGGCTGGATCAATATCTGTATTTTGACAATCATAGATATTGCTCAGACAAAAGTCAGAAAGCAATTTTTTCGCCTGGTTCACTATTCCGATCAACAAATCACATTTCTTCTCTCGTAAATGGGAACATTTTTATGAGGAAAAGATGTTACGGTAACAGAGTTGGCTTGAGTCACATAACAAACATTATTTCTGCCATAGAAGCAGTAGTTGATGTGTGCTGTGGATTTAATAATAACACTATGCAGCTAGTGTGTTTTATAATCAAGAACAACCTCAATTCCAATAGCTACATTAAACGCCAGGTGTGGAGAAATCTTAAAAATGCCTAAATACCTGATGATATAAATTTTGTGGATTATTTCCCTGTAAAATCACACGGAAAAGTATCAAGACACGAACTATTGCAATCAATTGAAATCAAAATGGAGAAGCCCTTAAAGTGCTTTGAAGGATTTACATGCGTTAGATATAAACACTTGTTATTATGACTCCCTAGAAGGAATAGAAAAAAAATCTTTGAATTATTATTATTATTTATTAGTACATAATAGAATACTTATATACTAACGTTATTAGGGAGCACAGGCTGCAGGCTGCAGAATAATTATAATATAATATTGAGAGTTGTATCTAATTTTTTCATAAATTAACATTTTGGAGGGTAGGGATCTTTGGAACTTTTATGATATCCTCATCGAGGAAACGTTTTGCATTGGCAGATAGGAAGTAACAATCTCCCAGAAGATGATCCAAATTAAGGGTAATGTTGCATTTGTGTCAAGTTTGTGGTGGCTCCTTTTTTAAAAGATGTTGGTGGGTTATTGTCGTGTGATTCAGTCTAAGTCTGACAAAATTGGTGATTGCAATTTTGGTGGCTGAAGAATAAGCTAGTCGTCTAAGAACTCCATGCTCAGTTCGTCAACGATAAGATGATAGAAATCTTTTTGCTGTAGATGTTACACAGGTATGTGGGTGCTACATAGTCCATTTTGCAGCAGTATCCGCATCTTAATTTCCAGGTGTGGATACGTGTCCAGGTACCCACATTACCTTATATTTGTTTGTGTTCTTTATGAGAATGTCTCTTATTTGTTGGATGATATATGAGTTATTTTTTAAGTTCTTAACTGCCAGCATCGTAGAAAGGCTATCGGAGCAGATCATCCATTTCCGGTTACATTTGGTAACAATTTTTAATGCTGATAATATGTCTTGCGTTTTCGCTGTAAATACGGTTACAAGGTTTGGTAGGATACCCTGTTTTAATACAGTTCCGTTGCTTCTTGTGATCGCTAAAACCGTATTGTCCGCGATACACCCGCTTAACATCTTCAGTTGAAAACGCTGAACGGATACAGGCTTTGCTTGTGTTCCCTTTTTTATAGTTTGTAAGTTGAAGAAGGGTGGACGCTGGATTAAACAGCGAAGGAGGTTGTGACGACGTAGTTTCTCGAGAGTAGTATGTTAGTATTTCTAGGGTTTCACCAAGTTTGATCGATTTTTCAATAGCTGAGGGAATTCTTCTTTCTTTTAGGCGATTCCTCAGACGGTTAACATCTTTGTTGATAGGTGAACGTGTAGTAAAGTAGAGTTTGGGTAATAATTTGGCTGAGGCTACTCTGTAGCTATGTTCTATGGTAGGAAGTCCAGCTTCGGCAAGGATGTTCTTGATGAAGGTGGTTGGAAAAGCGTTGAGACCTCTTCGGGTTGCTTGATGGTAGAGAGGTTTGATTAAATTTAACGTGGTTTTTGGACTGTTACCACATATACCTAGAGCGTAATCTATTTTACTCAAAATTAATGTCCTCGTGATATAACAGAGTGAATTTACGTGAACATAACTCCTTTTACATGATAGATATTTTAAGATATTGCACCTTGCAGCCAGTGCTTTTTTAATTACCAGACAATGGTTGTTCTAGTTAAATATCAAACCAAGTATACTTCGACTAGATACATATTCAATTTTAACATTATGTACATTTAGACTTACATTTAGTACCTTTCATTTAAACAAACAGAGATTCGCCGCAGAACCATTGTGAGATATCATTTAACAAGTTTAAAAAAATATTGTGCGTAAAGTTTAGGTCAGTGTGTTTACACATGATATATATATCGTCTGCGTAAACACAATGATCCAGGTGGTTGTATTTGTTAATGATATTACACAGAACGTTAAATGCTATAGTAAACAGAACTACCTAGAGTGGGGATCCTTGAGGGATTTCATTATAGAATGGTCTCGTGTTGGAAAATGTATTGCTAACTTTTACGGACATTTTTCTTCTAAGCAAGAAAGATTTAATAAAACCGAATATTTTTGGACCCACGTCCCATTCTTTTAGTTTATTTAAAACTAAATGGATTCCTATCCATTATGTACACAGGGCAAAGTTGCTGACTGCACCCAACCTGGTAGGATGCCAGCGCGATCCCTGTTTGTGCATAAGTCAAGTTGACATACAGCCTCCTCGTGGCGCCCCTGGATAGCCATCACAACAACCGTTGGGTGGTGAACTAATGTATGCAGCGATCCCCCTCTGCCCGAGGGTCAAATAATGGGCCTGGCCTACCAGTTGTAGGTTGTGCGTGAGGTTGACTCCCTCACCACACAAAAAACCAACGGTTACGAACCGACAACAGGCCTCGGATATGGACGGATTCAAAGTTGACGACCCCAGCAAACGATTAAAGGACACTGATTTTCGGTTCTGCACGTGGAATGTGAGGTCCCTGAACAGACCACGTGCAGCCGATGAACTCGCGGAGGCCCTAGACTGCTACAAAGCAGATGTCACCGCCATCCAGGAGATGCGATGGGATGGGCCGGGCAAAAGGAAGATGAGAAACTGCGACATCTACTACGGTGATTGCTACAAAGAGGGAAGGCAGCGCTTATTTGGATGCGGATTCGTTGTTCGAGGCAGACTTAGGCAAAAAGTCTTAAGCTTTGATTATATCAGCGAGCGCCTCATAACAATCCGCATCAAGGCTAAATTCGGGAACATCAGCCTGATTTGCGCACACGCCCCGACGGAGGAGAAGGATGACGATAGCAAGGATGACTTCTATGATCTCCTAGAAAGAACATACGATCGATGCCCCAGCTATGACACCAAGATCGTTCTAGGAGATTTCAACGCACAGCTGGGCAAGGAAGAAATCTTTGCTAGAGTCATCGGAAAACACAGCCTGCACGACAACACATCCGGAAACGGACTCAGGCTGGTAGATTTCGCCTCGGGGCGTAACCTCTCTGTGATGAGCACGCGGTTCCCACACCTCAACATCCATAAGGGGACCTGGCGGTCTCCTGATCAATCAACCGTCAACCAGATTGATCACGTTGCGATCGACGTCAGACACTCCTCCAATATTCTCGATGTCCGAACGTTCCGAGGAGCCAACATCGACTCGGACCATTTCCTTGTTGTAGCCAAGGTATGCATGAGGATATCGAGAGAAGTACGGAGTCGAGAAAGAACACTACGGTTTGACGTCGGAAAGCTACAATCGCAATCGACCGCTAGGAACTTTGCCGACCGAGTCTCCCTGAAACTCTCTGAAAGTTCGACGCTGCCTGCACATTCAATAGAAGAAGAATGGAAACGTTGTCAAAAAACCATCAAAGAAGCTGCCACTGATGTGCTGGGTTTCACGACACCACCCAGAAGGAACCCATGGTTTGACGACGAGTGCAGGCAGGTACATGCAGCCAAGCAGGAGGCCTACAAGGCAACGCTGCATCGAACAACGAGAGCTGTTCGTGAGCTCTACGAACAGAAGAGAAGGGAAGAGCACCGGCTTCTCAGAAAGAAAAAGAAAGAGCATGAGAAGCGCGCGGTCGTGGAGATGGAGAGGTGTTACGACAGGAAGGAGGTCCGAAAGTTTTACCAAAAGGTAAAACAAGTATCAGGAAGATATAGACCTCGGACCGAAGCCTGCAGGGACGAAAATGGACAACTAGTAGTAGAATCGCAGTCGATGCTGAGAATTTGGAAAAATCATTTCTGTAGACTTGTCAACGGCGATGACGACACAAATTCCGCTGTCAGGCAGAATGTTTCACTCAATTTGGACGATGATGAACACGAATTCCGTCCCCCCGACTTAGACGAAGTTAAGATAGCGATATCTAGACTGAAGTCGAACAAAGCTGCTGGAGCGGACGGATTGTCCGCGGAATTGTTTAAGGCAGCTGGAGATGACCTGGTTGGGCGCATGCACCAGCTCATCTGTAAGATATGGTCGGAGGAAAGCATGCCCGATGAGTGGAATATCAGCGTCGTTTGTCCGGTCCACAAGAAAGGAGACCCCTTTGACTGCGCCAACTATAGAGGGATCAGCCTCCTTAACATCGCTTATAAAATACTCTCTGCCGTTCTGTGTGAACGCCTGAAACCCTTTGTCAACAACCTGATAGGTCCTTATCAGTGCGGTTTCAGGCCAGGAAAGTCCACAATAGACCAAATATTTACACTCCGGCAGATCCTGGAAAAGACTCAAGAGATGCAGATCGACACCCACCACCTATTTGTCGATTTCAAGGCCGCATATGACAGCGTGCATAGAGACGAGCTATACAGCGCCATGTCTAGTTTTGACATTCCTGCCAAACTCGTCAGGCTGTGCAGGATGACGATGGAGAACTCTCGCTGCTCCATCAAGGTCGGTAACGAACTCACCGAGACCTTCAATGTCAAAAAAGGTTTTAGGCAAGGCGACACGCTGTCATGTGACTTCTTTAACATCATACTTGAGAAGATCGTGCGAAACTCTAACGTCAACACCCGAGGCACGATCTTCCAAAAGTCCGTTCAACTGCTTGCATACGCGGACGACATTGACGTGATTGGACGAACACAGCGAGCCGTCAATGAGGCGTTTGCTGGCATTGAAGCGGAAGCGGCTAAAATGGGTCTAGCGGTAAACCAGGGCAAAACAAAGTACATGCTGTCATCACGAAAGGACGCACAACACCGACGTCTCGCACAGAGCGTCATATTGGGCAGCAGAAACTTTGAGGTAGTCAAGGACTTCGTCTACCTAGGCTCCGGAGTAAATAGGGACAACAACACCAGTACCGAGATCAAGCGCAGAATTGCTCTTGCCAATCGCTGTTTCTTTGGGCTCAAGAGGCAATTGAGTAACAGAGCCATCTCTCGAAACACCAAATTGAGCTTGTATAAAACCCTGATCATCCCAGTCCTGCTCTATGGCGCAGAGACATGGACGCTATTGAAAGCGGATGAAGAAGCTCTTGGTTGTTTTGAGAGAAAAGTTCTGCGTACGATCTTTGGTCCTGTTTGCGTTGATGGCGTTTGGAGGAGAAGGTTCAACCACGAACTATACGGGCTGTACAGCGGCATGCACCTAGTTAAGCGTCTTCGGATCCAACGCTTAAGATGGCTAGGTCATGTAGAGCGGATGGACACCACAGCTCCGGCCCGAAGAGTCTTCGACACCGAGCCATTGGGACAGCGCAACAGAGGACGTCCTCGCACTAGATGGCGCACACAAGTGGAAAAGGACCTCAACCAACTTGGTGTGCGCAACTGGAGGCAGCTGGCGAAAGATCGTGCTGGCTGGAGAGGCATGTTGGTTGAGGCCCAGGTCCACCCCGGACTGTAGCGCCAATCGAAGAAGAAGAAGAAGAAGGATTCCTATCCGGTCGAAAGCCTTTTCGAAATCAAGGGCCAAAATCGAAACGCGATTTCGGGCAGAGAGGGCTTTTGTTACCACAACATCAATATGAAATAAAGCGTCCAAACAACCACGTTTTGGTTTGAAACCTACTTGCTTTATGTTGGCGAATTTTTTTGATTCCGTAAACCAGAGAAGCCGCTTTGCAATGATCTTTTCTAAGATCTTAGATAGCAGGGTATGAGGGATACCGGGGGGTATCCGTTAATACAATTAGGACTTTTGTTAGTCTTTGGGATGAGGATTACAGCAGCCATTTTCCAACTCTGTGGAATGACGCTGGTGTTGAAAATATTGTTGTAAAGCTGAAGAAGTCTAACAACATCAATGTGTGGGAGGTTTTATAGTATGGGGTATGAGATGCGGTCCCATCCTGGGGTTTTACCCTTTACACTGTGTAAACAATTATTTATAATTATCGGCGGGGATATGCTTAGAGATTGGTTTTTATTCACTATAAATGTGTGAGAAGTTATCATCATGCGAACCTGGTGACCAAAAAATTGCTTATTTCACCTGTTCTGAATATGGCGCCACTAGGGAATTAATGGAATTGATGGTTGATGGCGTTTTGTTGTCCATAAGGCAGCGTATCTTATGCCAAATAGTTTGCGTAGAGCAGGAGCAACGGCTAGAGGCTGTGAATTGCTCAAAGATTTTAGATTATAGTAATTAAGTTGCCTCCGAAAAGTTGCATTCGCTTTTTTGAATAGTACAACGTGGTCTAACGTTGGCCTTTTCTTACATTTTTTCCATGCTGCTACCTTGTTATTTCTTAGGGAAGCAAGCTCTGCGTTCCACCAAGGAACTGAATGCTTATGGCTTTTAGGGGAGGACTGGAGGATGGAGATGTTAGCAGCGGACCTCATGCATTTTAATAATGTAGCCGCTTCTTTATTGCTGAGTTGGAGTTTAAAATTTACTGGTGATTTGCACTTTGCAATGATGTTGATAAGGTCAATTTTGTTGAAAAGTTGATCTGGTAGGATGTAGATTGTGAAAATAGGGAGTTTAACTGGAATCGATTGCGATGGCCAGTAATTTGCACGTAAAGTATATTTGCTTGTGTGATACATTATTCCTAACTAGAATACCAATGCCTTGTTTGGCTGTGGTGTTGCTAGGAAATTGTCGAAGTAAGCAGTGTATCCTTTTGGTATGAAGGGTTGCTGTTTGTATGGACAGTGGATTTCTGGAGGGCATTAACGCAAGGTCTGTGGTTCTTAATCAGGAGATTTAATTCATCATAGTTGTTTTTATAACCTTTAATATTCCACTAAAGAATATGTAAATAACCAGGTATACCGGTATGAAGTGAGCGTCAGGATACAAATGTCTCGGTAGGGAACATTTGTTGTGAACGAGCCCTTATTTTTTTTTTGTTTGTTTGCCATGACATCTATGAAAAATATTTAGTATACATCAAGTCATTGATACATAAAGTCATTGAACAGACAAAATCAGTTTGAAGACGCCGAATTGCAAACGGTATTGGATGGAGATGACACTTTGAGTCAAAAGCAAATGGCAGCAATGTAACAAGTTGCACAACAAACAATTTCTGGCCGTTTAAAAGCTATGGGAAAGATCCAAAAGTGTGGAAAATGGATGCCACATGAATTAAATGAAAGACAAATGGAAACCGAAAAAACACTTGTGAAATTTTGCTTCAAAGACATTCAAAGGTTTTGCATCGGATTGTTACTGGCGATGAAATATGGATTTATTTTAAGAATCCTAACCGGAAAAAATCACGAGTTAATCCGATACAACCATCAACATCGACTGCAAAACCAAATCGATTCGGCAAGAAGACAATGCTGTGTTTTTGGTGGAACCAGAAAGGTGTGGTGTACCACGAGCTCCTAAAACCTGGTGAAACCGTTAATAGTGATCGCTACCGACAACAAATTATCAATTTGAACCATGCATTGATCGAGAAACGACCAGAATTGGCCAGAAGGCACGGCAAGATAAATTTGCTCCATGAAAATGCACCTTCACACAAAGCAAAACCGGTTCAGGATACAATCAAAACACTTGGCTGGGAGCAGCTACCCCACCCGCCGTATTCACCAGACTTGGCTCCTTCCGACTACCATTTTTGTTTTCATCGATGGGACACGCATTGGCTGAGCAGCACTTCGATTCCTACGAAGAAGTCGAAAATTGGGTGTCTGATTGGTTATGTTTAAAAGAAGAACAATTTTATTGGCGTGGTATTCACAAATTGCCAGAAAGGTGGTCAAAATGTGTAGAAAACAATGGCCAATACTTTGAATAAAATGTTTTTGCTTTCCCATTAATAATTAGAGTTTTATCTATTTTTTTTCAATTTTCATTTCATACCGGTATACCTGGTAAGCTGGGTTATACTGGGAAAAGACATGGATGGGTGGGGTTGACTGATACAGATTTTTAGTCACCCGGGTTCCACTAGTAACCAGTGGAAGTAGTCTCTATTATTTTTTTATCATGAGTCAACATCATCGGTTTCTGATTGGGGTATGTTGTATTGCTTTTTATGAATGAGAGTTTTAGTTTCTGTTGAGATAGGTGAGGGAGGCTGTAATGTTTTATTGGTGGTAATAATGTTTTGATTGGGAGGAAGGGAAATATGTGGGAAGTGCTATATTGGAGGAGTAGGTGGTTGAAAAAGAATTTGCTGTATGAGAGGATTTAGCTTTACAAGAAAGTGAGTTTAGTGTTATGCTATTAGCATTGTGTTCGTGTTTTGTGCGTGTTTGTGCTTGAGGTGTTAAGAGTATTCGCCGTTGCGCCTTTGGCAATCGTTGAGTAAGATGAGGATAGGGTTTGGGAGGGGTTTTGTTCTTTATAAACTTTCTTAGCCTCGGATATACTACATTTATGTATGGTTTTTATTTTTAGGGTTTCCTTAGCTTGTCATTCTTTAGAGGAAGAAGCGTGTTCTTCTAGACAGTTTGCCCATGAAACAAGTGTGCACTTGTTTGGATTGTGAGGTGGAAGGTTACACGTTTCGCAGGAAGCATTACCCCTGCACCTTTGCAGTGTGGTCTAGGAGTTGACAGTTTCGATAGCGCATTTGGTTGGGGAAGTATTCTTGAATTTTAAGTTTATACCACCCTATGTCAACAGTACTAGGGGCGGAAACGGTCAAACGTAAGGAGGATGAGCCCAGTGGGAAGCTGATTTCCATCAAACATTTTTTTTTAAATTTATACACTTTGGTTACTCCTTGAGATCTCATTTCGTTGGCAATTTCTATTTCATTAACATTTATGAGGCAGAGTGCAAAAACTGTAACCTTCGAATAGTTTAGGTTGGAGTAAAGTGTAACAGTTATCGGACATAGGTTGGATCGGCAACTTTGTAAGTCTTAGTAAGGATTAGGAGGCTACCGTCGCGAAGTTGGGTAACTTTTCCATAAGCGGTACTAATGTTATCTACGGATTTTTTTTAACAAAAAATACGCTGAAGGACCTAACAGATATTTGCTCATTGGCTGGAGCTATTATCACGAATTTGGGATCATTAAAGACTGAATGTATTTGATTAATCTGACTTAGTTCACTAGTATGGGATGTGGATTTTTTTTTTATTGCTGAGTTCTGCTAGCGGTTCTGCGTCGAGAGCGCCAAACCGATTCCCCAAGAGAACACTCGGCCCTGAGGCCATAGCTTAATTGTTTTTGCAATCCACTAGTTAATTGTTCACAAGCAAATGAGGGGAAGGAGAAGAAAGGATTATTGTTTGTTATGGAAATAGCGAGATAAGCTACCGACGAGAAGAAGGCGAGCGAGAACACAATCCGTTAAACGATGTTTACGCCTCGGAGGATAGGCGCAGACTGAACGATTAATTTCTAATATGCAGTCTTTCTGGTAATTTCTGGGAAGCAAAATTTCAAAGTCCAATTTTCTCTACAGCAACAAACTTTTTAGATGAAGCAATCATACTGGCCGAAGTCTCTGGTCTTGTTCATTGTCTGAGCACAACAACTGGAGCGGAGGTAATTTCATATAAAATAAGCTACTTTTAATGTGTGTATATTTACTGCAATTGCAATACCAACACCCAGCGCCTTGCAACGCATTTTAAAAAAAATAATAAAAAAATTATATTAAAAAAAGTACCCAGAGCGTTGCGACGCATTTAAAAAAAAATCGAAAATAGTTAAGAAAATAACCTTTTCAAGAAAATTCTGAACAAAGTTGCCAGACACATCAGTGCTCTAGCTCATATCATTTAAGAGTATATAAAGGACAAACAAACCCACATTGATTTTTATTTATGTAGAAGATTATATGTTTATTACAAAAAAGTTCACATCCATATAACCGTGAAAGACATCTGAATTTCCAATATGTTTCAAATATAACTACAAATTGTTGCAGGAACGTTAATTAGGCGTATCCTTTGAATAGTTTGAAGTGTAAGAAGACGACACATGTTGGACAAGGAATTTTGTTTGAGGAGTAGATCAGTGATATTTTGTGATTTAGTTAGGAGCAAAAGGTTTCCATCGCGAAGTTGGCTGAATTTACATACTAGGAGAAAACAAATTAGCATATGGAGAATGAGTTCTTCCAACAGTTATCTATCCAACATCCTGCTTCAAAACAACATTGAAGTGCTTCGATTAGTTAATACAAACCTTACCCAAAGTCATCTCATTGCATCTTTGCAAAGACAACCCTACAATGTCCCTAAGACACATTATCCTCGAATAAACCCTCGTCAAAACAACAGCAAAGAACTGTTCCCAAACGATTCTATAGAAACAATACTACAAACAATCTCAGTAGAAAATGTCAATCAAATGTACCATCTTGTATAACTTTACGCCACCCAATGACCCTGGTAGCTAGAGCTGGATGTTATTACCATTGTAATTCATTCCACTTTAATAAAGTTGTACATACATACAAACATACAAGCTCCGAAATTACACGTCGCAGAGCTCTGAAATTTTCAACAAAAATCGTTCTAAAATTTATATGCTGAATGTGACAATTTTTAAATCGGTACGGTTCGGAAGTTGCGAGCACTTTTGAAACGGGAATAAAATTTTCAAAATAAGGGTGGTTGCATCAATCCAGTATGAAACCATTTCAAGTTGCGTAGTCGTCGCTATCAACTGTGGGTTGTAACTTCCATATATACACACACATTTTTCATATTTTGCTTTGGTGCAACCATTCATTTTTTCGACGTCTCAATCGAACATATTCGAACGACTGCCTGAGTCATCAAACGAAAAGGAAACAATAAACATTTTCGCACTTTTCTTATTTTGTCATTCCCAAACTATCTATGCATGTACATATTGAACTTTTGAACGGATCAGCCGATGTAGATAAAATTTCAGAGCTAATTAGTCTAGCTTAATGTGTTACAAGATAGCCTAATATTTTTCATGGTTCATGAAGTTTGACTTCAATTTGCACAACAAGTGAACATCGTGCTCAGATACAAAGATAGGATTTCCAAGAACTTTTTTTTATGAATCGCTTGATATCCCTCCACGTTTTGTGTAAATGCATTTAAACATTATAAAATCAAAACAGAGTAAGGTTTCATTATAAGTAATCTAATAACAAATTATTTGCTAAGCAACATATTTTTGGGAATAATAGCACATATCGAACCCAATCATGTCCATAAAATATTTTTTGAATGGCATGATCATAGAATACATTGCCTAAAGTCAACAACAGAAACTCAATGTTCATCGTTAACATGGAGAAAGCAATTAGATTCTGCAATTTACTCAACTTCTACTATCGTCCGCTTAGGCACTGGTCAACCTGCTGAATTTTCGTGCTCTACACAAGACAAAATTCATATCCTAGATTATTTTTCTGGCTTCATTATATTTACACTAATTGTAAATGGAGAAATATTCTCCTCGCCTTTTGTTTCCGAAAAAAAAATTTATCTTGGGTTGTTACTTACTTGTTTTTTTATTTAAGTCTAGAACGATTTGGAAGTTACATAAGAGAGGAATGAAGAAGTACTTCATTCATTCTTTCTGCTGAAAGGAGTTATTACGTACCTGGGAGGGCATGGGACTTCGCATACAGGGCAAAGTTGTTGATTGCTCGTGACGACGTAACTTCTAGCACGGTTTGCAACAATGAGCGGTTGGTTCGCCAAACTTTTCCATATCACTGCTGGTCTATTAGTTTCCATGCACTTAATTGCGTACGTCGACAATCTAGTAACATACAGAACTGGTCATGAAGTCGAGGTAATAAATGTGTTGAGCGTGACTTCGATATGGGTCAGCTATTTTGGTTTGGCTGGAAGTTGATTATCAATTTCCAGAAGTGTGAAACAGTCGTAAACGTATAAGTAAAAACTGGCGCAAGTTCGGCATAGTTGACCAGCAAAGACTACCGTTAACTGTGAAAAGTGTATTGAGATATCTCGGTTCTTGGCTGGATCAATATCTGTATTTTGACAATCATAGATATTGCTCAGACAAAAGTCAGAAAGCAATTTTTTCGCCTGGTTCACTATTCCGCTCAACAAATCACATTTCTTCTATCGTAAATGGGAACATTTTTTATGAGGAAAAGATGATTTTGTTAAACGCTACGGTAAGAGTTGGCTTGAGTCACATAACAAACATTATTTCTGCCATAGAAGGTGTAGTTGATGTGTGCTGGGGATTTAATAATAACACTATGCAGCTAGTGTGTTTTATAATCAAGAACAACCTCAATTCCAATAGCTACATTAAACGCCAGGTGTGGAGAAATCTTAAAAATGTCTAAAAACCTGATGATATAAATTTTGTGGTTTATTTCCCTGTAACATAACACGGAAAGGTATCAAGACACGAACTATTGCAATCAATTGAAATCGAAATGGAGAAGCCCTTAAAGTAAACACTTGTTATTATGACTCCGTAGAAGGAATAGAAAAAAATTCTTTGAATTTGTTTTTTTTTATGCTGGCAGAACTTCATTCCAGGCAATTACACAAACGGCACAAATTGAATCATGTGTTACTTGACGGAAAAACTTCCGTATTAACTTTATTGGATGTCATCAGCCGATTACCATATGACTCTCATAGCATGAGATGATCTACTTTCTTAATATAGTATATAATGTATAATATGTCAAGTTTGCTTCATTAATCAGCATTTAATAGAAGTAGGTAGCTATGATGGAAACTTTTATAATGAGAAATTTATAAAAGGTATGTGCATCGACCCCAACCTCGATGTCGTAGGTTCGATTCCTGCTCCGTGCGACGAAGACAATTTTCACGACCCCACCTTTTTAGAGTCAATGACAATGCTCAAAGAGTATTTCCTGTCTAGAAAAATCTTCTCAAACTTGGCCGTTCGGATTCGGCATTAAACTGTAGGTCCCTTCTCGTGAGAGAACAATAGCACACACAACACGATTGGTTACTGAGAACCTAAGCCCTGGCCCTCTACGGGCTGTAGCACTACCCATATTATTATTATTATTATATGTGGCATTTCGACTGCGAGGGTATAATAAAAGCGAGGCCTACACGAAAAAATAACTTGGTTGGTATTGGAAGCTATTCTAAATGTGGGAATTTAGCTTGCTTAGACGTGAAAGTAAATACTTATTATTCTAAAGTGAACAGTAAAGAATATGTTTCATTTTGTTCCAGGAAAAAACTGTTCAGTATAAACAAAATATTGGTTCCAAATTAGTTATCTCGTTGTTTGTGGAGGTCAATAACGATTCATTTCTAATATGCAGTCTTTCTGGTGAAGTTGCATGCATTAAGTTTTGTAATGGAGTTATTTTGTGGAAGCGACATTTCAAAGTCCAATTTTCTCTACACCATCAAACTTTTTAGATGAAGCAATCATAGTGGCTGAAGTCTCTGGTATTGTTCATTTTCTGAGGACAACAAGTGGAGCGGAGGTAATTTTAATAAAATAAGCTACTTTTAATGAGAGTATATTTACTGTTTTTTTTCATTGTACTATCATCATCCAGCGCCTTGCAACGCGAGTTGCGACGCATTTAAAAAAAATCACATATCTTAACAATTCTGAATAAAGTTGCCAAACACATCAGTGCTCTAGCTCATATCATTTAAGAGTCTATAAAGGACAAACAAACCCACATTGATTTTTATTTATTGAGATTTTTTTATGTATTTATTTATTTATTTTTTCTTTAAACAGCTCAACGTTATAAATAAGTGTTACATGAAATATACTATTGCACAATTTACAGAGATTGGGTTAGAATAACCTTACTATTGACCATCTATATACTTATTTCCAAATTATATATGGCACTTTTTAATTTGTAGGAGAGGAAATGCTGTTGATAAAAACCTCTATTCAACTGACTTACATAATAGGTAAATAATCATAAAAGTACAAAAATATGTGGAGTTACAAAGTAAAAGAAAAAAACGATTTCAAGTTTTATGTACAATATACGTAAACAAGAAATAATAGGTAAATGATGATTGAATAAATAAATTAGTATAAAAATAAATAAAAAATATATATATAAATGAAGCTAAGTAAATAAATATATATATAAAATATAAAATAAATAGATAAGTAAATAAGGTATAAATGATATAAATAAATATATAAGCAAACAAACAAGCAAATAAATAAATAAGTATGTAAATAAATCAATTAATAAATAAATAGATAAATATGAAGATAGGTAAATTAAATAATTGGGACTTAACTAAATAAAGACATATATGCACATTATGTTTCGCTTACTAAACTTGAAATCAAGTGGCTGTCGGATTGGTTACAAGACATATTTATATCGTTCAAATAACTTACTTAGTCTAGTATGAGCTTATTCAATATTGGACATTTTATGTATCTCATCGGTAGAAAAATACCATGGCAAGTTAAGCATCACATTGATTAACTTATTCTGTGTAACTTATAGTTTGCGTATATGGGTTTTAGCACATTGATCCCATACTGGAGAATCGTAAAAAATAATTGGTTGGAAAACTGTTTTGAGAATGGCAGGCTTATTAGTATTGCTTAATTTGGACTTACGATTTATGAAAGAATATAGCATTCTTATTGCTTAGTTGACTTTTTTAATTATGCTCTGAATATGAATATTGTAGGTTAGTGTCTTGTCGAGATGCACCCCAAGGTACTTAGCAGTTGATTTCCAATCTGATTCAATGTTATTTATTGCGATTTTGTTGCTTGGTAAGAAGCAGGCTTTCCTTTTTCTGGTAAAAAGGTAGTCTGGGTCTTTGAAGCATTTAATTTAATTTTCCATTTACTAAGATATTTTTCTATATCATTTGCACCTGATTGCAATTTGGTTACGACGTTACAACCCAACGAACCGAGCGCAAAGATGCATGTGTCGTCTGCAAACATAGCGACTTCATGAACTGTTGAAAATGTTGTTCAGTATGGGAGCAAATACTCAACCTTGGGGTACGCCTTCCTTAATTGGAAAAGCTTGTCACAGACAGTTGTTTACGGAAACCATGAAATTAGTTATAAAGAACTGGACTATATTGACCAAGCAGATTGGAAAATTTAGGTTTAGAAGTTTGTACAGCAAACCATCGTGCTATACCGTACCAAAGGCCTTTTCTATATCCAGAAGAACCATACCTGTACTTTTACCAGCCTCAAAATTACCTTTTATGGTCTTAGTAACGCGGTTAATTTGATGCACTGCGGAGGTGTGTCCTGAAACCAAATTGTTGAGGTGGAATTATGTTGTTTGTTTGATAATTTTTTCAAAACATTTGCTTATTGGACGGTAACTCCTGGTTCCGCAAGGGTCTTTTCCTGGTTTTAGAATGGATATAATTTTTGACGTTTTCCATTCTCGAGGAGAGAAACCTATTTTTAGACAACTGTTGAAAAGATTTTGTAAGAATCTAATGCCGCATGATGGGAGGTTCTTGAGATAAATGTTTTTTATCATATCCAAGCCACTGGACTTTGTGTTTTTTAAAATTCGTATGGCAGCTTTTAGGTCTTCTGTTGATATGAGATGGTTGTCATCAAAAGTTGAGCCTTGGTTATTAATTTGAGCTATGGCCTGTTGTACTAAACTTTCCACGCTACTGATTATGTTATTTGCAACAGAATGAATGGTATAGAAAAACTTAGCCAAAGCATTCGACTTTTCGTCATTGGAAACTAATATCGAATTTTGTTCTTTCAGTGCTGGAGTGATTTGGCTTCTACGTATTATAATTTTAACTAAATTCCAAAAGGTTTTGCTACGATTATCTAATTCTTGCAGCTTCCTGTTCCAACTTTGGTTACTAATAGTCAGAATATGTTCTTTTATTCGTCTAGATAACGTTTTCGCAAAGTTCATAAAAGTGCTGTCTCTAGTTCTTACCCATTTGCACCTGGCAAAATTCCTGATTTTTATTAGTTCTATGATGTGGCGTGGAAGCACGTTGTTGTTGCACTGGATAGCTTGATTAGTAAAATAGTCCACTGCTGTGTCAATATGGACTGGTTCTAATTCACTCGGAAGCATTTCCTACTACCATTTATTTATTTTGCGTATTCTTAAGTAAGTGCCAGTTTGTATTTTTGTACTTTAACACTACGTTCTAGGATTTTCCGGGCAGCAGAATAGTAGTACATTTGACTGGCAAGTGATCTGAGGTGAGATCATTTATTACTGTAGGTTGAGTTGAAAGTTCTTCCACATTGGTAAGAAAAAAGTCCAGAGTTGATGGGTTAGCTCTTTGGTTTGCTAGGATATATGTTGGGTGAGGGGGATATAAGATGTGGAATGGGTGACTTGAATGTAGGTTGGCAAGAACATTGCCTCACGAATTTGCTCTTATGCAACACCAGTTCTTATGTCTGCAATTTAGATCGCAACCAATTAGAAAAATATCGTTTAGTTTTAACAGTTCTTGCAAATCATGAATAAAAGTCTTGGCGTTTTTGTGGCGTCGTACGCCGTCCAGGGAAGAAAACACGAAATATTTTTAATGTACGACCATTTCTTAATGGTATTTCTACTCCTATGTTCTTAATTAATTTCGTTTTAACAATTGGAAGGACTTTAAGGATTATTGTTCTTTTTACTACAACAGCTACACCACCTCCCCTTCCTTCACGATTTAGACGATACACCTTATATTCTCTATTTGACAAGACATGTTTCAGTAACAAGACCTACATCAATATTATGAGAGCTTAAAAAGCAAAATATTCTGCAATTTTTAGTCGTCGGAGAGCTTTTGCCTGTAATGACATCTTTATTGGCCACTTTTCGCAGTGTATTGTGTATTCAGTAAGTTAGCTAAATTAGCCAAAATTACTAAACGCGGTAGATCCCCAAATTCAGAGGGTGTTTCCAATCCCTCCGATAAGAAACTTCGTAGTATGAGTGCAACTAGTGCGGCAAAGATGAACTCAAGGTACAATCGTTTCAGTGCCTTTCGGAGTATGTTGGATACAGACGATAATGATATGGACGAAATTATTTCGCCAAACGTACAGAAAAAAGAGAATGTGCCTCCTATTAAATTGATCGAAAAAACTAGTGACTATGTTCACAGTTTAATGGTGTCATTAAATAAATCTGATTACTCCATTAAAAAAAAATCTCCATTGGAATAAAAATCCTGTGTAAATCTTTAGAAACATACACCAGTGTAGTGTCAAATCTAAAAGAAAACAAATGTCAATTCTTCACCCACGACATGAAAAGTGTAAAAGCATTTAAAGTTGTTCTGTTTGGACTCGACGATTTAAATGTTGATTTATTAAAGTCGAAATTGATTGAAATCGGCCTGAAATGCATGGAAATTAAGAAAATTAATAAAAACTATGGACATTATAGTGAAACATTTTATTTAATTTCATTAGAGAATGGATCAATCAAATTAAATGATTTAAAAAAACAATACCGATCTGTTTTCATACTCAAGTGGGATGGAGCTTTCAACGAAAACTAAAAGGTAAACCGACACAATGCCATTTTTGCCAGATGTTCGGACATGGTTAGCGCAACTGTCACATTAAATCATATTGTGTTATTTGTGCTGGTTCTCACAAGACCGTTGACTACATCAAGACAGAAACTCTCAAATGTGTTAATTGCAATAGTTCTCATAAAGCCAGTGATGCTGGTTGCTTGGCTAGATCCAAATATTTAGAGCTTAAAAGCAACTTTGCCAATCGCAAGAACCAAACTCATCAGCTGACAAAAAAAGCTTCTTTGTCAACGAAAGCTCCCGCCACTGTTGCAGTAAACAGCACGCCGAAGCAACTTGACTTGTCATCTACGTCAGACTTTCCCTCCCTTCCTCGCCGAAGTCAACTAATGAATCAAAGTAAACAACGAGTGGAAACCGTCAGCTGTGTGCCACCGCCGAGCACATGGGAGAGTGCTACTCATCATTCAAGTGGTTTGATCAGCAACAACAACAATATTTTCACCATGGAGGAATTAAATGTACTAGTTATTGAGATGATAAGTAAATAAGCTACTTGTAAATCAAAAGCAGATCAGTTTCAAGTTATCGCACAGCAAGCTACTAAATTTGTGTACTCTAATGATAAGTAATAATATGGTAGATAGTAACTTAAATATTGTAACATGGAATGCTAGGGGGATTCGAAACAAAAGCATTGAATTCTTAGATTTTTTAAATAGAAAAAACGTTCACATAGCCTTAGTAACAGAGACATGGCTTAATGAAACTTATCGTTTATCCACCCAGAATTTTAAATGCTATCGTCTAAATAGAACTGTTGGAACTGGTGGTGGAGTCGCAATATTTGTGCGTAGATCGGTTCAACACTCGCTCTTACCTGTTATTAGAACACATTTAGTAGAAAACTTAGGAATCGAGGTGAGGTTATCAAACCAAAAAACAATTAAAGTCTTGTGTGTTTATTTTCCGGGTGCTACTGTGACAAACGCTAATAAGACTACTTTAAGTAATGATCTCCGGAAAAGTGTGTCCTTAAATGATGATTACTTAGTTGGAGGCGACCTAAACTGTAGACATAGGGATTGGGGTTGCACACGTGCAAATACATGGGGTAATGTACTTTCAAGTCTTAGTGTTGTGTTGCCCTTTACGTTAATGTTTCCACATAGTCCAACTTATGTACCTGCTGGTTCACGTGGTCGTCCGTCTGTTCTAGATATATTTATTACTAACTGTCCTAGCTATGTATCTCAACGTGTATGTCTTAATGAATTGACCTCGGATCATAACCCTGTATTTTGCAAGCTTCTTCTGTGTGGTATGGAAGTTTATGTTATATGCAAGACTTAAAAATGCGAATTGGAATCGGTTTAGAGCAAATATAAGTCAGAAACTTCGGCAGGTTGACACCGAGTTAGACCATATAACCTGCAAACAGGATGTTGACCTTTTTGTATTAAGTTTCACAAAACAAATTCTAGACTCAACTAATGAGAGTATTCCAAAAATAGCTAAAAAGGACAATTGCATTAAGCTTCCAACTGATGTTTTAAATCTTATAAAGTTAAGAAATATGCACAGAAGAAACTGGCAACGATACAGACAAATTGTAGATAGAAACGAAGTCAATTATCTCAACAAGATCATCAAAGAGAGTATAGCTCGAATTCGTAATGACTCTTGGAATAATAAACTTAAGCACTTAGACAAAAGTACTAAGCCGTTCTGGAATATTGTAAAATTAGTTAGAAATAAGAACAGTCGTATCCCGTGTCTCAGAAACACTTTAAATACGTATTTTACAGAAGTTGAAAAGGCTAATGCGCTAGCCCAAACATTTGAGCGTAATCATAACATAGCGCGCCATCTGGGTGATTTTTGATTTGGCAAATGGTACTGTTCAGACATTCCAAACAATGAACTCAGTCACACCTTTAAATGAATTTGTGAATGAAGACGATATCAATTTTTTTATCAGCAATCTAGTAACGAGAAAATCTGGTGGACTAGATTTAATAAGAAATGCATATTTAAAAGAATTACCGAAAATTGGAATAAAGATGTTGGCATATGTTGTAAATGCATGTTTGAAACTGAAATACTTTCCAACAAATTGGAAGGTAGCTAAAGTTATGCCTATTCTTAAAGCTGGTAAGCGTTCAGATAGTCCTGATAGTTACAGGCCAATTAGTTTACTTAGCAGCCTGAGTAAACTCTTTGCACGAATATTAAAAGAAATGATTATGAAGATTGTTGATGATAAGAACATTTTTCCCAAAGTACATTTTGGGTTTAGGCGTTATCACAACACTTCTCATCAAGTTAAGAGAATCTGTAATCACATCAAAAGTAATCGTATCGATGGTAAATCGACCGGCATGATTTTACTTGACATTGAGGAGGCATTTGACACTGTCTGGCATAATGGTATTTGTGCAAAATAGTTCTAAGTTTCCTGTCTGATCGTTGTGTCCAAGTCCATGTTAATAGTGGTGTTTCAAATTTTATATATTATAATGCAGGTGTACCCCAAGGGTCTGTCTTGGCGCCAACCCTTTACAATTTGTATGCCTCTGATTTTCCAGAATTACCTGAATGTGAAACTGCTATCTTTGCCGATGACACAGCTATATTTTCATCACATAAGTTCGCTCTTAACATTGAGAGCAATCTTAAATATGCGATGGAAATTATTTTTAGTTACTGTGATTAATGGAAGATTAAATACAATGAAGATAAGTTACAAGCGATATTTTTCACACGAAAAAGAAAAGTTTGTTTTCTCCCTAGTTCCAGCTTTCGGGTGAATGGAATCAACGTTGAGTGGAAGAACAACGTTAGGTATCTTGGTATTCATCTTGATAGCAAATTAACTTTTCATGAGCACATCAACCAAACTCTCAGGAAAGTTAACATTGCAAAGAAAATTCTTTACCCCTTTATTAATAGAAAATCCTTTTTGTCTACCTCCAACAAAGTAATCATACTTAAGGCTATATTTCAAGCCATAATACCTTACGGTTGCCCAGTATGGGGAAAATCCGCACAGTGTCATATTAAAAGATTACAAATAGCCCAAAACAAAGTCTTAAAAATGATGTTGGACCTACCACGGGATTATTCCACCTTAAAACTCCACAGAAGAGCGGGTGTTGAGCTGATCTATAAAAGGATATTGAAACTGACAGATAAGTTTAATTACTCATGTGCTTTTGCTGAGAATCCACTAGTCAATGAATTAACAAATTGCACTCTGCAAAGTGAATAAATGTTATTATATGCATATACATTGTAATCTACACGATTTATTTGTTAAACTTTAATATTGTTAGTATTTCCTGCACATTTATTTATTTTTTCTTTGCATCTATTTATTTATATATTTATTTATTTATTTATTTGTATATTTACTTATTTATTTATATATTTATGTACTTATTAATTAATTTATTTATTTATATATATTTATGTACTTATTTATTTATTTATATATTTATTTATTTATTAATTTATTTATTTATTTATTTATATATATTTATATACTTATTTATTTATTTATTAGTAACACCTTTATTGTAACATCATTTTTCACCAAATTACTGGTTTCAAACATCAATTTACATATGTTTATTGATTACACAAAAATGTAAATGTATATATACGCATATACCAATTATATATATACTTTTTGTTTCTCTTGTATTGAAGGTTTTTTGTCGTATTTTCCTTCAAATATGTTTGTCACAACACAATGTTATATTATAAATTTCACAATCATGTAAAAACTTTTCCAGAAGTAAGATATTCGATTTATCAAATCTCTGTATTAGATACTGTGCGATAGCTAAAATCAATGTAAGCTTTTCATAACGAAATAAGCATCTCTCTCTCTCTCTCTTCTGCTATTTTATTGCGAATGCTTCTAGCATTCCAACAAATAATGTTAAGGCCAACATTCATTCTTATTTACCTTGTTGATACAAATACTTAATAGCTAATTGTGCGAACTTCTCAGCTTTCGAAGTACAATTTGCAAGTGAAGTTATTATTATCAGTGGTCGGAGCGTTGATTTCATCAATGGTGAAAAGCTCACTTGAAGCTTTCGATCCTACGGCTGTGAAATTATTTTTGCTGGTCCATGCATTAGAACGAGAGCAGGATGGATTTGCTGCTTGAGTAAGTGGTGGGGTTGCATTCTTGCGCCGAGATGGTAGAGCGGGAAAATCATTGATGTTCGAGGTGAACGTTTGGTGTTGCTGATAGCTTTTTTGTGAACCGACTCTAGACAATTGTGTGTTGTTTTTGTTAGACAGTCGAGATCTTATGTCTATAAATGATTTGCTTTCTATTGCCTCGTTTGCCTCGTGTGTTCGCTACATTTCGCACATTTAATATTGGCTGACTTGCACAGATTATATGTTTTATTATAAAAAGATCTTATCCATATAACCGTGAAAGGCATCTGAATTTCCAATATGTTTCAAATATACTTATTATATTTATACATACAAATTGTTGCAGGAACGTTAATTAGGCGTGTCCTTTGAATAGTTTGAAGTGTAAGAAGACGACACATGTTGGACAATGATTTTTGTTTGAGGAGTAGATCTGTGATATTTTGTGATTTAGTTAGGAGCAAAAGGTTTCTATCGAAGCAGAAATTTACATACAAGAAAAAAAAAACATATGGAGAAGGAGTTATCTATGCAACATCCTGCTTCAAAACAACATTAAAGTCCTTCGATTAGATAGTACAAACCTTACCCAATGTCATCTCATTGGCATATTTGCAAACACAATCTCCGGATCCGGTCGTGGGGGTAACTGGAAGACATTATAGTTACATAGCAACAACTAGCCTCGGATATGAATGATATTATCGCTCTTACCGCTATACTAAATCGGAGGAGACTCCCTCCTCAGCTGATTGTACGACGGAGCGGTCGTGATTGAGTCGCCCATCCACAGTTGACCTGGCTATGTGGTAGATGAGCGATACCGCATTTATGTCTTGTATCAGACTGTACTTGCCTAAATGGAGAAAAGCTTCTGGGGAGACGAATCCGTTATGACGTACCCTTTCATAGTATTGTGGGTTTGGGTAGTAAGCCCCGGAGGTCAGGTTATTGTCCGAGTTCATAGCTCTCGCAGTGTGACTTCGAATCAACTTTACCAGGATATTGTCCACTCGTATCAGGTTCGCCCTATTGTTCGACCTCATTGGAGTAGAATTGTCTGTACTAGGACTCTTATGTTCTGTAAAAGCGAAGGCAAGCCCTAAGACAAGCCCTCTCAAGCACCCGAATCTTTTCCATCAAGCTTGCACACACGTGGAACCCCACTTGACAGTCATAGGTGAGCATTGGCCGTATGAGGGCCATGTAGCAGATTACCTTCACTCACGCGTCGAGTTGGCTGTTGTAAAACAATCTTACAATCCCTTACAAAGGGCGAAAGTGCCTCGGGCCCTGGCCAGAGCAGCATCTACATGTTTGTCAAAATATAGATACAGATCTACCCTGATCCCCAGGTATCTGACTACAATCCTTTGCGCCAGTGGTTGCCCTTGCCGTCCAACAATAGAGAACTTTCGCCAATTCTTCGTATCCGCGGAAGCTTTATACAACGGCGTCCTGAACAGAATGGTTTCCGACTTCTAAAAGTTGATATTCAACTTCCAGTCATCGCAATCTCTCATGAATGAGTCGAAGTCACCCTGCGCGAGCGTAGTGATGTCCTCGATCTGTTTGCCTGATTTGTACACGATCAAGTCGTCGGCATACACAATTGCGTGAGGAAGAAAACTTATTAGATCGCTCAAGAAAATGTTGAACAGGATCGGCGAATTAACGGCACCCTGTTGGAGACCATTTTTAATTTCAAAAATACCTGTAGAGGTCACGTTGCCATTCTTGACTACGAACCGTCTACCGGTAAGCATGTTATACAGTAGGTACAGCAGTGGTTTACTAATGCCTAGTCGATTGACCTTACAGTAAAGCCTTTCTTACTATACGGTGTCGAAGGCCTTCTCCAGGTCAATCAAACAGGCGCATGTGCATTGTTTCTTGCTCTTGTTCCATTGGATATCCGACACCAGTTTCGACGCGGCATGACGCGGTGTCATGCCCCGCTCTGAAACCCAATTGGTTATCCGGAATTACATGTTTGTCCTATGTCCAGTTGATCAGAGCTCTATTTATAACCTTCTCGAATACCTTGCTGATGTTCGGAAGGAGACTAATTGACTGGAGGTTGCACGGATTCGAAGAAGCTTGTCCTCGTTTGGATATGGGTTGTACAATCGCAGTTTTCCAATGCTCCGGATAATGTTTCAGAGCATTGTTAAAAAGGATTGTGTACATGGTGACCACTTCCAGAGGAAGATGTCTTAGCACAATGTTGGAGATCTCGTCGATATCAACCGACTTTTTCTTCTTTAGTAATGCGAAGACCACTTGAAGATCTGTCTTCGAAATGAACGGGAGAAGAACCGCTTCGTCGGCGATGACATTGTCTGCCAGGTTTTCGTCATTGATCACGTCAAAGCCGAAGTTCTCAGATCGACATTACTGCAGATCTTATCGAAGTTGAGAGTTGCTAGCTTGCACGCTGTTCTCCAGGTCGTGGTTCGGGTGAACTCTCGTTCACCTTGTACACTTCCTGGAAAACTGCGCCTAGTACTTCAACTTTTCCTTGCGGGTCTTCGACCACAAAGAAGTCATCGTCGAGTACGGCGTTATTGGGATCAATACCTGCTGTAATCAGTATGTGTTCGTTGTCTATCGTCCTGGAAAGCTTAAGAGACGGAAGATCACAATTTTTCTTTCGGAAGAATTTGTAAATTTGTGGAAAAATACTCGGGTTGTTAGATCTAACAGCCTGAATCTTAGTGTTCCAGTACGTGTTTAAAGAAACTCTGTAATTCTGTACAATTAACGTCTGTATATTCTTAATGAGCGATTTCAGTGTCCTAACTTCCTCGCTACGTCTGTAGCGTAAGCCGCCTGTAAAAGGTTTTAATCTTGACAGGAGTATATATACTTTTTTGTTGGTGTAGTGCGTTAATTGTCGCATTGCGATACAAGTTTTCGTTGTTAGTTTATTCATTTATATATTTATTTATTTCATCTACCGAGTTTAACTTTCATTCAGATTGCAGATGTATAAGTATTTTTTAGTAATAATAAGGAAATATTCTTATATAATAATTTAAGTCAGTAATTAGCTAGTTATAATAAATACAATTGATAATAATATATAATAATAAATAAACGTATGAATGGAACACCCAACACAATATAGTTGTCTAACGGCAGTGTAAGATTTAACATATTTAACTAAGACGCGATATGAATTTTGTTCAGACATTTGGAATTGAATTTTTGAATTGATTTTGAATCACATAGATCTATTTCGATATAGGCAGAATTAAAATTGAGGATGCAGTTCGTGTAAACCGTAGTATCGTACTGTCCATAGTTCGTTTTATTATCTCGTCCAATTGTATTAGATACAAGTCAATTTTTTCCTCTTGACAAGTTCCTTTGGACGGAATGTAGAGGTAGTGCTCGAGTCATTTGTCGGGTGAAGCGTGGCCAACGCGCGTTTGGACAGACTCGCCTAATTCCGCAATATCGTTTGGGATCTTGAATTCGGCACTGAGTCCGCAGGTCACTGAGATACACGAAAGTGTTCAAACAGTTTACCGTTTGTGCGTTTGTACCTGTCAGCTGCAGTCTTGCGTCAAACAGCAGGAGATCCAAGAACGATCCGCTCCTGGGGAAGGGCGCGATTTCGGTTGCTTTCAGGTCGAGTCTATACTGGACACTGTGCAAGCAAAACCAGTTGTAAAGCAGGTTCCCTCTGTCGTTGGAATCTGTGTTTCCCCAATATCCATGACGGCCAAAATAAAATAGTTCTCTTCCGAGTCCAGACTTAGACACCGAAAGAGTGCATCGAGCTCTGATATAGTAGTTTTGGAACTGAAGGAGCCGGAGGAGTAGACCGACACCGCAAATAGCTTCCTCCCGCTACGGAGAGAAATGCAAACGATGCAGGCCTCCAACAACTGAAACCGTCGCAGCTCACTACTGTATACTTCTTCTTCTTGATTGGCGCTACAGTCCGGGGTGGACCTGGGTCTCAACTAACATGCCTCTCCAGCCAGCACGATCTTTCGCCAGCTGCCTCCAGTTGCGCACACCAAGTTGGTTGAGGTCCTTTTCAACTTGCGTGCGCCATCTAGTGCGAGGACGTCCTCTGTTGCGCTGTCCCAATGGCTCGGTGTCGAAGACTCTTCGGGCCGGAGCTGTGGTGTCCATCCGCTCTACATGACCTAGCCATCTTAAGCGTTGGATCCGAAGACGCTTAACTAGGTGCATGCTGCTGTACAGCCCGTATAGTTCGTGGTTGAACCTTCTCCTCCAAACGCCATCAACGCAAACAGGACCAAAGATCGTACGCAGAACTTTTCTCTCAAAACAACCAAGAGCTTCTTCATCCGCTTTCAATAGCGTCTATGTCTCTGCGCCATAGAGCAGGACTGGGATGATCAGGGTTTTATACAAGCTCAATTTGGTGTTTCGAGAGATGGCTCTGTTACTCAATTGCCTCTTGAGCCCAAAGAAACATCGATTGGCAAAAGTAATTCTGCGCTTGATCTCGGTACTGGTGTTGTTGTCCCTATTTACTCCGGAGCCTAGGTAGACGAAGTCCTTGACTACCTCAAAGATTCTGCTGCCCAATATGACGCTCTGTCCGAGACGTCGATCTTGTGCGTCCTTCCGTGATGACAGCATGTACTTTGTTTTGCCCTGGCTTACCGCTAGACCCATTTTAGCCGCTTCCGCTTCAATACTAGCAAACGCCTCATTGACGGCTCGCTGTGTTCGTCCAATCACGTCAATGTCGTCCGCGTAAGCAAGCAGTTGAACGGACTTTTGGAAGATCGTGCCTCGGGTGTTTACGTTTGAGTTTCGCACGATCTTCTCAAGTATGATGTTAAAGAATTCACATGACAGCGTGTCGCCTTGTCTAAAACCTTTTTTGACATTGAAGGTCTCGGTGAGTTCGTTACCGACCTTGATGGAGCAGCGAGAGTTCTCCATCGTCATCCTGCACAACCTGACGAGTTTGGCAAGAATGTCAAAACTAGACATGGCGCTGTATAGCTCGTCTCTATGCACGCTGTCATATGCGGCCTTGAAATCGACAAATAGGCGGTGGGTGTCGATCTGCATCTCTTGAGTCTTTTCCAGGATCTGCCGTAATAAGAAAATTTGATCGATAGTGGACTTTCCTGGCCTGAAACCGCACTGATAAGGACCTATCAGGTTGTTGACAAAGGGTTTCAGGCGTTCACACAGAACGGCAGAGAGTATCTTATAAGCGATGTTAAGGAGGCTGATCCCTCGATAGTTGGCGCAGTCAAAAGGGTCTTCTTTCTTGTGGACCGGGCAAACGTCATATGCGGCCTTAAAGTCGACAAATAGGTGGTGGGTGTCGATCTGCATCTCTTGGGGTTTTTCGAGGATGTGCCGTAATGTGAAAATTTGATCGCTAGTGGACTTCCCAGGCCTGAAACCGCACTGATAAGGACCTATCAGGTTGTTGATGAATGGTTTCAGGCGCTCACACAGAACGGCAGAGAAGATTTTGTAGGCGATGTTAAGGAGACTTATCCCCCGATAGTTGGCGCAGTCAAAGGGGTCTCCTTTCTTGTGGATCGGGCAAACGATACTTAGATTCCACTCGTCGGGCATGCTTTCTTCCGACCATATCCTACAGACGAGCTGGTGCATGCGCCCAACCAGATCATCTCCAGCTGCCTTAAACAGTTCCGCGGACAATCCGTCCGCTCCAGCAGCTTTGTTCGACTTCAGTCTAGAAATCGCTTTCTTGACTTCGTCTAAGTCGGGGGGACGGAATTCGTGTTCATCATCGTCCAAATTGAGTGAAACATTCTGCCTGACAGCGGAATTTGTGTCGTCATCGCCGTTTAACAGTCTACAGAAATGATTTTTCCAAATTCTCAGCATCGACTGCGATTCTACTACTAGTTGTCCATTTTCGTCCCTGCAGGCTTAGGTCCGAGGTCTATATCTTCCTGATACTTGTTTTACCTTTTGGTAAAACTTTCGGACCTCCTTCCTGTCGTAACACCTCTCCATCTCCACGACCGCGCGCTTCTCTTGCTCTTTCTTTTTTCTTCTGAGAAGCCGGTGCTCTTCCCTTCTCTTCTGTTCGTAGAGCTCACGAACAGCTCTCGTTGTTCGATGCAGCGTTGCCTTGTAGGCCTCCTGCTTGGCTGCATGTACCTGCCTGCACTCGTCGTCAAACCATGGGTTCCTTCTGGGTGGTGTCGTGAAACCCAGCACATCAGTGGCAGCTTCTTTGATGGCTTTTTGACAACGTTTCCATTCTTCTTCTATTGAAAGTGCAGGCAGCGTCGAACTATCAGAGAGTTTCATGGAGACTCGGTCGGCGAAGTTCCTAGCGGTCAGTTGCGATTTTAGCTTTCCGACGTCAAACCGTAGTGTTCTTTCTCGACTCCGTACTTCTCTCGATATCCTCATCCTTACCTTGGCTACAACAAGGAAATGGTCCGAGTCGATGTTGGCTCCTCGGAACGTGCGGACATCGAGAATATTGGAGGAGTGTCTGACGTCGATCGCAACGTGATCAATCTGGTTGACGGTTGATTGATCAGGAGACCGCCAGGTCCCCTTATGGATGTTGAGGTGTGGGAACCGCGTGCTCATCACAGAGAGGTTACGCCCCGAGGCGAAATCTACCAGCCTGAGTCCGTTTCCGGATGTGTTGTCGTGCAGGCTGTGTTTTCCGATGACTCTAGCAAAGATTTCTTCCTTGCCCAGCTGTGCGTTGAAATCTCCTAGAACGATCTTATTATCATAGCTGGGGCATCGATCGTATGTTCTTTCTAGGAGATCATAGAAGTCATCCTTGATATCGTCATCTCCTCCGTCGGGGCGTGTGTGCAGATCAGGCTGATGTTCCCGAATTTAGCCTTGATGCGGATTGTTATGAGGCGCTCGCTGATATAATCAAAGCTTAAGACTTTTTGCCTAAGTCTGCCTCGAACAACGAATCCGCATCCAAATAAGCGCTGCCTTCCCTCTTTGTAGCAATCACCGTAGTAGATGTCGCAGTTTCTCATCTTCCTTTTGCTCGGCCCATCCCATCGCATCTCCTGGATGGCGGTGACGTCTGCTTTGTAGCAGTCCAGGGCCTCCGCGAGTTCATCGGCTGCACGTGGTCTGTTCAGGGACCTCACATTCCACGTGCAGAACCGAAAATCATTGTCCTTTGATCGTTTGCTGGGGTCGTCAACTTTGAATCCGTCCATATCCGAGGCCTGTTGTCGGTTCGTAACCGTTGGTTTTTTGTGTGGTGAGGGAGTTAACCTCACGCACAACCTACAACTGGTAGGCCAGGCCCATTATTTGACCCTCGGGCAGAGGGGGATCGCTGCATACATTGGTTCACCACACAACGGTTGTTGTGATGGCTATCCAGGGGCGCCACTAGGAGGCTGTATGTCAACTTGACTTATGGACAAGCAGGGATCGCGCTGGCATCCTACCAGGTTGGGTGCAGTCAGCAACTTTGCCCTGTGTACATAAGCCCATGCCCCCACTACTGTATACTACTTTGTGTTTAATATTATTCTTAATGAAGATCCCCACACCGCCTCTACCATTGGAGACAGTATACACAGACAGTATACACTACTGTATACTACTTTGTGTTTAATATTATTCTTAATGAAGATCCCCACACCGCCTCTACCATTGGAGTTGAGCCGGTCTCTTCTAATAATATTATATTTGCTTTGCTCCAATATGCTTCTCTGAATCATCCAACAATCGATATAGCTAATTTTTTCGTGGGACCCCTATCAATGAATTTGCATTTACTACAAGGATCTTAAAAGTACTCTCCGTCATACGCCTTTCGATGGAAGATTTCCAGTCGGGCGTAGGCTTGTGCTTTTGGCACTGAGGGTTGCGGTATCTTAGGTACTTGCTGCTTTGCCGTCCTCCCCATGACGGTCGCTATTTGAGCGAAAGTCACATCGGTGGTGAGGGGTATGGCTGCCCCGAGTGGATTTTTCACTGGGGCTGCTTCTGCAGAACCACTTCTGCTTTCCGAGTTTGAAACTTAGAGCAGCCCTGATAGCTAGCGGTGTGCCCCGCGTTCGCAGAGTACGCACTCAAGCTGACTTTTGTCATATCTTTTTTATATTGGTCCACCGTCTTGCAGTGCACCGAATATCTTTCATAACCCTTATATTTTTAATAATAAAATTGCCACTCCGTATGGCCTCCTTATATACCTTGTCAGTTTGCTTTACGTCTGGCTTGGACAGATTAAAGGGTGGTACCTTCTCCCTTTTTTGTGGACGCTGCTGTCCTCTGCTTCTGATGCTGCTTTCGTCGTGTTGCTGGCAATTGCTGCTGTTGCGCTGGTGTTTGTTGCTGAGCGGCTGGCTGCTGCGATGCTACTTGTTGTTTCTTTGTTACTAGCCCATGTTGTTGCCGTGCTGCTGGCGGATGTTGCTCTACTGTCAGCTGTTGTCGCTGATCAGCTCTCAGATTTTGCTTCTTTGCTGGTTTTGCGGTACTTGGAAGACATTATAGTTACAAAGCAACAAGAAGCCTCGGATATGAATGATCTTACCGCTGACGATCCCAGCAGACGAAGTAGAATGTCAGGACGCTTAACAAAATATATGCAGCCGATCAAAGGTCAATTTATTTGTAGTTCGATTTGTACATTGTTAGTAATTCACATTACCCGGCGCATTGGAAAACAGCTGTAGTACAGCCAATCCCCAAATTGGACAAAGACAAATCTCCGGTCGATCAGTCTTCTTCCTCGCCAGAGTAAGGTTTTTGAAACGTTCGAGTTCTGGGGCATTGGGTTAAGAAAAAGGATATCATTCCGGACAACCAGTTCGGATTCAGGGCGGGGGATGATACTTTACATGCCGCTTCAAAGTTGGCTTCTAGCATTGGGGAACAAAAATAAAAATCAATGTACTGGTGCTTCTCTGATTGATTTGGAGAATGCGACATCGTTTGGTTGGAGGGCCTCTTCCTCAAGCTAGTCAGATGTGGCATAAGTAAATCATTGCTGTACATGATTGATGACATGATAACGAATAGAAAAACACTGTTTCGATCAACAAATGTCATTTGTTCTATCATGTATCAAATGGGAACATTTTTTATGAGGGTAGAAAATATGACCTTGTTAAACGTCGTCGAAGACTCTTCGGGCTGGGGCAGTGTTGTCCATGCGCTCAACATGGCCTAGTCATCTTAGGCGTTTAATCCGTAGCCGCCTGACTAGACTCATGTCGCTGTACAGCCCGTACAATTCGTGGTTGAATCTCCTTCTCCAAGAACCTTCAACGCAAACAGGACCAAAGATTAAACGCAGAACTTTTCTCTCAAAGAGACCAAGTGCGTCTTCATCCGCTCTTGAGATAGTCCAAGCTTCAGCGCCATACAGCAGGACAGGGATGATTGAGGTCTTATATATAGCTTGGTCTTTCTGGAGAGGGCTCTACTACTCTATTGTCTCTTGAGCCCAACGAAACAGGGGTTGGCAATAGTTATTCTACGTTTAATCTCGGTACTGATGTTGTTTGTTCCTTTACTACATCGAAGTTGTAGCTGCCTAATGTTGACGTTCTGACCGATGTTGTGTGTCCTTTCTTGATGGAAGCAGATACTTTGTTTTGCCCTCATTCACCACTAAATCTTTTTTTGCCGCCTCCATCTCAATACAATCAAACGCTTCACAGACGGCTCGCTGAGTTCGGCCAATCACGTCAATTTCGTCCGCGTATAATAGCAGTTGACAGGACTTTTGGAAGATCGTGCCCCTAGTATTGGCGTGTGAGTTTTGCACGATCTTGTCCACGACGATGTTAAAGAAATCACATGACATCGCCTCGCCTTGCCTAAAACCTTTTTTGACATTGAAGGTCTCGGTGAGTTCGTTACCGACGTTGATGGAGCAGCGAAATTTCTCCATCGCACAATCTGACGAGTTTGGCAGAGATGTCAAAATTAGACATGGCGTTGTATAGCTCGTCTCTATGCACGCTGTCATATGCGGCCATAAAGTCGACAAATAATTAGTGGGTGTCTATCTGCATCTCTTGGGTTTTTTCGAGGATCTGCCGTAATGTGAAAATTTGATTGATAGTGGACTTCCCAGGCTTGAAACCGCACTGATAGGGACCTATCATGTTGTTGACGAATGGTTTCAGGCGCTCACACAGAACGGCAGAGAAGATTTTGTAGGCTATGTTCAGGAGACTTATCCCCCGATAGGCGGCGCAGTCAAAGGGGTCTCCTTTCTTGTGGATCGGGCAAACGATACTAAAATTCCACTCGTCGGGCATGCTTCCCTCCGACCATATCCTACAGATGAGCTGGTGCATGCGCCCAACCAGATCATATCCAGCTGCTTTAAACAGTTCCGCGGACAATCCGTCCGCTCCAGCAGCTTTGTTCGACTTCAGTCTCGATATCGCTACCTTGACTTCGTCTAGATCGGGGGGACGGAATTCTCTTCTATCGTCGTCCATTGCGTGGAGTGGAACATTCTGCCTGACAGCGGTATTGGTGTCTTCTTCGCCGTTTAACAGTCTGCAGAAGTGGTCCTTCCAGATTCTCAGTATCGACTGCGACTCTACTACAAGTTCTCCCTCTTCGTTCCGACAGGCTTCTGTCCAATGTTTGTACCTTTTGGATAGTTGTTTCACCCCCTGGTAAAACTTTCGGAAATTATTTCCGCCGTACCACCTCTCCATTTCCTTGATCACGCGCTTCTCATGCTCCTTCTTTTTCTTTTTGAGAAGCCGGTGCTCTTCCCTTATTTTAAGTTCGTAGAGCTCACGAACCGCTCTCGTCCATCTATCCAGCGTCACCTTATATGCTGTTAGCTTCGCTGAATGCGCCTGCGGACACTCATTGTCAAACCATGGGTACCAACGGTTCCACTGTTCGTCGATTGTTTCTCATGGCAGGGTTGGACTCTCTGAGAGCTTCAGGGAGACTCGATCGGAGAAGTTGCCAGCGGTCGATTGCGATTGTAGTTTTCCAACGTCAAACTGTTCGGTCTTGCTCTACTCCGTTGTACATTCGATATCCGAGTTCTGACCTTGGCTACAACACGGTAATGATCTGAGTCGATGTTGGCACCTCGGAAACGTTCGGACATCGAGGACACTGGAGGAGTGTCTGACGATGTGATCAATCTGGTTGACGGTTGATTGATCAGGGGACCGCCAGGTCCCTTTGTGAATGTTGAGTCGAGGGAACCGCGTGCTGGCTACAGTGAGGTTTCGCCCCGTCACGAAGTCCAAAACCCTGAGTCCATTGTCGGACGTGTTGTCGTGTAGGCTGTGTTTTCCGTCGACTCTTGGAAGGATTTCTTCCTTGCCCAGCTTAGCATTAAAATCTCCTAGAACGATCTTGGTGTCGTAGCTAGGGCATTGATCGTATGTTCTTTCTAGGAGATCATAGAAGTCATCCTTGTTATCATCGGCTTTGTTCTCCGTTGGGGCGTGGGCGCAAATTAGGGTGATGTTGCCGAATGTTGCCTTGATGCGGATTGTTGTGAGGCATTCGCTTATGTATCTAAAGCTTAAGACTTCTTGCCTAAGTCTGCCTCGAACAACAAAACCGCATCCAAACAAGCGCTGCCTTCGCTCTTTGTAGCAATCGCCGTAATATATGTCGCAGTTTTTCATCCTCTTTTTGCACGGCCCATCCCATCGCACCTCTTGGATGGCGGTGATGTCAGCCTTATAGGCTTCTAGGGCCTCCGCAAATTCATCGGCTTCACGTGGTCTGTTCAGTGACCTCACATTCCACGTGCAGAACCGAAAATCGTTGTCCATGGTCGTCAACAGTAGGGTCATCCGTTTTCGAGGCTTGTGGCCGTCTCTGAACTAATGTGTGTTTACACGGTGGGGAAGCTAACCCCACGCGAAACTCCCGAACCTGGTGGACCGGGTCCTGGTTTAAGCCCCCGGACAAGGGGTCCCTGCATACATTGGTTCACCTCTAAGCGGGTGCAGTAGACGATATCCAGATGGCACCGCGAGGAGGCTGCATGTCAACTTTACCTGCGCATTTACAGGGATCGTTGCTGGCATCTCGCCAAGTTGAGAGCAATCAACAACTTTGCACTGGATGCGCAGGCCAATGCCCTCCCAAAAAATGCAGCTAGTGTGTTTAAATCTTGCTGATGTTCGGAAGGAGACTAATTGACCTGAGGTTGCACGGATTCGAAGAATCTTTTCCTCGCTTGGCTATAGGCTGTACAATAAAGGTTTTTCAATGCTCCGGATAGTGGTCATTATTCAGAGCATTGTTAAACAGGATTGTGTACATAGTAACCACTTCCAGGGGGAGGTGTCTTAGTACAATGTTAGAGATCCCGTCGACTTTTTCTTCTTTAATGATTCGAAGACCGCTTGAAGATCTGCCTTCGAAATGAACGGGGGATGAACCCCTTCATCGGCGATCACATTGTCTGTCATGTTTTCGTCATTGAACTGGACAAAGACGTTGTTCTGAGATCGCCATTGCTGCAGATCTTCTCGAAGTTGAGAGTGGCTAGCTTGCACGCTGTTTTCCAAGTCGTTGTTCGGGCGAACACTCACGTTCACCTTGTACACTTCCTTGAAAACTGCGCCTAGTACTTCAACTTTTTCTTGCGGATCTTCGACCACAGAGAAGTCATCGTCGAGAACGGCGTTATCGGAGTCAATACCTGTTGTAGTCAGTATGTGTTCACAGAAACTCTATAATTCTGTACAATTAAGGTCTATACATTCTTAATGAGCGATTTCAGTGTCCTTACTTCCTCGCCGCGTCTGTCAGTAAACCGCCTGTACAAGGTTTTTAATCTTGACAGGAGTCTACTTTTTTGTTGGTGTAGTGCGTCAATTGTCGCATTGCGGTACAAGTTTTCATTGTTCGTGCGTGTGTACCGTGGTATTGTACTGTCCATAGTTCGTTTTATTGTCTCGTCCAATTGAATTAGATACATGTCAATCTCTTCATTTGACAGGTTTCTGTTGGACGGAATGTGGAGCGCATTCGATGGGAGTGCTCGAGTCATTTGTCGGGAGAAGCCTGGTAAACGCGGACTACTGTAATTATTCCGCAACGTGGTTGGGGATCTTGAATTCGGCACTAAGTCCGCAATGGTCACTGAGATACACGAAAGTCTTCAAACAGTTCACCGTTTGTGCATTTGTGTCAGTCAGCTGCAGTCGTGCGTCAAAGAGCAGGAGATCCAAGAACGGTCCGCTCCTGGGAAAGGACGCTATCTCGGTAGTTCTTAAATCGAGTCTATACTCGACACTGTGCAAGCAGAACCAGCTGTAGAGCTGGTCCCCTCTGCTATTGCAAACCATGTTTCCCCAATAACCGTGGCGGGCATTAAAGTCCCCGGCCAAAATGTAATAGTTCTCCTTCGAGTCCAGACTTAGACATCGAAAGAGTGAATCGAGCTCTGAAATGGTTGTACTGGAACTGAGGGAACGGGAGGAGTAAGCCGAAACCGTATACAGCTTCTTTCCACTGCGGAGAGAAATGTACACGATGCAGGCCTCCAACACCTGAAACCGTCGTACTTCACTGCTATAAAGTACTTTGTGTTTAATATTATTTTTTATGAAGATCGCAACACCGCCTCCGCTACTGGAGTTGGGCCGGTCTCTTCTAATAATATTATATTTGCTTTGCTCCAAAATGCCTCTCTGTGTTAGCTTGGTTTCGCTAATCAGACATAGCTCTGGGCTTTGGTCATCCAACAATCTATAGAGTTCGTTTTTTTCGTGGGATCCCTGTCAATGAATTCGCATTTACTGCAAGGATCTTAAAAGTGCTCTCCGTCTGCGCAGCCATTAGGACTGGTGACGTGCTGGGTTCTGCAGGAACGCCAGAATTTTGGCAAGCTGCTGTTCTAATGAGTCCATACGCCTTTCAATGGAGGCTTTAAAATCAGGCGTTGGACCGTGTGCTCTTGGCACTGAGGTTTGCGGCGCTACCTTTGGTAGTTGCTGCTTTTCCGTCCTCCCCATGACGGACGCCATTTGGGCGTAAGTCACTCCAGGAGTAACGGGTATGGCTGCCCCGAGTGGATTTTTCACTGGGGGCTGCTTCTGCAGAACCGCTTTTGCCTTCCGCTGGAACTTTGGGCAACCCCGATAATTGGCGGTGTGCCCAGCGTTCCCGCAGAGTGCGCACTTTAGCTGACTTTTGTCAGCTGCTTCCTCATTCCCCAGCGGGCAATCCTCTGCCTTATGATTCTTGCTGCACTTCACGCATCGGTGCTGCATTTGGCAGTTCGACGCGGCGTGTCCAAACCTTTGGCAGCGAGCGCATTGAATAATGCCATCGCGCATTCTTATGCTTTCAGATACGCAATCGTAATCGGCTTATGTAGCAATATCATTGAGCCGATCTCGCTTGCTGCTGGGTGACAGCTGTACAATGAAGAACGGTAATTTCCGTCCCTGTCTTTTTGCCTTGGCTGTGGTGAAGGACTTGACCCCGACGAACTCGAGACCGTCACACACTTGCTCTTTGAGCAGTTGGAGGATATCGGCCGCTTCGAGCGGTTCAACAACACTGACCGGGGCTTTTCTCCTTTTGGAGTAAAGGAGAAGAACTCCGTCGTCGAATGCCTTAGACACGTCTTTAGCGTTTTGTGCTGCTCTACTGCCTTGCAGCTGATTGAGTATTTTTCGTATCCTTTATTTTTTTTAAAAAAAAATTCCACTACCTATGGCCGCTCTACATACCTGAGCAGTTTGAATGCCGTCCACCCTGTGAAGATTTATCGGGGCACTTTTTCCTTCTTCTTCCGTTGGTCTTCTGGCTGCTGCTGTTGTTGCTGCTGCGTAGGCTGTTGTTGTTGTGCTGCTTTCTGTAGCTGCTTCTTTGACAGTTGTTGTTGTTTCTGCTGCTGCTGTTGAGCTGCAGTTCGTTGTTGCTGCTTCTTTTGTATTTTTGCAGTTGGCTGTTGTTGTTGCTGAGTCTCTTTTTGTGGCTGACTAGGTTCGGGCAACTGTTGTAGTTGTTGCCCGATTTGGCGTATGCGTTCTTCTTCCTCCTTTTTTCTCCTTGCGAGATTACTTGCTTTCAGCTTGCGGATCTCATGAAGCAATTTTTCTTTTTCCAAGTTGAGGTCAGCGACCTTCGCCTCTTTACGTCTGATGATCGCCTCTACTTCGTCTTCAGTGTCGGAGGGAACCGATTCAAGGCTGATGCTGCTTATGGCGAATCGCCCCTCCCTCCCATCTGACACATATGAGTATGCATCGTCATCTATCGTAGACGATGCACCCTCTTCCTCTGCGCCTCTGTTGGGTGACGCACTGATAATGCGTTGCTTGGAACTGGTGGAGGTCTGGTCTTTCCTCCTCCTTTTCGCAGTGCCTTCTTCCCACCGTTGGTTGCTGGCGTGATGCACCAGGCACCGGTTTCCGGTTTTCACAGTCCGCTTCTAGGCGAGCGGACTGCCCGTTCTCCTCCATGCTTACACTCAATCACTTTATTGGTGCAATTGATGGGCCAAAGGAAAAAAAACACAATATTGCGTATGCTCTTACTGGGTTTCGAACCCAGCACCTGCTGTCTCTCGGCTTTGAGTTCTTTTTTTTTTTTTTGCATTTTTATTGTTAATTCGAAAAAACTTAAAAACCTAGACAAAACGCTTAAAACTAGCTTAACCAAAATCAATTCATTATTTCTTACTGGCCCTTCGCGGGCGCTCTAAGCTAACCTAAACTTATTCTATGTGTCTTTCGACGTCTAAAAAACTTTATTATTTTTCATGCGAAAAACATTATGCTTATACTAAGAAAAAACTTTTTAACGAAAAACTTAGTTACTAAACATTTTTTATCTTAAACTACCTTAAAATAACTTAAAAACTAACTACGAACTAACTTATAAATAATAAAAAAAAAAAATATATACTTAATATATTTAATTATTTTGTATTTTTTTTTTTTTTTTTTTTTTTTTTATTTTTTTTTTTGCCGCTTTTTTTATTATGTTGAATATATAAATAAGCATATATATAACAAATTTTTGTTTAAGCGGGTTTTGTTTTTTTTTTTTATAAAAAATATAAATTCTCCTTACTAATTACCCTAACCTAACCAAGCCTAAAGTACGTGAACCGGCTGTATGTGCTAGAACGGGGACATGCGGCCCATCCGGTGCTTAGCCGACTATCAATAGTGACCCCCAAACTAACCCGGGTCTAGAGGATTCGAGGAGGGAGCTCCCTCGTTCCCACTCAACCACCAATGTTTTCGGTGATCACGTCTACAGACAGCAATGTCTCGGAGGAAGACGGACTTACTGAACCGGAGACGGTTTTCGGCGCTCAACTCGGCGACGTTACGAGCGATGTGACAGATAACCGGAACCGCATCTTTGTCTTGTATCAGGCCGATCTGATCCAGGTAGACGAATGATTCTGGGGGTACGAAACCAGTATGTCGTACCTTTTCATGGTACATTTTATTGGGGTAATAAGCCCCGGAGATAAGGTTATTGATTGAGTTCATTGCTCTCGCAGTATGACTTCTAATCAACTTCACCAGGAAATTGTCCACTCTTATCAAGTTCGCCTTGTTATATAAAACTGTGTTGGGGTAGAATTTTTTGTACTCGGACTCTGGAGTTCGATAAAGGCGAAGGCAAGCCCTAAGGCAAGCCCTCTCAAACATCCGAATCTTTTCCATAGCGCTGGCGCCCACGTTGAACCACACGGGATAACCATAGACAAGCATTGGCCGGATAAGGGCCATGTAGCAAGTCACCTTCACCCTCGCATCGAGTTGGCTGCTGTAAAACAGTCTCTTTGTAAGGGCAAAACCGCCTCTGGCTCTCTTCAGCGCAGCATCTACATTTTTGTTAAAATATAGATACTGATCCAAACAGATACCTAGGTACCTGACTACACTTCGACATGCCAGTGGCTGCCCGTGCTGTCCAACGATTGAAAACTTTCGCCAATTCTGTCTTGTATCCCTTGAGGCCTTAGACAACGGCGTTCTAAACAGAATAGTTTCCGACTTCTGAAAATTGATCTTCAATTTGGATCGACTCAAAGTTACGCTGCAGGAGGATGATAATAACTTCAATCTTCGGAGCTGTTCTGTAAGCAACCAAATCATCTGCGTACGCAATTGCGTGGCGAAGAGAACCTACGAGATCGCTCGTGTAAATATTAAACAAGATCGGCGAATTAACCGCTCCTTGTTGTAGACCGTTTTTGACTCTAAATATACCGGTAGAGGTCACATTGCCGTTTTTCACGACGAACCGCCTACCGGTAAGCATACAAACTAAAAGGTATAACAGTGGTTTGCTGATGCCCAGCCCATTCAACTTATAGAAAAGACCTTCTAGCCAGACGGTGTCGAAGGCCTTCTCCAAGTCGACCAGGCAGGCACCCGTGCATTGGTTTTTACCTTTATTCCATTGGATATCTGATACGAGTTTCGACGCGGCATGAATAGTGTCATGCCCCGCCCTGAAACCGAATTGATTATCCGGAATTATATTTTTGTCCTCAACCCATCTTAGCAGGACTCTGTTAATCACCTTCTCGAATACCTTGCTGATGTTCGGAAGGAGACTTATTGACCGGAGATTGCTCGGATTGGAGGAATCCTTACCCCTTTTCGGGATTGGATGCACCACCGCTGTCTTCCAATGCTCCGGATAATGTGCATTATTCAGTGCATTGTTAAACAGGATAGTGTAAATCCTCACCGCCTCCAGAGGAATGTGTCGAAGCACAATATTTGAGACTCCGTCGATCCCAACTGACTTCTTCTTCTTAAGTGATTCGAAGATCGCTTGGAGCTCCATCTTCTATATAAACGTAGGGTGTTCCCCTTCAATGGCGATGGCATTATCTGCCATGTTATCATCATTGAACACGACGAAGCCGTTGTTCTCGGATCGCCAGTGCTCAATATCTTGACGAAGGTAGAAGTTCCGCACCAGGACGCGATTTTCCAGGTCGTGGTTGGGGCGAATACTATCATTCACCTTATACACGTCCTGAAAAGTCGCACCCAATGTTTCAACCTTCTCCTGCGGATCTTCGATCACAAAGAAGTTGTCGTCAAGGACTGCGTTACTTGAATCTATACCTGCTGTTGCTAATAGACGTTCGTTGTCCGTAGATCTCGGAATCTTAAGACTCGGAAGTTCGCTTTGCCTTTTGCGTCTGAATATTTTATTTATCTGCGGGAACATGCTCGGGTCGCTGGAATTTACAGCCCGAATCTTATTGTTCCAGTGCAGGTTTACAGCAAGTCTGTAGTTTTGAGTAATTAAAACTTTGACATTTTTAATTAGCGACTTCAGGGTCCTAATCTCCCAGTTGTGGCTATCAGTGAACCGTCTGTACAAGGTTTTTAATCTTGACAGCAGTCTACTCTTGTGCTCACGAAATGCGTCAATTGTCGCATTGCGGAACATGTCACTGTTGTTAGTATGTCGATACCTAGGTATCGTAATGTCCATCGTTCGTTTTATGGTCTCGTCCATTTGGATAAGATACCTGTCAATCGCCTCGTTCGACAGGTTTCTATTGCACGGTACGTTGAGAGCGTTTGAGGAGAGTGCTCTCGTCAGTACTCTGGAGAAGCGTGTCCAACGCGTCCTACTATAATTGTAAGAGTACGTATGAACAAATTCCTCCAGTTCCGCAATTTCGTTGGGGATCGTTATTTCGGCACTAAGTCCGTAATGGTCGCTGTCATACACGAATGTGTTCAGACAGTTTACCGTTTGTCTGTCAGCGTGGTTGTGATACAACCTAACGTCTAGCAACAGAAGGTCCAAGAACGAGCCGCTGCGAGGAAACGACGCCGTCTCAGAGGCATTCAAATCGAGTCTATACTCGCTATTGTGCTGAACATACCAGTTGAAAAGCTGGGTTCCTCTAGGGTTGGGTTCGCGATTCCCCCAATGGGCTTGTTTGGCGTTAAGATCGCCAGCCAATATATAATAATTTTCCTCCGAATCCAGCCTAAGGGATTGAAAGAGCGACTCGAGCTCTGCTATATATAGAGGGCTTGAGCGGTCACCAGAAGCGTAGACCGACACCACGTACAACTTCCTTCCACTATGGAGAGGGATGCACGCGATGCAGGCCTCCAGTATCTGGAACCTCCGCACTACACCACTGTATACAACTTTATGTTTGATAATGTTCTTAATAAAGAGAGCGACACCACCCCCATTAATAGAGTTGGGCCGGTCTCTTCTGACTACTTTATAATTGCTGTGCAACAGATTTATTTCCTGAGTTAGCTTAGTTTCGCTAATCATGAGGATATCTGGGCTACGGTCATCTAACAATTTGCAAAGGTCTGTTCTTCGCTGATCCCCTCTCAGTGAATTTACATTCAGAGAGAGGATCCTGTAAGTGTTTTCCGCCGGCGTACCCATCATTGATTTGGGTGCTTTTGGCTGCTCACAGCCACCAAAATTCGCTCCATCATCGCCTTCAGCTCTGAGAAGCCTCTCTCGAGCACGGTTAGCCTCTCCTCTATTGAGGGAGCAACCGGCCTGGGGCCACAGCTTCAGGAGCCCTAGACCATACGGTCTGAGGAACAACCATCTGCCGTTGTGCCGTGTTTCCTCTTCCTGACGCCATTTGGGCGTAGGAAATTTGCGGCGTCACGGGTAAAGCTGAGACTCCGACAGGGCGAGTCCCAATGCGCTGCTTTTGAGCCGCCGCTTTAATTTTTTTGAGCTCTTTGAGCTTGGGACACCCGCCAAAACTAGCGGTATGCCCGGAGCCCTTGCAGTGAATACAAACCAGCTGACTCTTGTCAGCTGATCCGTCCTTCCCCAAAGGACATTCTTCCGCCTTGTGGCTCTTCGCGCACTTAACGCAGCGAGGCTGCATGAGGCAGTTCGCCGCGGCGTGCCCGAGCCTAAGGCACTTGTAGCATTGCATAATGCCATCACGCCTTTTTAATGTGTCCCACTTGCAGTCCCAGACGCCTAAGGATTTAATACTCCTTAGCCGCTCTAGCTTTCTGCTAGGCGACAACTGAACAAGGAAGAGCGGATTCTTCCGGTTCTCCCTTTTTGCCCTTGTTGTGACGAAGGGCTTGACCCCGACTAATTCGAGTCCGTCGCATTCGAGTTGTTTGAGCAGACCGAAAATCTGCTCAGGCTCAAGCCGTTGCTCCATCCGGAGCAACATTGTCTGAGGACGCTCACCCTTCGGGGTGAAGGAGAAGAACTCCGTCCTCGAGCACTTTAGGCAATTTTTCAATTTTTGAAATATCCCCATATCCTTGCACCAGATAACGTGCCTGTCCCCGCTAAGTGGTTTGGTGATAAAATTACTGCCTACAGCTAGTTCACCTACCTTGGCTACGCCCATGATGTCCGCCTTATGGAGATATATGGGCGGCACTCTCGCCTTTCTTTGGGCTGGTTGTTGCTCCTGCTGCTGCTGCTCTTGCTGCTGCCTTTTCTTAGGCAGCTGTTTCTGCTGCTGTTGCTGCTTCGGTTGCTGCTGTTGCTTCTGCTGCTGCAGCGGCTGTTGCTGCTGCTGTTGTTTCTGCTGCTTAGGCAGCTTCTTCTGCTGCTGCTGTTTTTGGAGCAGCAGTTTTCCTCGAGCTCTGCAGCTTCTTCTGCTGCCTTCCTTCTTTCGGCGTATGCCCGGAGCTCGCGAAGGCCATTGACGAGCTGCTGCACTTTGTCGCTGCAGCCCTCCATGATGCCCGCTTTGCTGCGGACAAACTCCTCCAGCTCGTCCTCCGTGTCGGATGACGCAAGCGAAGCAAAGCTGTTCTCCGACAGCTCGTACCTGCCTTCCCCGCCGTCGGAGACGTACGGGTACTCCTCATCAGCTGCTGCTTCCTCGGCAGCTCGTTTTTTCGGAGTCACACTCTCCGCCATCGCTCTTCTATCCTCGCTCGACTTTCTTTTAGCGAGGATTGGTACCACCTTCTGCTTTCTCATCCTCTTGGTGGGCCTACTGGATGAGGCCGTTGGAAGGTGGTCTGATCCGTCGCCTACGTCATTGGTTGGCTGGGCGGACCGCTCCTCAGCCATCGTACGATTTTACCGCACTTCACACACTTGTTTATCACTTTAAGTTTCTCAATTAAAAAAAAAAAAGGAAAATGTTTCTTCCCCGGCCAGGGCTTGAACCACGGACCTTCACTTTCACACGCCCGTACACTACCCACTAGGCTAGCACTGAATTTTGATTTGAGTGTCTCTGTCACTGTCTTAACTTGGGATACTGATTTTAAACCGCACAAAAGTCGAAACACATGTGCACTCCGCGACGGTCTGTGAACGACTGCGGCTTTGATTTCTACTGACTCGGCTGCGCGCTTCTTGGGGATCCTCGTATCGTTTGCACTATTTCACTTATAATATTGTGGAGATATCGCTTTGCGAAGTCGAAACACTTGTGCACTGTTCAACGGTCTGTGAACGACTGGACTGAGATGAAAAATGTTATGATGAAAATATTGTTCGGGGGGTAATTATGTGGCATTCCGACTTCGAGGGTATAATAAAAGCGAGGCCATTATGAAAAAATAAATTAGTTGTTATTGGAAGCTATTCTAAAATAGGAATTTAGTTTGCTTAGACGCGAAAGGAAATACTCATTATTCTAAAGTGAACAGTAAAGAATATGTTTCATTTTGTTCCAGGAAAAGACTGTCCAGTGGAAGCAAAATATTGGTTCGAAATTAATTATCTCGTCGTTTGTGGAAGTCAATAACGATTCATTTCTAATATGCAGTCTTTCTGGTGAAGTTGCATGCATTAAGTTTGGTAATGAAGTTATTTTGTGGGAAGCGAAATTTCACAGTCCAATTATCTCTAGACCACACCATTTAGATGAAGCAATCATAGTGGCTGAAGTCTCTGGTATTGTTCATTTTCTGAGCACAACAACTGGAGCGGAGGTATCTTCATATAAAATAAGCTACTTTTAATGTGTGTATATTTACTGTTTTTTTTATTGCCCTACCAACACCCAGCGTCTTGCAACGCATTTAAAAAAAAATGATACAAAAAATTATATTCAAAAAAGTTGGAACCAGAGTGTTGCGACGCATTTAAAAAAAATCGCAAATAGTTAAGAAAAAAAACTTTTTCAAGACAATTCTGAATAAAGTTGTCAAACACATCCGCGCTCAAATAAAGTGTGATTTTTTAGCTATTATCTCTTTTGGAACACTGGTTTAAACAGCTGATTCACGTTTCGAGTTTTGTTTCACTGTCAAACATCTTCAGTTTGGTCTATAATCTAAACATAAATCGTCTTACAAACGAACAACGCTTGCAATTTATTGAATTTTATTATCAAAATGCGTGCTCTGTTAAGAAAGTTCACGCTTGCTTCTTCCATTTTATGGCTTTTGGATTTTTCGGCTCAATGGGTACGTAAATAAGCAGAATTGTCGATTTTGGAGTGAATATCAGCCAGAAGCATTGCAAGAGCTACCAATGTATCCAGAAAAAATCACAGTGCAAGAGCATGACTTGCATGACATGTGGTTTCAACAAGACGGTGCCACATGCCACACAGGACGCGCAACAATGGACTTATTGAGAGGCGAGTTCGGGAACATTTTATTTCACGTTCGGGACCTGTCAATTGGCCGCCTAGATCGTGCGATTTAACGCCTTTAGACTATTTTTTGTGGGGCTATGTTAAAGCTCATGTCTATACAGACAAGCCCGCTTCAATTGACGCATTGGAAGACAACATTGAAGCATTTATTCATGAGATACCGGCTGAAATTCGACTAAGCGGATGGATAATTTGAGGCGCAGTCAAGGTCAACATTTGCATAAACTAATCATCAAACATTAAATTATATGGACCGTACTATCGATTCATATGAAGATTTCATGCATTTTTCCGAATTTAAGTTGTTTTTTTCCTATAGCTTTTATATAATCACCATTTAACTTCATTAAACGAACGGAGTATCTGGGTGACCTGCCACAGTCCCAGATTAATCCTTCCTTAACTGTGCAATGTGGATCTCTGCACAGCCGGACCTTCCCTCCGCTACTCTTGCAACTAATAATGAACTCAAACAATTCTATAAAGAAAAACAAAAAAGAGACCGAAGCTCTCTCGCCGGCTGGAACTTCTTCCAGTTTTACCTCGGCTCCTGAAGTGCTGACGAATAAAGCGGCTCAAACCGCCTTAAAGACTGTCAAAATCTGCGTGGAGCCTCATAAACCCAAAACCTGCAAGATAACTCCCACCGAGGGTTCCTGCACAGAACACGCAACTCCCGCCCGAGAAGCTGCCTCCTCCTTGAAGGTCCCAGGACCTGCCTATAAGAGGTATACGGAGAAGCGCTCTGCTGCCCGGATTCTGGAGCGCCTTAAAGGCATTCCACCGGAGAAGCTTAATGATAGCAGCAAGCGATCGTTAGCCTGGGCGACCAAAGTAGTGAAAAGCCAACCACAGGCGGACACTACTAAGGGCATTACGTCCAAACTCAACAGGTCACTGGGAGCGTCACCCCAAAAGGCTGAAGCCGAGAGGTGAAACACCAAATATTGCCAGTAGGCTCAAAAGCCGACATCACTTACGCCATATTAGATAGAGGAGACGCTGACTGCGCTATCTCTCCATTGAATTGGAAGAAAGTGGAGTCAGCGATCAACGAAATCTATCTGAGCCTGGTGCTGGAAAACGGAGGCCTTGCACCTGTAGGGCGTGACGGAGGATAGCACCAGGGTCATATAAAGCTCGTGACTTTCACGTGCCAGAGATCAGCTGATATCTTTGAAAAAGCCATTAGCAGCAGCTCGAGGTTGTAACGAGGGATCAGATCCACAGTAGACCAAGAACTCGCACCTTCCGCAAGCTCCTCAGATCCTGGTTTATTTCTCAAGTTCATCCAACTTTTCAACCCAAACCTTCCTACCCACAATTGGGAGGTTGTAAAGCTGGATGAACTGAAGGGAGGAACAAGGTCCGTAGTGATTGTGATCAATAAAGAATCTTTGGAACCACTTGCCAAGTCGGAGGGTGTGACCAACTACGTTTTGGGACGATCACCCTGAAGGTGTACAAAAAGGATGGGAAGACTAGTGCGAAAGCGGAACAGCCTCCCTCTACCTCTACTGCTCCATCTGTCGGTAACATACTGACGGCGGTAGAGGAGGAAAAAGAGGCTAACTTGACAGTGGTGGATATTGTGTCTGGAATTGAGACGGACACGTTACCCGACAGCCATGCTCCGGGTGACACAGATTAATTTCCACCACTCTACGGCGGCCTCGGACGCTCTTCTTCTCCGTACCAACACCTACGGAGATGATATCGTCCTGGGCCAGGAACCATGGGTAGTCAACGACATAGTTCGTGGACTCAGGACTCAGCAATTCAACCTCTACTATGTAAAGAATGAAGGTAAGCCAAGAGGCTGCATGCTTACAAAGACTGTAAATATGAATAACCACATTCTTTCCTACCTTAGCGATCGAGACTCAGTCACCGTATGTGTGGAGGCAGACAAAACTAAATTATGGCTAGTCTCCTCCTACATGGCCCATGACCTTGTAAGTAGCAGCTTAGATTTGTGTAACCAAGGTAATACAGCCAACTTCGTAACTAGGAACAGGCAGGAAGTCCTAGACCTTACACTCGTGTCTGACCACATAGCGGATAGAATCAGCAATTGGAGGGTATCATCTGTCACTCATTCTCTGATCACCGCTGTAGAATATTCAGCAAAACGAGTTCCCCCCATCCCGAAGAGTCTTTAGGAATCTTAAAAAAAGAAGTGGGACAGATATAGAGAGATTGTTGCGGCAGCAATGTCGAGTACCAACAGCTCCATCCCGCGCAACGATTCGACCATTCAGTGGACAACCTCACAAGAACTCTCAACAACGCAATGGCAATGTCATGTTCAATCAGCAGGCAAAGTGGCAAGACTAAACCTCCATCTGCGCAAGAGTTGTAGGAAGCTCTTTAACAAGGCGAAGGGATCTGAGACCTCACGCCAATAAGTCCCTCCTCATTTCTCCTGAAAACCCTGGAGAAACTTATAGACCAATATATCTGGCAAGCTATCCCAGCATACAGACTCTCATCTGTAAAAAATGCCTACAACAAGGGCAAGTCTGTAGAGACAGCTATCCACTCTCTGATAGGCACCATCGAGAAATCTATCGGGTTCAAAGAATATACACTTGTGACATTTCTCGACATCCAAGGTGCTTCCAATAATATCCTAGGGACCTAGGGATCGGAAAGCCTCTAGTGGCTTTCAACAAGCAGCAGCAAGCACAGCCTTGAGACTGAAAACACTCCGATTGTGTTCCGAACTCAACACTGGCCACTCAACCATTCTCAAGGAATTCAATTTCCATCTTAGCGACACTGACCGCCTTCTACCAGAGGCCATCAATATTTTTTTTTTCATTTTTATTCATTTTTATTATTTTGTTCATAAAGAGCTACTAGACAAAAACTAGCTTAAAACTAGTTGGACGTACAGTTCTACTTTTAACTTACTGGCCCTCGGACTGGATGACTGATATGCAAACACTGAAAGATCCTTTGCGCATCTTCACGGATGGTTCAAAGACAAAAGAATGGGTGGGTGCGGGTGTCTATTCACAAGACCTCAATATTGCTATCTCCGTGAAGCTCCCTGATCACTGTAGCGTTTTTCAGGCAGAAACCATAGCGATTAAAGAGGCGCTGTCCTGGCTTAAAAACAATGTGATATCAAGAAGGGATATCACCATTTGTTCCGATAGTCAGGCCGCCATAAAATCCCTGGACAATGTCATGTTCTACTCTAAAACATCCCTTAATTGCAGGCTGTCTCTTAACGAGATGGCCGAGCATTTTAACATTCACCTCATGTGGGTGCCGGGACATTGTGACATACCAGGAAACTGCAAAGCCGACGAACTCGCTAGGTGTGGTACAACCTCATCCCTATCGATAGAAGGGGTACCACCTTCCATGCCGATCGCTACAGCCTATCATCTTTTAAAGATTCATACAATCAAAACCACAAATGACAAATGGCTAGAAGGCACCACCTGCCTTAAAACAAAAGAAATCTGGCCATCACTTAACCTAAAACGGTCACTCAGTCTACTTGGACTCAGCAAGCCCTCAGTAAGGACCCTTATAGGAGTCATAACCGGGCACTGTGTAATTGGCACTCATGCTCGCAGGATGGGTGCACCATATAACGATTTTTGCAGAAGCTGCATGGATGAAGAGGAGGAAGAGAACACTCATCACCTTCTCTGCTCCTGCAGTGCTCTTGCCAGTCGTAGGTTCCTGCATCTAGGAGCCTACTACTTCAGCGATCGTAACGAGCTAAAAAGTGCCAGCATTGGCCAACTAAATCGGTTCATCAGCAGCACCAACTGGTTCCAGCGTTAGGAGAAGTCAATCCGCGTGGTATCACAATGGGCCTATTCTGGCCTAAGTGTGACTGCTCTGCAGCAGTCAGCCACTACAACCTAACCTAACCTAACCTACTGGCCCTCGGCGGGCACTCTAAGCTAAACTTAATCTTATTCTATATGTATTTTGATGTAATACTAAGTATGTTTTGAACTATGAATTCTGATGTAGAAATTAATATTAAGAAAATGTTTAACAAAAAACTAAGAAACAGAACAATTTTGTATAAAACTTATATTCGAACTTACATACTACTTTCAAATAACTTAAAACTACATTAATTAAACATACACACACATATACATGTATGTATAGTACATACTTGCACATATATAGATGTACTTACTCTATATACAATGGTATACCCATAAGTACACTCAGTATACCAATGTGTATACCTATTTTTATTTTTTTTATGTTTTAATATTTTTTAGTTTAATTATTTACAGCTTATATACTACCTTTAAACTATCCTCCTATGGAAGTCGGCCACAGGTTTCGGTAACTAAAATTCAATCTAATCCACCCCAAGACAGAGACCGACTGCGCCCCATAAGGGGGTACGCACTACCCGTTCTACCCCGGCTCTAAAGGGTTCGACGCTGGAGTTCCTCCGCTCCCCAGCCAGTTGCAATGCAACATCTCGCACATCCCGACTCGAGACCGCTGTACTGAACCGGAGGAGGTCCTCCTCAGCTCGTTGTGCAACGGAACGGTCGTGGTTGAGTCGCCCCACCACAGTTGACCTGGCTATATGAAAGAGGAACGGTACCGCATTCTTGTCTTGTATAAGGCCGTCCTAGTCAAAATGGAGAAATGCTTCTGGAGGGACGAAATAACTGTGACGTACCCTTTCGTGGTACTGTGGGTTGGGGTAGTAAGCCCGGACTTCAGGTTATTGTCCGAGTTCATAGCTCTCGCAGTGTGACCTCGAATCAACTTCACCAGGAAATTGTCCACTCGTATCAGGTTCGCCCTATTGTATAAGACCGCATTGGAGTAGAATTTTCTGTACTGGGACTCTAGTGTTCTGTAAAAGCGAAGGCAAGCCCTAAGACAAGAACTCTCAAGCACACGAATCTTTTCCATCAAGCTTGCACCACTCGGGACAGCCATAGGTGAGCATGCATTGGCCGTATGAGGGCCATGTAGCAGATTACCTTCAGCCTTGCAACGAGTTGGCTGCTGTAAAAGCAGTCATGTTTGTTAAAATATAGATACTGATCTACCCTGATCCCCAGGTATCTGACTACAATCCTTTGCACCAGTGGTTGCCCGTGTCGTCCAACAAGAGTGAAATTTCGCCGATTCTTCTTCGTATCCGCGGAAGCTTTATACAACGTTGATATTCAACTTCCTGTCATCGCAATCTCTCATGAATGAGTCGAAGTCACCCTGCGTGAGCGTAGTGATGTCCTCGATCTGTTTGCCTGATTTGTACACGATCAAGTCGTCGGCATTCGCAATTGCGTGAGGAAGAGAACTTATTTGATCGGTCAGGAAAATGTTGAACAGGATCGGCGAATTAACGGCACCCTGTTGGAGACCATTTTTTACTTTAAAAATACCTGTAGTGGTCAAGTTGCCATTCTTGACTAAAGCATGTAACGGATAATGTGCATTATTCAGCGCATTGTTAAAAAGGATTGTGTGTACACATTGTGTGTACTTCCCGTTCCCGTCGACACCAACTGACTTTTTTTTTCTTTAGTGATGCGAAGACCGCTTGTAGATCTGCCTTCGAAATGAACGGGGGATGAACCCCTTCGTCGGCGATGACATTGTCTGCCAGGTTTTCGTCATTGAACACGACAAAGCCGATGTTCTCAGATCGCCATTGCTTCTCGAAGTTGCGATTTGTTTATTTTCTTGTGGGAAATTATTCTGGTTGTTAGATCTAACACCCCGGATCTTGTTGTTCCAATACGTGTTTACAGAAATTCTGTAATTCTGTACAATTAAAGTCTGTACATTCTTAATGAGCGATATCAGTGTCCTCTCTACGTCTGTCAGTAAATCACCTGTACAAGGTTTTTAATCTTGACAGGAGTGTATTTTTTTGTTGGTGTAGTGCGTCAATTGTCGCATTGTGGTACAAGTTTTCATTGCTTGTGCGTGTATACCGTGGTATCGTACTATCGTTTATTGTCTCGTACAATTGAATTAGATACATGTCAATCTCTTCGTTTGACAAGTTTCTATTGGACGGAATGAGAGTGCTCGAGTCATTTGTCGAGAGAAGCCTGGTAAACGCGGACTACTGTAATTGTAGGTGTGCGTTTGGACAAACTCTCCTAATTCCGCAATGTCGTTGGGGATCTTGAATTCGGCACTGAGTCCGCAATGGTCACTGAGATACACGAAGGTGTTCAAACAGTTTACCGTTTGTGCGTTTGTGCCTGTCAGCTGCAGTCTTGCGTCAAACAGCAGGAGATCCAAGAACGATCCGCTCCTGGGGAAGGACGCGATTTCGGTTGCTTTTTAATCGAGTCACTGTGCTGTAAAGCTGGTCCTCTCTGTTATTGGAAACCATGTTTCCCCAATAACCGTGACGGGCATTTAAGTCCCCGGCCAAAATGAAATAGTTCTCCTCCGAGTCCAGACTGAGACATCGATAGAGTAAAATAGTTGTACTGAAACTAGTGGAGCCGGAGGAGTACGCCGACATCGCATATAGCTCTTTAGCGGAGAGAAATGCACACGATGCGTCCCTCCAACAACTGAAACCGTCGTACCTCACTTCTGTACACTACTTTGTGCTTAATGTTATTTTTTATGAAGATCGCAACACCGCCTCCACCATTGGAGTTGGGCCGGTCTCTTCTGATAACATTATAATTACTTTGCTCCAATATGCCTCTCTGTTTAAGCTTAGTTTCGCTAATCAGAAATAGCTCTCATGCTTTGGTTATCCAACAGTCTGTAGAGCTCGTTTTTCCTACAGAGTGCACACTTGAGTTGACTTCTGTCAGCTGCTCGCTCTTTCCCCAGAGAACAGTTCTCCGACATGTGGTTCCCGCTGCATTTCGCGCATCAAGTCTGCATTTGGCAGTTTGACGCGGCGTGCCCGAAACTTTGGCAGCGAAAGCATTGGACAATGCCGTCGCGCCTTCTAATACCGTCCCACTCGCATTTGTTGTAATCTAAGAACTTGATTTTCTTCAAATTATCCACTTTGCATGTGGGTCTGACCTGTACTAGAGGTCTGCACGAATGGACTCGTTTATTTCTCTAAACATGTACAGTACTTCAGTGTACTCTATTCTTTACAATCATATGAATAAGAATACTGTACAAGTAACTAAAACATAAAAAATTGAACCACTGTACACCATTCGATCACCTGATTTCAAAATGAATACTCTGCTTGTTGTCATTCATACAAGTGGGTTCTCAATTCAAACAAAACATGTACCAGTTTAACGGTTAATAATACACCGAGCACACTGAGTGAAATGAATGCATTCATTTTAAACTGAATGAATTCATTTAATATGTACAAGAAATTCTTATTCAACAAACGATTCGTATATTTCAACGGTCAGCAATATCACCCTGCAAACAAGTTTTGCTTTTGAAGAAACTTCCAAAAAATGATTGCGTATATTGAACTTTTATTTAATAAAACACGCACAATAGTATTATTTAAAGTACTGCCCATCTGAAACCTTGATCTAGCCATCTTTCTGTCAATTTGTGTATCTTATCCCAAAGAAATGAGCCCGCTTGGTAGCCAAGAATGAATCAAGCCAATTTTTGATATTCTGCTCGACTCACTCTCACTCTCACTGCACGAATTAAGTTATAGACCTAATAGAAGGTGAAGACTACCCGACTCTTCATTTAACAACTTCTGCTTCCTCCTTCCATCAATCAAGAGAAAATAAAATGTATCAAAGATTAATGTAAAGGTATCACGAAAACATATGCCAACGAAATAAGGGAACATGAAGATCAAGAAAGATTTTTAAATGAAGAGCTGGGTAGACTTTTATCAGACTATAAAGACTTGTTTCAAGATATCATTCCACTGGTGGAAGTTATGAATTCTTCAGATAAAGCGAATAAAGAATTATTCATTCAGAATTATGATGGCTTTAATGTCTTACAATGGTGGCGCTTGCACCAAATAGAGTTTCCGTTGTTCTATAAGTTTAGCTGCAAAATTCTATCTACTCCAGTGAGTAGTGCTTCATCAGAGCGAATATTTTCCTCGGACAAGTAATTAACTTTCGGCCAGACAGTTAATACCTGAAAAAGAAGTTTAATTGGTTCCGACAGTAAAAATTTTGAATCCATTCATTGTATTGAATGGATTCATTACACTCGGTGTACTCATTTTTTGTGAGTACACTGAACTAAATGCTGGTTGCCAGTGGGTACAGTATTCAGTGGGTAATCAAATATCGGGTGATGTATTCATTTTAGTTTTCAAGATATGAGCGGAATGAATATGGTACTCGAAAAAATATGAATGTCTTGAAACTGGTGTCAAGACATTCATTGCAGACCTCTAACTTGTACAATATAAAAGAGTAATTTCCGACCCTCTCTCCTTGCTCCTACTGTAGAGAAAGGCTTAACTCCGACGAACTCAATTCCCTCACACACTTGCTCACGGAGTATTTGAAGGACCTGCGCCGCTTCGAGCACACATGTAAGCTTTAAAAGCAGGGATTGGCATTTGTCGCCTTTTGGCGTAAAAAAGAAGAACTCGAGCGTCGATCTCTTCAACAATGCTTTTACTGCATTGTGGTCTTCAGATGAGTGTCTGCCAACTGTTGTGTTGCTGGCAGTTGTTCATTAACTGGCCGCTGTTGTTGCCGTTTCGCTCTCTGTTACAGTTGTTTAACAACTGCAGGCGGTTGTTGTTGCTAGTTTTTGTTGCTGTTGCTCCAGCGTTCTTCTGGCAAACAGTTCTCGCTTTCAGCTCTCTTATTTCGTTCACGAGACGCTGAATTCTCTCCTGCATGTCTTCGAATTGAGTAACCTTCAAACGAAGTACACGCTCCACTTCATCTTCCGTGTCGAAATCGATTGACTCGTAAGCTGTTGCTGCTGACAGCGAACAGACCTTCCTCTCCGTCTGACACATACTGTACGGCATCTTCTGATTCGGCTGCTAATGCGCTAGCCGCTGATTCATCCCGCTCTCTACCCTGCAGCCCTTAGGGTGTTCCATTGGTATTGCGGCGTTTGACATATTGAGGAGACGATTTCTTCCTCCTCCTCTTGGCTGTGCCTTCATCTGGCACTGTTGGCTGGTGGCTTGGCTCTGCCACCGGTTGTTGTTTGTCAGCTTCTAAGAGCGCGGACCGCTCGTTTGCTTCCATCCTCCGTTCTCACTCGCTAGTCTGAGAGTTTGGTACGGATACGGATGGAACAGAAAAAAAATTTGTTGTTTGCTCCCACTGGTTTTCGAGCCCGAGTAGGTGGGATTAAGAGCACTGACTCGAGTCAGTCGGCCACTAGTTCTTGTGGAAACCGACGATACTTTCTGTACTTTACGATTATTCCACTGATTACTTTTTCTCTAATTTAAAGTCGACACTCTCGCAAACTAGCATTGCACTGCTCAGAGTCTGTGAACGTCTGATAGCAGAGACCATCATGGTAAACAAATTCTTAATCAGCATTGCTTCCAGATCGGACTGGATATCAGACAGGCAAATGCTGAAAGATCCTCTGCGCATTTTCACAGATGTACAAAAGAAGGGGTGGGTGTATTGGATTATTTTATTAAAAATGTTATTGTTGAAGTAACAACAGCTCAACAGACACTTTTACTGTGTTTGAAAAATTTCATCAGCTTGTCACTTCAAAATGTGACAGCTTCATATAGTTGGTTTTAGCATTGACTTACAGACAACTGAATGGCTGCGTCAAAATTCAATTTATATAATTCAACAGTCCCTCTCAAAAATCAACTATATATATATCGTCAGGAGATCAGCCAACTGTTCACCTGTGGGAATATATATTGAAGTAATAATGTTCTTTTCAATTTGTTCCCTAGAGAAGTGATACTTTATATCTCTATGTTTTGATATTTTGTGATTAGTTGGGTTACTTGCTATGCTTATACAACTATTATTATCTTCGTTTATACTGACTGCTAATGATCTTATCCACAAAGCTTCTCTAACACCTTCAAAAAGAGCCATATATTCTGTCTCAGTAGATGAAGCAGCAACAGATAGTTGTCTTTTTTACTCCAACATATTGTATAGCGTTCAAACATTTAAATAAGTAACCTGTTGTACTTTTTCTATCCCTTTCATCATTATCTCCCCAATCAGAGTCAACATAACCACTTAAAATATCTGTATAACTACCTCGAATATAAGTTAACTTCATCCTAATTGACCCTTTAAGATATCGTTATACTGTATTATTTTTGTTTAAGTATCTACTTAATATATTCACAGCTGTGCTTAAGTCTGGTCGAGTACATATCATTATATACATTAAACAACCTATAAGATTTCGACAAGGAGCATTATTATTCTTATCTAAATATAGGGCTTCATAACATAATCTATTTTCGAGTGGTGTATTCACTGATTTACAATCATTATTTCTTTGTATTAGAATTCCTAAGAACAGTTTAATGTCTTTTAATTCAACCATTTTAAATTTAATCATTAAGTAATTTTTAAAACTGGTCATTGTTTCATTATTAGCTGTTGCAATGACAAGATCGTCTACACATAGTACTATAGAAATATTTTTAGAAAAATGTCCTCTGTCTAAAATGTAAATGCACCGATCTATGGACGAGTTCTTAAAACCTTTTTTTAAGAGCTTCTTCAAACATCTCAAATCAGCACCGAGCTGCCTGTTTTAAGCCATATAACGTGGTGGCCTGTAGCGTTGTGGGTATGTGCGTCAACCCCAACCTCGACGTCGTAGGTTCGATTCCTGCTCTGTGCGACGAAAACAATTTTCACGAACCCACCTCTTTCGAGTTACTGACAATGCTCAAAGAGTCAAAGTGTCTAGAGAAAGCTTCTCAAATCTGGCCGTTCGGATGCGGCATAAAACTGTAGGTCCCTTCCACTCGTGAGAGAACAATAGCACGCACAACACGAGTGGTTGCTGAGAAGCTAATCCTTGGCCCCCTACGGGCTGTAGCGCTACACATATTATATTATTATATAACGTAATATTTAATCTACAAACTTGATTAACTTAACTTGTCACACCTTCAGGAACTTTTTTATATATATATATATAAAATAAATATAAAATATTTCCTCTTTTAGAATGCCGTTAAGGAAAGGTGTCTTTACGTCCATATGATGGACTAATAAATTAAATTGGTTGGAAAATGCTAAAATAAATCTAAGATAAAAAATCTTGCTACAGGTGCAAATGTTTCATTATAATCTATTAAATATTCCTGACTAAAACCACGAGCAACAAGTCGAGCTTTTAATATTAATGGAAATCTATTCTCATCATTTACAATCAATGATGTTTTTATTTTCAGGTTTATTTACCAATGTTCATGCATCATTAACCAAAAGTGAGTTCAACTTCTCATTAGTAGCTTCCTTCCATTTAGCTCTATCATCTCTATTTTGAATATCATCATAACAAGTAGGAATGGTACATACAACAGATTGTGCAATCATTATATGATCATCAATTGTAGGAGGACGCTTTCTAAATCGATCACTTTTCCTAGAATCATTTTTTTCCATTTTGAACCAATGTATGCAGCGACCCCTTGTCCGGGGGTTTAAACCAGGACCCGGTCCTCCAGGTTCGGGGGTTTCGCGTAGGGTTAACTTCCCCACCGTGTAAAACACGCAATAGTTCAGAGACGGCAACAACCCTCCACAACGAAACAAGGACAACGATTTTCGGTTCTGCACGTGAAATGTGAGGTCACTTAACGGACCACGTGCAGCCGATGAATTTGCGGAGGCCCTAGAAGCCTATAAGGCTGATATCACCGCCATCCAGGAGGTGCGATGGGATGGGCCGGGCAAAAAGATGATGAAAAACTGCGACATGTATTACGGCGATTGCTACAAAGAGCGAAGGCAGCGCTTATTTGGATGCGGTTTTGTTGTTCGAGGCAGACTTAGGCAAGAAGTCTTAAGCGTTAGATACATAAGCGAATGCCTCACAACAATCCGCATCAAGGCAACATTTGGCAACATCACCCTAATTTGCGCCCACGCCCCAACGGAGGACAAAGACGATGATAACAAGGATGACCTTGATCTCCTAGAAAGAACATACGATCAATGCCCCAGCTACGAGACCAAGATCGTTCTAGGAGATTTTAATGCTAAGCTGGGCAAGGAAAAAATCCGGTGGTCCCCTAATCAATCAACCGTCAACCAGATTGATCACATTGCGATCGACGTCAGACACTCCTCCAGTGTCCTGGATGTCCGAAAGTTCCGAGGTGCTAACATCGACTCGGATCATTACCTTGTTGTAGCCAAGGTCAGAACTCGGATATCGAATGTACAACGGAGTAGAGCAAGACCGAACAGTTTGACGTTGGAAAGCTACAATCGCAATCGACCGCTGGCAACTTCTCCGATCGAGTCTCCCTGAAGCTCTCAGAGAGTCCAACCCTGCCATGCGAAACAATCGACGAACAGTGGAACCGTTGGTACCCATGGTTTGGCAATGAGTGTCCGCAGGCGCATTCAGCGAAGCTAACAGCATATAAGGCGACGCTGGATAGATGGACGAGAGCGGTTCGTGAGCTCTACGAACTTAAAAGAAGGGAAGAGCACCGGCTTCTCAAAAAGAAAAAAATAGGAGCATGAGAAGCGCGCGATCGAGGAAACGGAGAGGTGGTACGGCGGAAATAATTTCCGAAAGTTTTACCAGCGGGTGAAACAACTATCCAAAGGGTACAAACATTGGACAGAAGCCTGTCGGAACGAAGAGGGAGAACTCGTAGTAGAGTCGCAGTCGATACTGAGAACTTCTGCAGACTGTTAAACGGCGAAGAGGACACCAATACCGCTGTCAGGCAGAATGTTCCACTCCACGCAATGGACGACGATAGAAGAGAATTCCGTCCCCCCGATGTAGACGAAGTCAAGGTAGCTGCTGGAGCGGGCGGATTGTCCGCGGAACTGTTTAAAGCAGCGCGTGTTGAGCGCATGCACCAGCTCATCTGTAGGATATGGTCGGAGGAAAGCATGCCCGACGAATGGAATTTTAGTATCGTTTGCCCGATCCACAAGAAAGGAGACCCCTTTTGACTGCGCCGCCTATCGGGGGATAAGTCTCCTGAACATAGCCTACAAAATCTTCTCTGCCGTTCTGTGTGAGCGCCTGAAACCATTCGTCAACAACATGATAGGTCCCTATCAGTGCGGTTTCAGGCCTGGCAAGTCCACTATCAATCAAATTTTCACATTACGGCAGATCCTCGAAAAAACCCAAGAGATGCAGATAGACACCCACTAATTATTTGTCGACTTTAAGGCCGCATATGACAGCGTGCATAGATACGAGCTATACAACGCCATGTCTAGTTTTGACATCTCTGCCAAACTCGTCAGATTGTGCGATGGAGAAATCTCGCTGCTCCATCAAGGTCGGGAACGAACTCACCGAGACCTTCAATGTCAAAAAAGGTTTTAGGCAAGGCGACGCGATGTCATATGATTTCTTCAACATCGTCCTGGAGAAGATCGTGCGAAACTCACACGCCAACACTAGAGGCACGATCTTCCAGAAGTCCGTTCAACTGCTAGCATACGCGGACGATATTGACGTGATTGGCCGAACTCAGCGGGCCGTCAATGAAGCGTTTGCTTGTATTGAGATGGAGGCGGCAAAAATGGGTTTAGCGGTGAATGAGGGCAAAACAAAGTATATGCTGTCATCAAGAAAGGACATACAACATCGACGACTCGGTCAGAACGTCACCATAGGCAGCTACAATTTCGAGGTAGTAAAGGACTTCATCTACCTTGGCTCCCAAGTTAATAGTGCGAACAACATCAGTACAGAGATTAAACGTAGAATAACTATTGCCAATCGCTGTTTCTTTGGGCTCAAGAGGCAATTGAGTAGTGGAGCCCTCTCTCGAAAGACCACACTCACGTTATATAAGACCTTGTCATCCCTGTCCTGCTGTATGGCGCGGAAGCTTGGACTATCTCAAGAGCGGATGAAGACACTCTTGGTCTCTTCGTGAGAAAAGTTCTGCGTTCAATCTTTGGTCCTGTTTGCGTTGAAGGTTCTTGGAGAAGGAGATTCAACCACGAACTGTACGGGCTGTACAGCGACATGAGTCTAGTCAGGCGACTACGGATTCAACGCCTAAGATGGCTAGGCCATGTAGAACAACACTGCTCCAGCCCGAAGAGTCTTCGACTCCGAACCAGTGGGACAACGCAATAGAGGACGACCACGAACCCGATGGCGCACTCAAATGGAGAAGGACCTCAACCAACTTGGAGTGTGAAATTGGAGGCAGCTGGCTAAGGAACGTGCCAGCTGGAGAGGATTGTTGACCGAGGCCCAGGTTCACCCCGGACTGTAGCGCCACAAGAAGAAGAAGAAGATCTATTATTATTATTATTATTATTATGTATTAGTACATAATAGAATACTTATATACTAACATTATTAGGGAGCACAGGCTGCAGGGGCTTTCGGCTCACTGGTGTAAGGAGAATAATTATAATATAATATTGAGATTGGTAGCTTATTTGTTGATTAAATTAATATTTTGGAGGGTAGGGATCTTCAGAACTTTTATGATATCCTCATTGAGAAGACGTTTTGCATTGGCAGAGGAGAAGTAGCAGTCTCCCAGAAGATGATCCAAATTAAGGGTCATGTTGCATTTGTGGCAAGTTGGTGGTGGCTCCTTTTTTAAAAGATGTTGGGGGGTTATTGTCGTGTGACTCAGTCTAAGTCTGACAAAATTGGTGATTGCAATTTTGGTGGCTGAAGAAGGGTATACGGGTGGTATATGCTCGCGGTTTATTTTTTTATAGTGGTGGTGGTATAGGTGCCAGTCGTCTAAGACCTCCGTGTGGAGCTTGTCAACGATAAGATTATGTAAATCTTTTTTGCTGTAGATGTTATACAGGTATGTGGGTGCTACACAGGCCATTTTTGCAGCAGTATCCGCAGCTTCGTTTCCAGGTATCTCTACGTGTCCAGGTACCCACATGACTTTACATTTGTTTTCGTTTTTTATGAGAATGTCTCTTATTTGTTGGATGATAGATGAGTTATTTTGTAAGTTCTGAACTGCCAGCAACGTAGAAAGGCTATCGGAGCAGATTATCCATTTCCGGTTCCATTTGGTAGCAATTTTTAATGCCGATAATATGGCTTGCGCTTCCGCTGTAAATACGGTTGCAAGGTTTGGTAGGATACCCTGTTTTAATACAGTTCCGTTGCTTCTAGTGATCGCGAAAGCCGTATTGTCTTCACATTTCGATGCATCCGTGTAGATAAAGTCCCATCCTTCTGATTTTAAGCGACTTTCTTCAGTTGAAAACGCTGAACGGATACAGGCTTTGCTTGTGTTCCCTTTATTTATAGTTTGTAAGTTGAAGAAGGGTGGACTCTGGATTAAAAAGCCAAGGAGGTTGTGATGACGTGGTTTCCCGAGAGTAGTATGTTGGTGTTTCTAGGGTTTCACCAAGTTTGATCGATTTTTCAATAGCTGACGGGATTCTACTTTCTTTTAGGCGATTCATCTAACTATAACTGGAAGAACCATTGTCTAGTCATTAAAAAAGCACTGGCTGCAAGGTGCAATATCTTAAAATATCTATCATGTAAAAGGAGTTATGTTCACGTAAATTCACTCTGTTATATCACTAGGACACTCATTTTGAGTAAAATAGATTACGCTCTAGGTATATATGGTAACAGTCCAAAAACCACGTTAAATTTGATCAAAACTCTCTACCATCAAGCAACCCGAAGAAGTCTCAACGCTTTTCCAACAACCCCCATCAGGAACATCCTTGCCGAAGCTGGACTCCCTACCATTGAAGAAGATCTAATTTTGTTCGATTATGAGGGATTACCTCTTCTGTTTGCATCGGCATATCTACATCGTTATCTGATTTCTTAGATTGAACTACTGATTTTGACTCAAATAATTTTTAGGCAGATTCATCAGTTTAATCTAAGTTGCCTTTTAGCCTAAGTTTAGGAAATTTCTCTCATCGACAATTACATCTTTCACCATAACGAATTTATCAGTTTCCACAGCCCACACTTTATAACCATTTGATCCGTACCCAACCAATATGGCTTTCCAAGACTTTTCTTCGAACTTTGAACATCTTGTTTTGTTATGTACGTAGACTGTAGAACCAAAAACTTTAAGATATTTTAATTGAGGCTTCCTACCAAGCCACATTTCATATGGTGTTTTGTCTTGTTTTAAGGCTTTTGTTGGAGCAATGTTTATTAAGTATGTAGCAGTTAATACTGCTTCACCCCAAAATATTGCTGATAAACTAGCACCATGCAACATTGTACGAGCCTTTTCAGTAATTGTACGAACCATACGTTCTGATACACCATTTAACTGAGGAGTTCGTGGAACTGTCAAGCGGTAACTCATGCCTCTTTGCACGCAATATTTTTTCTATTTTACTAATGTCATTGATCATATTTTTACTTATTAATTGTAAGATTTTGTATTTGCCTATACGACCCAAGCGCTGATGCCACAATTCATATTTTTTATTTAAGCCACTAAGTACTTTCTTAATATTTATTTCAAAATCAATACTAAATAAATTATTAAAAGTTTTACCTTTAATTATAGGTTTACCACCTTTATTTGTTGTCACCCCTTCCTCGTCAAAAATGACGAGATGACTGTCAGATTTCCTTTCTTCGGGGCTGATGTAAATGCACCATTATTAGCTATATAGATATTTGTAGGAGGCTGCAAATCAATAATAAATTATAATATATAAATATATAAATTATAATAATAAATTCTCCACTGAGCTCTTCCTTGTTGATTAGATGATCAGATGCTCCAGAGTTCAGAAGAAATTTCAAATTTGGTCCACTTTGTAACACATTCTCTCCAGCCATAAAAGCGAAACTCGAATTTGATGTAGAAGGTTTAGATGATACCGCAGCTTGCACTTTTTTCTTTTTATTTTAATTACTTTGGCTTATTCTTTTAAAATAGAAACAGTAATTTTTTATATGCCCTTTTCTACCACAGGGGGGCAGGGTTTATGCTCACAGGGCAAAGTTGCTGATCGCTCTGAACTTGGCGGGATGCCACATCCTTGTCGATGTATAGATCAAGTTGACATGCAGCCTCCAAGCGGCGCCCCGCTCTCACAACAACCGTTATGAGGTGAACCATTCTATTTTCATTCTACAACATCGGCCTCATATGTGCACACGCCCCTACCGACTGAAGACTCTGTCAAAGAGGATTATTGCGACCTCTTGGACGGTGCCTATGGAGTCTGTCCGGCGTACGATGACAAAATCATACTCGGAGACTTCAATGGTAAGATCGGTTAGGACAACAACATCTTTGGCGGAGTGTTAGGAAAGCACAGCCTCCACGACGCGACAACAGAAAACGGCTTCCGACTCACAGACTTTGCGACAGCACGTAATATGGTCGCAGCAGCACAAGCTTCCCTCGCAAAAAATTTACACAGCAACCTGACGATTCCCGGATGGTCGAACCGCCAACTCGACTCTGACCACTTTCTTTTTGCAGCAAGATTCAGAGCTCGACTGTGCAATGTTAGAAAGCTGCACCAGCCGACGTGGAGCACTTTTGACATTGGACGCCTAAGCACACCGGTGATTGCCAGAGCCTACGAAGAGCAATTAAGTGAGAGACTCTCTGGTATGCCTACGTCAAGTGCCAACGAGATGTGGTTGCATTGCAGCTCGGCCATCAAAGTGGTAGCGGAAACTACCTTAGGCTACCTACCACCCCCGACAAGAACCCGTGGTACGATGGCGAGTGTAAGCAGAAAAAACGTGCAACCGACGAGGCATACCAACGGAAAACAAGAGCAGCGCAAGCAGCGGAGTACCGGGCTAGAAGACGGGAGGAGAAAAAGCTTCTACGCCTGAAGAAAAGGTTCCTCGCAATCTCCCAGCTCAAGGATATCGAAGAGTCTAGAGACAAGCAAAAAATACGGCCCTTTTACAAAAAAGCCAAAAGCCTGGCTTTAGGGAAGGCACCCAGGCTCTTCGAAATTGCTAGGGTAACCTAATTACCGACCCACAGGGAATAGTGGATGTGTTTAAGAAACACTTCCAACAGCTGCTTAGCGGTCCTGACCAGGAGAGAGTGATAGGGAACCAGGAAATCCCAACTTAAGTCGACGAAGAAGTCCTCCCACCTAGCTTTGAAGGAGTCGGCACAGCTATTGAAAGGCTGAAGAACAACAAAGCCGCGGACTCATATGGCTTACCATCGGAGCTTTTCAAAGCTGGGGGCAATGTAATGGTAGGGAGCATGCACCAAATCATTTGCCGAATTTGGGAAGATGAAAGCATGCCCGACGACTGGAATATCAGCTCCATATGCCCCATCCACAAAAAAGGCGATCCTACCTCCTGCAAGAACTACAGAGGTATATCCCTGCTCAATGTCGCCTACAAGATCCTATCCAGCGTACTGTGTGAACGTCTAAAGCCGTTTTGCACCGCACTAATCGGCACGTACCAGTGCGGCTTCCGGCCCGGCAAATCCTGGAGAAGACCAGCGAGTTTAAAATCGATACTCACCATCTGTTCATCGATCTTAAAGCCGCATACAAGAGCATTCATCGCAAGGAGCTATTCGAAGCGGTGGCCGAATTCGGAATTCCGGTAAAACTGATCCGGTTGTGTCGCACCACGCTAACACATACGCGATGCACCGTGCAGTTCGGTTCAAAAACCTCTGAACCGTTCGAAGCCTGCACCGGCAAGGAGGCAAGGAGATGCGCTGTCGTGTTATTTCTTCAATTTGGTACCGGAGAAGATAGTGCGGTGGGAAGCACTATCTTCTACAAGTCAGTCCAGCTGTTGGGATACGCGGATGACACTGACATAATCGCGCGGTCCCAACGTGCCATAGTTTAAGCTTTCATGGCAATTGAGGAACAGGCGAAACGAGCTGGTCTTAAGGTCAACGAGGACAAAACAAAATATATGCTGTCGAGCAAAAAACGATCCGCCGCACACCACCTAGGCCAAAACGTCACAATCGACAGCTACAATTTCGAGGTAGTAAAGGAGTTTGTCTACCTCCACGAATGACATCGTAGTGACGAAGACTTGCCAACCTATTTCGGTCTGTCAAAACAACTGGGCTCGAAACTCCTGACTCGAAGGGCCAAAGTCATGCTCTACAAAACCCTTATTCTGCCAGTCCTGCTTTATGGAACCGAAAGCTGGACATTAAGTAAGGCTGCAGAGCTGACTCCTAGTGCCTTCGAAAGAAAAATTCTACGTCAGATATATGGTCCCGTCTGCGAGGAAGGCGAATGGAGGAGAAGACACAACCGCGAACGCTACGAGCTGTACAAGGATGTGGATGTAATCCGGAAGCCAAAAATCCGTCGACTACACACGCTCGACCACATCGAGCGAATTGACAACAAGCAGCAAAGAGGGTCTTCGAATCCGAGCCTCCTGGTTCGAAAAGGAGAGGAAGACCGAACCTCCCGTACAAAGACCAAATCATCGCGGATGTAAGACAGTTTGGCCTTGATGACTGGAAGCAGCGTGCCCAGGACCGTCACCGATGGAAGGCAGCAATTGCTCAGGCTCAGACCCTTCATGGTTCGTTTGCCTGATAAGTAAGTAAGTTTTCTACCACAATGATAGCACTTGATACTTGTATTATTTTTCTTTTTACTTGTATTATACTTTTGTTTTGGGCCATGATTTATAATTTTGTTAAATTTTGGATTCACATTAGATTTATTTTTGTATGTCACATTTCTGTTTTCGATATGAAGAACTTTAAACGAAGTATCACGATTTTCATTAGCAAGCTTAACTTCATGATCAAGTAATCTTGTTTTGACCAAAGCTAAGGTTAAATTGTCTTCAGATAATGTTTCAATTGCGGTTACAATACCGTCATACGAAGCCGACAATAATTCAGCAAACAGCTCATCATTTATTAAAAAGTGTTTTGAGAGGGCCATATCACTTTGGAGTTTTGAAGTTAGTAACTGCTTGCGAAGTGCCATCTGAGTGGCTAGACTCTTTCTTTCATACACCTTATCAAAACTTTTAAATATATCTCTTGCAGAATAATGCTGCTTAGCAATGTTTAAAAAAGAGTCGGACAAGTATTCCACAATTCTACCTTTTGCAATGCATTCTGCTTTCCTCCATTCGTCATTCTTTACAGCATTTGGCTCGCGGTCTATAACTTCAAAAACATCAAGTTCGTTCAAAAGAACACGCATTCTTAATTTCCACACACTATACTTTTCACCAACGAAAATTTTAATATTTTTTTTTCCAGTTTGAAAAATTTCGTTAAATAGTACCACAAGAAATTCTAAGAATATTATTCCCCCAAAATTATTTTTAATTTAATTAATCGTGTGCACTTTTTTGAACTAAGTACGGCGTTTTACTATGCCCAAAACCTATTGGATTATTTTATTAAAAATTATATTGTTGAAGTAAAACACCCAATGTTTAATGTTTAACAGACCCTTTTATTGTGTTTGAAAAATTGCATCAGCTTGTCAATTCAAAATGTGACAACTTCATGTAGTTGGTTTTGGATTGACTTACTGACTTACAGAACGCGTTGAATTACTACGTTCAGAGTCAAAATTCAATTTATACAATTCAACAGGATGCGGGCGTCTATTCTCAAGACCTCAACATTGCTATCTCCGTGAAGCTCCCTGATCACTGTAACATTTTTCAGGCAGAAACCATAGCAATTAAAGAGGAGTTGTCATGGCTCAAAAACAACGTGATATCAAAAAAGGATATCACCATCTGTTCCGATGGTCAGACCGCTTTAAAAACCTTGGACAATGTCATGTTCTACTAAAATACATCCCTTAGTTGCAGGCTGTCTCTTATTTTAACATTCACCTCATGCGGGTACCGGGACACAGTGACATACCAGGAAACTGCAAAGCCAATGAGCTCGCCAGGTGTGGTACAACCTCATACCTATCAATAGCAGGGGTACCACCTTCCATGCCGATCGCTACACATAATCATCTTTTAAGGATTCATACAATTAAAACCACCAATGACAAGTGGCTAGAAGGCACCGCCTGCCTTAAAACCAAAGAAATCTGGTCATCACTTAACCTAAAACATCTGTGGAGGTCAACAACGATTCATTTCATATATCCAGTCTTTCTGGTGAAGTTGCGTGCATTAAGTTTGGCAATGGACATATTTTGTGGGAAGCAATATTTCATAGTCTGTACACCAACAAACTTTTTAGATAAAGCAATCATAGTGGTCGAAGTCTCTGGTATTGTTCATTGTCTGAGCACAACAACAGTCTCCTGCTATGATAAAATAGTTATCTTCCGAACCCAGACGCAGGTTTGCAAAAAGAGTTTTGAGGTCTGAAATTAAAATGTGATCGGGATTTGAATTATTGGGTGCATAGAGAGCGATCACATATAGTCGCTTACCTCCCGAGAGCGATATGCGCGCGATGCACGTCGCTAGCAACTGAAATCTTCGCACTTTATTGCTAAACATGATTTTATGGGAAATGTCTCTTGACAGACTGAACGAGTCGCATCCAGCATCCTCCGGCGTGAGGGTTAAGAGGGCAGTTAAAAACCCCCTGAATCATTTCCGAAGAGAGTTCCCTTTGAATGGCGTCCGTGTCGAACATGTCGTTGTTGACGAGCTCTTTGCTGGCCCCTAGAAAAGTATCCCCGTTGTTACTTCTTCTGTGCGTCTGTTGACAAAGTTTCTTATACAGAGAATAAACGCGTCCGTCAATAAATCTGTTGCTATAACTAGATCGACAGTCCTTATTGTCTGGCATGTGAACAGTGCGATCGAGCTCTTTTCCGTTCGGCGGTGTATGGCAACACTCACGGGTCCGAAATAATGGAAGCCGATCCTCTGGTAACTGACCCATGAGTGGTGGAAGCGGCTTAGCCCCCTCTTTTCCGACACAGCTGAGATTGCCTTTCGCACTACTTTAATGCAGAGTGAAGACTAAGAACCCAGAATCGTTGGCGTATTTCATTGACAATAAAATCATCGTTTTTGATGCTTAAGGCAACAATAATAGTTTGCAGTTTCGTTATGGCGTGGTTGTTTCGTCAGAATATATTTATTAAAAGTACAAACAAAAAATCAATTCTTAAATTAAAAAATAAATTGCAAACAATTGTGAATTAATCATTCAAGTCTAGCCAAATCGTATATTTGAATTGTGCGCTTAAGCGGCCATATTTTTATTTAACGAATCATTTTATTAATTTTTCATCAAGGCACTATGTGGAAAACCGAATGAAATAATTAAGCTACTTGTTAACGAATCTTCACACGACAAGTACGCGCTTTATTTCGAACCGGATCGTCGTAACATTAATTTACAATTAAAGTAAGTAAAAGTAATCATCTACAAAAACGCTTGTAGAATTTTTGTAGTGCCCGAGCAGTGATGTAAAGAAAATAATAAAATAAAACAGTGAAAGTGAAACAAATAACAAGTGTATAGAAGTAAATACATATAAAATACATACAGTTTGTCAAGAAAGTGTTTACACTAGGTAAAAAAACAGCAATTTCTACTTCCTCGCTTCAATATTAGACACTTCTATAAACTTTATTTCGCCAATTTTTTTATTTCCATACTTCATGTCTTAAGAAGTAAATAATATAAAAAAACATATAAAATGACAATTGAACCAAAAAAAAAAAAACAAAAAGCAGAAAGGAACAAAAATTTAACTGTCAAGAAAGTCACATCTTAATACTACTGTACATAATTATTAAATTATATTGTTTCAAAAACTTATGAATTTTGCAAATTTCGCATGTTAATATTTGGTGTGACCACCTTTAGCATCAATAACCGCCTTTAGCCGCTTTGTTATTCATCCAATTAACTTTTTTATATCATAATTATTTGGAATGTTAACTCATTCTTCATTAATGTATTGTATCAGTTGGTTTCTATTTTTGGGGCTTCTTTTTGCTAACTTCTTTTTCAAATGTGCCTAAAGATTTTCTATTGGGTAAAGGTCTGGCATCTGAGTTGGTGTATCCAATACTTTGGTGCAGTTATAAAGCAGCCACGTCTTCACCGTAAGTTCTTTGTGTTTCGGATCGTTGTATTGATGGAACTTAAATTGTGGTTTTCTGCCATTAACACCGTCATTAAAACCAAAATTGTTGGCACTAGCAACAAAATGTTCAAATACTTCTCTGCATCCATGGAATTTTCATTGCCATACAAAATTACAAGCACAAAAAATTACATAGTTCATAATACAACATATTGTGTGCAACAATATAAGAGAAAGAGGTACTTAACAAAAATGTAAAGTACGAGATAAAAAGCAATACGATTAAAAAATCGGTGTACTAAAGTTCGCACTTATACTCGAAATACGCTTTCAATTTTTTGCCAATTGCATCCAATAAATAATTTTGTATTACAAACATACATACACAAAAACACATACATATATACAACGTGCAAATAAAAGAAGTGCGTGCGATTCGTATTAAGTAAGTCAGTTTATTGTGTCTTGAAACTAATAAACACAGTTGATGTAATAACAGTTTGAGTTATATTAATCTAATGTATGTATGTATGTATGTATATATATGATAATTTCACATCTGTATTTTTGTAAGCACGCCCACTCAACAAGACGAGAGTAAGAAAAGACAAAAAAAATTAATATATATATAAAAGAACTTAACCTAGAACAATGAAGATAATGGGAGAGGGAAAAAAATTAGACACAAGAGATGAAAATGTATGCAGCGATCTCCCTCTGCCCGAGGGTCAAATAATGGGCCTGGCCTACCAGTTGTAGGTTGTGCGTGAGGTTAACTCCCTCACCACACAAAAAACCAACGGTTACGAACCGACAACATGCCTCGGATATGGACGGATTCAAAGTTGACGACCCCAGCAAACGATCAAAGGACAATGATTTTCGGTTCTGCACGTGGAATGTGAGGTCCCTGAACAGACCACGTGCAGCCGATGAACTCGCGGAGGCCCTGGACTGCTACAAAGCAGACGTCACCGCCATCCAGGAGATGCGATGGGATGGGCCGGGCAAAAGGAAGATGAGAAACTGCGACATCTACTACGGTGATTGCTACAGAGAGGGAAGGCAGCGCTTATTTGGATGCGGATTCGTTGTTCGAGGCAGACTTGGGCAAAAAGTCTTAAGCTTTGATTATATCAGCGAGCGCCTCATAACAATCCGCATCAAGGCTAAATTCGGGAACATCAGACTGATTTGCGCACACGCCCCGACGGAGGAGAAGGATGACGATATCAAGGATGACTTCTATGATCTCCTAGAAAGAACATACGATCGATGCCCCAGCTATGACACCAAGATCGTTCTAGGAGATTTCAACGCACAGCTGGGCAAGGAAGAAATCTTTGCTAGAGTCATCGGAAAACACAGCCTGCACGACAACACATCCGGAAACGGACTCAGGCTGGTAGATTTCGCCTCGGGGCGTAACCTCTCTGTGATGAGCACGCGGTTCCCACACCTCAACATCCATAAGGGGACCTGGCGGTCTCCTGGTCAATTAACCGTCAACCAGATTGATCACGTTGCGATCGACGTCAGACACTCCACGCAATCGACCGCTAGGAACTTTGCCGACCGAGTCTCCCTGAAACTCTCTGAAAGTTCGACGCTGCCTGCACTTTCAATAGAAGAAGAATGGAAACGTTGTAAAAAAGCCATCAAAGAAGCTGCCACTGATGTGCTGGGTTTCACGACACCACCCAGAAGGAACCCATGGTTTGACGACGAGTGCAGGCAGGTACATGCAGCCAAGCAGGAGGCCTACAAGGCAACGCTGCATCGAACAACGAGAGCTGTTCGTGAGCTCTACGAACAGAAGAGAAGGGAAGAGCACCGGCTTCTCAGAAGAAAAAAGAAAGAGCATGAGAAGCGCGCGGTCGTGGAGATGGAGAGGTGTTACGACAGGAAGGAGGTCCGAAAGTTTTACCAAAAGGTAAAACAAGTATCAGGAAGATATAGACCTCGGACCGAAGCCTGCAGGGACGAAAATGGACAACTAGTAGTAGAATCGCAGTCGATGCTGAGAATTTGGAAAAATCATTTCTGTAGACTGTTAAACGGCGATGACGACACAAATTCCGCTGTCAGGCAGAATGTTTCACTCAACACCCCCGACTTAGACGAAGTCAAGAAAGCGATTTCTAGACTGAAGTCGAACAAAGCTGCTGGAGCGGACGGATTGTCCGCGGAACTGTTTAAGGCAGCTGGAGATGACCTGGTTGGGCGCATGCACCAGCTCATCTGTAAGATATGGTCGGAGGAAAGCATGCCCGATGAGTGGAATCTCAGCGTCGTTTGTCCGGTCCACAAGAAAGGAGACCCCTTTGACTGCGCCAACTATAGAGGGATCAGCCTCCTTAACATCGCTTATAAGATACTCTCTGCCGTTCTGTGTGAGCGCCTGAAACCATTCATCAACAACCTGATAGGTCCTTATCAGTGCGGTTTCAGGCCTGGGAAGTCCACTAGCGATCAAATTTTCACATTACGGCACATCCTCGAAAAACCCCAAGAGATGCAGATCGACACCCACCACCTATTTGTCGACTTTAAGGCCGCATATGACGTTTGCCCGGTCCACAAGAAAGAAGACCCTTTTGACTGCGCCAACTATCGAGGGATCAGCCTCCTTAACATCGCTTATAAGATACTCTCTGCCGTTCTGTGTGAACGCCTGAAACCCTTTGTCAACAACCTGATAGGTCCTTATCAGTGCGGTTTCAGGCCAGGAAAGTCCACTATCGATCAAATTTTCTTATTACGGCAGATCCTGGAAAAGACTCAAGAGATGCAGATCGACACCCACCGCCTATTTGTCGATTTCAAGGCCGCATATGACAGCGTGCATAGAGACGAGCTATACAGCGCCATGTCTAGTTTTGACATTCCTGCCAAACTCGTCAGGTTGTGCAGGATGACGATGGAGAACTCTCGCTGCTCCATCAAGGTCGGTAACGAACTCACCGAGACCTTCAATGTCAAAAAAGGTTTTAGACAAGGCGACACGCTGTCATGTGAATTCTTTAACATCATACTTGAGAAGATCGTGCGAAACTCAAACGTAAACACCCGAGGCACGATCTTCCAAAAGTCCGTTCAACTGCTTGCTTACGCGGACGACATTGACGTGATTGGACGAACACAGCGAGCCGTCAATGAGGCGTTTGCTAGTATTGAAGCGGAAGCGGCTAAAATGGGTCTAGCGGTAAGCCAGGGCAAAACAAAGTACATGCTGTCATCACGGAAGGACGCACAAGATCGACGTCTCGGACAGAGCGTCATATTGGGCAGCAGAATCTTTGAGGTAGTCAAGGACTTCGTCTACCTAGGCTCCGGAGTAAATAGGGACAACAACACCAGTACCGAGATCAAGCGCAGAATTACTCTTGCCAATCGATGTTTCTTTGGGCTCAAGAGGCAATTGAGTAACAGAGCCATCTCTCGAAACACCAAATTGAGCTTGTATAAAACCCTGATCATCCCAGTCCTGCTCTATGGCGCAGAGACATAGACGCTATTGAAAGCGGATGAAGAAGCTCTTGGTTGTTTTGAGAGAAAAGTTCTGCGTACGATCTTTGGTCCTGTTTGCGTTGATGGCGTTTGGAGGAGAAGGTTCAACCACGAACTATACGGGCTGTACAGCAGCATGCACCTAGTTAAGCGTCTTCGGATCCAACGCTTAAGATGGCTAGGTCATGTAGAGCGGATGGACACCACAGCTCCGGCCCGAAGAGTCTTCGACACCGAGCCATTGGGACAGCGCAACAGAGGACGTCCTCGCACTAGATGGCGCACGCAAGTTTAAAAGGACATCAACCAACTTGGTGTGCGCAACTGGAGGCAGCTGGCGAAAGATCGTGCTGGCTGGAGAGGCATGTTAGTTGAGACCCAGGTCCACCCCGGACTGTAGCGCCAATCAAGAAGAAGACAAGAGATGAAACGATAATCGTAGTCATCTCGGCACTATAATTATTAGCGCCTTTTTGAGTTCACTTTATTTAGTTTCATAATTATTATTGTATACATATTTTTATTTTTAATTTATAATACATGATCTTATCATTTTTGTTTTATTTGTAAGTGTAATATATAAAATTTTAAGACATTTTCCATACATTTGGTAAACTAATAAAGACCAAGAGCTAGATGGTCATGGACGTTGATATGCTCAGCCTCTGTAAGTCTCTGGTGTTTGTTTTTTATAAAACTCCGCGGTCAGTAAATTGTCGTCATCCCTTATGTCGAAGAAGGAATCCGATCCCTCGCCGAGGATATCTATTGGTGACGGATAGTATCGTTCGCCTATTCACCAACCTATATTTTCTTCGAAGATATCCCTGAGGAGAGGATTTGCATGGTATTGGAGGGCAACTAGCCTCTTCTTACTAAAGCTGGTAAGGTAGTCCAGCAAAGGCGTTACGCCAGAGTTTTGGTAGATGATTTGTTACTGAGCCATCTACCGCCCGGTCTTTTCCGTTTAGAGATGCACCTTCGAATTATCACTCTTTCGAACCTGTGCATTTCTAGTGCAACATTGGGAGTAATAGAGAACCATATAGGGAAACCGTAAGCCAGTACAGGACGGATTAATGTTTTGTAAATAAGAAGCTTTGTTCTTTGCTCCACGTAACTGGAGTTTAGCAGAGTTTTTAGTTTCGCGGCTGCGGCCTTTGACTTATTGAGTGTCAGTCTTGCGTAAGGGTTCATTTTAAGTCGCTCGTGTAAGTTTATGCCCAAGTATTTAATGGATTTTTTCACGGGGATTTGGTTACCCCCAATATTAAGATTAAGACTTTTACTTTCGGGAACAGCTAAATAATGACCTCTGCCCGAAGCGTTTCGAAAACATGCTATCTCACATTTTTGTATATTTAAGTTTATTCCCCATCTATTGTAATGAGTAATAGCAGTGTTAAGATGGTTCTTTACTGCCTCGAGAGCGATTTTCGGTCTCTCATGGTGACTAAATAGGATAGTGTCATCAGCGTACAGAATCGCTTTAGAGCCTTGTTGACGTGTGGGAAAATCTTGGAGGTAATAGTTGAAGAGATGGGGGCCTAAAATGGATCCTTGCGGTACACCTGATAGGATAGGTACAGGCTACGAGAATTGATTTTGGAAAAGTACAGCTATATTGTGTTCTGATAGGAAACTTTTGATGATTTTTATCAGATTTGGAGTGAAGTTAAGGTGGAACAATTTATAAATAAGGCCTGCATGCCACACCGAGTCAAATGCCTTCGTGAGGTCTAGAGCGCATGCTACTGTACACTTCTTCAATCTAAGATTTTTCAGGATTTTGTTTTGCAAGAATAGTATAGCATGTTCAGTGGAGTGACCCTGCTTAAAGCCGAATTGTTGCGGCTGAGACAGGTCAGATTCGTTAGTATTACTCTGTATTTTGTTGAGGATGATTTTTTCCAGTATTTTGCCGAAATTTGAAAGTAAGGAAATGGGGCGGTAGTTTTCGACGCTGTTTATGCTATTGTTTTTTTTTATCTTATTTATGGTTTCGTCAGATTTGTTAGAGGGTGAGAAGTTTGTATGATTCAGCTCCCTATTCCAGACGTCAAAGGAGCTGTTATATGTGTCTACAATCCAAGAGTTTTCTATTTGTGCTATTGGGATTTTGAGGGAGTAAAGTTCTTTAAAAAAAACTCCGAAGGCTTCGACTTTCTCGGTTGGCGAGGTATAGGTCCTATCTCCGTAGCTCAATGCTTGAGACGATTGCCAGGGATTTTTGCCCTTGGTTGCGGCTTGAAATGGAAATGGTTGCTATAGTTGCTGAGATTGTGTTGTTTGAAAAAAATTTGCTGAGAAAATGAGATGGAGTTTCGCAAGAATATTCCTGTACTTCTTCCCTCATTGTTTCCTAGATATTCATATTGATCGTTAATATAACACTTATTTTTATTACTGGATAGACAAGTTTCCTGTACAAGCAATGCTGTGGGTAGCTTGTCCTTCAGGAGTAAGTCTATTTCTGCTTTCTTTATATCGGATAGGGAGTTGATGTTAGCTGTGATGAGCTTAAGGTTCATGGTAAAGAAGGTTGCGATCCTAACATGATCAATGCGAATTGGTAGTAAGCCCCTTTTTTCCTGCTTTCATCTAATTTTCCGTAATTTTCCCAGAACGTTGCGATTTTGTCTGTGAATTCCTCAAATGTGAGGCCGAAGAGTCTCTCGGACTCAGCCATGAAGTCTGGAAAGATTGTGGTACTATGTGTTTTTGGGGCAAGAGAGGATTGGACGACCGTATTGTTTGAAGTGTTTTCACCTCTGGCCGCGTCAGCGTATGATGAGAACTTTTGTTAAGTCCTATTGATTGCATTCACCACCGGGTTATGGGTGGCAAACCTCTTCTCCTGTATAATTTCCTTCTAAGCCTGCCTTTTTTTTTGTTGGTTGACCCACTTAGGGCAACCCCTATAGCTGGCTGGGTGTCCGTATAGTTCGCAGTTGACACAATATGTTTCCGCTTTTTCAGCGCTTTTAGGCAACTTGCAGCCGCCCACTTCGTGAGCTTCTTTGCATTTAACGCACCTGGGTGGTGCTGCACAGTATCTGGATGAGTGTCCGAACTTCTGGCAATTATAGCAGATCTTTGGGCCCGAGCTCTTTAAGCTTTCCCACGAAACTTCGTGTTTAAAGAGGTACCTTATCTGCTTCAATTTTATAAGCTCTTCTTTACCCACCACTGAGCATAAATACAGTTTTGAAGGTTTCCCCGTCCTCTTAGACCATGCTGTCTCAAAGTCTTAAACCAAGACCTCCATCGATGGGTCCGACAGTTTCAACTCCTGTTGCACTTCCTCAGGTTTGTAGTTCGTCACCCCTTTCAGAACTACATTAAGCCTTCTCAGTTGTTTTGGCGTGAAAGAGAAGGCTTCAAACTTCTGCTCTTTGAAGAGTTTCAAGAGGTGCGCATGTAATTCAACGGCCCTTACCATAATTTTATATCTGTTGTACCTTGTCTTTTTAAAAATTGTTTCTTCTGTGCTTATTTTAGTGTCATTTAAGTGCTTCGTCAGGTTCCTTGGTGAAATATTTCTCACAAATATCGGCGGGCACCATGTAGCTTGATTGCCAGCTGGAGCTGAAGAGTTTGCCTTGCGTTTGCCTGCACCTGGTAACAGTATGATTTTTGAGCCTTCGTTGCCGTGCTGGAGTTGCCTCGGTTGTTTCCTCGCCTTCTGTGGTGGTAGCTCTTCTTCTTCATTGTCATCTCTCAAGGAATCGAATTTGTTGTTGGGGTCCGTAAATGTTTTCTTAATTTTTTTTTGCTGCACTGGACCCAGTCGCAACTGCGTAATCAGGAGATGCTAGGAATTCCCTCAGTGATCCCTTATCTAAAATTTGCTCTTTCAAACTCATCTCGGTATTTCCGGTGTGTGCCTTGTCGATCTTTAATTGCTTTTCCGTAATTAGCAGACCTTTTTGCTCCATGGTCATTAAGGAAAAACCCGCAGTACAATTCTCTGGCTGTCTCTTATCAGGGTTTTTTTCGTGGTTTGTGGCGCGTCGTCGGCCCACCAGTCCATTTGCACGTTTTTATAGTTTTCCGCCTCGCTTATCTGTTGCGAGGGCAGAATAATTCTCTCTATAGATTCCTTGTCGATTGGGATCGGAACTGCTTTTAATACCTTATTCTCCTCCATTCAGAGGAGGATTTGTAGATATTCACTATCACTTTTACTTTTTATTTTTAACACCGCACACATTTTTATTATATTTTTTAATAATTTGAAAACAAAAACAACTTTTTTTTTAAATTCACTACTTCGCTTAGCTAGCGCATACGTGTTCTCTCGACGAGCGTCGCACAGCGAATCCTGTCTTAAACTAATAAATAACACATTGTGAAAAGTTGTCACATTTCAAAGTGTTGACAATTGGTCATTTGACATTTGGCATATAATTTGGTGATAAGTCATCAGGTGTCACAGGGTGCACTCAGTGCACAAATTAATTGTTGACATTTTTTTGCGTGATAGTGCATTCAGGCAAAATAATTTTTTTTATCGCGGTCATAAATAAATCAAAATTAACTGTGATTTTAAAAAATAAACCAGTTGCTAAACAAAAGCAAAAATACTTTGGCTTAAAGCATAATTTTAGTTACGCTTATCATAGAGCAAATTTAAATTAAACTCAGTCAAAAGACGGGTTATTTAGTAACTAGTGCAAATAAGCAGTGAATAAACTAATTTCACATCAAGGCGGTTTAATAACTCACAACAATGGCACCAAAGAGACAAGTTTCTCCAAGCAAAAGTGACACACTGAGCAACTCAAGCATCAGAGGCCAATAATCGTTTCAAATATTTTTTTCTCAAGATGGCATCAGGCGAAAAGACAATGTCACAAAATCGTCCGAATTAGAGTGTAGATTGGATTTACTTAATTCTTATACTGATCAAGCCATGATCTGTCAATCAGACATACAGCTTGCTGATCACAGCGACTCGTTCCGCGGGGAATGAGATAACATTTGCGTATGTACGAAGTCTTTAATAATATGTGTCTTAAACAAGGGGCGCAGATCTAGTATAGCAGAATACTCGCTTTCTGTGCCACACCACTCACGACTTCCTATAATGTCTCTTCCTAAATTTAGCGGAAAACGCGCTCATTACAAAAACTTCATCAACCTGTTCGAGAATTTGATGGAGAATGATCCAAACACTCCAGACATTGAAAAGTTTAATCACCTTATTTCGTGTCTGTCCGGTGAGGCTTTGGGAACGGCTTAAGCGTTCCAAATCACCGAACAAAATCATCCAAAAGCGCTAGCGAGCCTGAAGAAAGTGCACGACAACAATTGTCTTATATTTTTAACAATGTATCCACATTGTTTGAGTTGCCTGAAACTACGAACCCATCTGCATCTGCTTTACGCAACATTGACTGATACGGTTTCGGCTATTTACGACTCTCTTTTGTCACTGGGTGACGAGAAGAACATCACAAATGCCATCATCATTCATTTGGTGATGTCGAAAGTAGACGCAATCATTAGGTCGAAGTAGGAAGAACAGCTAGACTATAGCACCATTCCTCTTTGGAGTGACTGTGAATCAGCACTTAACAAAAGATATCAGCATACCGAAAGCTGCCGAAGAGTCGTCATCGTCACGAAATAAGCCCAATGACAGGCAACCGGCGAACAGAATAGATCTGAATCGCCAGAAAAATCAAAGGTCAACGCTTTCTTGTTCAAATAAACAACAGCAACAAATCAGAATAAAGTGTTCGTTCTGCCAATCCAATGACCACTTCATAACATCATGCCAGTCGTTTGTAGCGTTATCGGTGGTGCAAAGATTTGAGTTTGCGAAAAGTGTCCCTATATGCATTAACTGCCTTCGTAAAGGACACAGAGTGTCCAAATGCAAATTAAGCCGATGCAGTGTATGCAATCGAGCGCATCATACATTGTTGCACCAGACCTTTAATGGAACGCAACCTTCGACCTCCCAAGGCCTGCAAGCCTCTGCTTCAACAATCAATTTATACTTGCAACCGACGTAGTGAAAATAAAATGCAAGAATGGTGAATATCTGCTAGCTAGAGCCTTACTTGATTCGGCCTCGCAGATTAACTTTATGGCCGAAAAACTTGCGCAGCGGTTGAATCTTCGGAAAGAAGATTATACATTAAATGTGCTTGGTATTGAAAAGATAAACAAAAAAGCTAAAAGTTCATGCTGTAGTGAAGTCAAGGTTGACTGACCGTACCTTCTCAGCCAATTATGTGGTCATGAATTCAATATCAGCCTATCAACAGGGTTCAGGTTATTAATACGGCGAATTGGAATATTCCAAAAAATATTGAACTGTCTGACCCAGAGTTTCACAAGCCCCAACAAATTGATTTGTTGCTAGGCGCTGGGTCGTTTTTCGAACTTTTTTCCGTTGGTCAAATAAAGAAAGGCCCGGGATACCCAACCATACAAAAAACGCTTCTTGGATGGATAGTAACCGGAAAATATTCCAACTGCCCAAATTCAGCCAAAAAAGTTGCAACATGATATACCAAACCGATGAAGTATCGACTCTAGATTAAGTTGTTCAATGATTTTGGACACTAGAGGAAATACCCGGAGAAGCGAAAAAAATGCTCACTTCAGAACAACAGAGTTGTGAAAAACACTTTGTGAAAAATAGGAAACTCTTGCGGATTGGGCGATTTGAGGTAATGTTACCATTCAAAGTATCTCCGAACTTGCTTGGATCATCCTATGAAGCCGCAAAACGTCGGTTTCTGTCCCTTGAGCGGCAGATTGGAAAGATTATGATCTCAGAGCATTGTATATGGAGTTCATGAACGAGTAGTTTACATTGGGACACATGTCGCCAGCTGTCAATGAAATCCCGAATAGCCCATACTATTTCTTTCCGCATCAGTGTGTCTTAAGACCAGAGAGTACAAGCATGAAATTGCGTATTGTGTTTGATGCGCCAAGTCGTACAACATCTCAAAAATCATTGAATGACTTATTGATGGTCGGCCCAACCATTCAAGAGAAGCTGTTTTCGACGTTGTTCTGTTTTCGAACACGTAAATATACCCTAAAGGTAGATATTTCGAAAATGTACCGGCAAGATCTAATTGCCAAGAAGCACTCGATTCACCAGCTCATTGTGTGGAGAAAGCATCCATCTGAACCGCGTCCGCACCGTTCTTAGCGATACGGTGTTTTAAAATGTTAGGCGATGCTCACAAGGAGTCACACCCGGCAGGATCGGGAACGATTCTTAAGGACTTTTATGTAGTTGATCTTTTAACTGGTGCTGATGAGTTGAAATCTCTTATAAATAATAATAGAGATTTAAAAAAAAGGCGGATTTCAATTGGCGAAATGGTTTTCCAATCATCCAGCGTTTGGTGAAGCGGTAAGTCCTGAAAACGAGATCAAATTCAATTATTCGGACGCCACAAAGACGTTAGGAATTCACTGGCAACCAAAGAAAGACATCTTCGGCTTCAGGTTAGAAGAAAAGCGACAAAATAAATATTTAATCAGTTTCTTCACGTCTCTTTGACCCGTTTGGATTGCTTCGTCCCATCGTAACTAAAGCAAAAATCTTATTACAAGAACTTTGGATAGCGAAATTAGAGTGGGATGAGTCGTGACGACGTTTTAGAAAAGCGGAAAACGAAGCTTATGTTAATAGCTGTCGAAGAACCACGGAGTTGTCGACAAAATTTCTTCGTATAAGAAGCTCGCAAGAATCTTCGTATACATAGTACGGTTTGTTCGTAAAATTAAGAACAAAAAGGAAACGTTCAAAGCCACACCATCGGCTAAAGAGTTAAAGTTGGCATTTCTAAAATAATAGAAATAGTTCAAGCACGAATCTTAAGAGGAAATTTAATATTCAGAAACTCAATCCATTCAGGCATGATTTCAAAGATGGAGACTCGCTTTTTCGAGTGGGCGGGCGCCTGCTTCATGCGCCGATTGAGTATAATGCAAAAATTTCCGCTCTTGCTTTAAAAAAATACGATCTTTATCAAGACGTATTTGCGGGTTTTGCACATAAAAAACTGCCATGCTGGTCCCAAAGCATTGGTAGCGCTGCTTCGCGAGAAGTTGTGGCTGGTAAACGCTGTGCAAAAGTGTGTACACTGCTTTAGGTACAGGCCAAAATTGCTGTCGCAAATCATGGGTAATTTGCCAGCTGACCGACTCAGAGCACAACGACCTTTTTTAATATGTGGCTTTTAAATGTGTTTTACGTCCAAAGCTGTTCATTTTGAATGAACCACAGACTTGTCTTTCAAAACATTTATATTTGCTCTTAAAAAGTTTATCGCTCGCCGAGGCACTCCGAGGACGATTCACTGCGACAACGGAACGAACTTTGCAGGAGCTCGGAGGAAGCTCCAGGATGTTCGCTCGCAGTTCGAGCGAGGGAAGAAAGCAGTCCACCAGTACGCAGAAGAGGAAGGATTCAACTTCGACTACATACCATCAAGGGCTCCTCATATTAGCGGTCTATGGGAAGCAGCCGTGAAATCCGCGAAAGGGTTGTTGCAAAAACCAGTAGGGAACGCACGCTGACAAGCGAAGAGCTACTAAGGGTGCTACTGGAGGTAGAAGCAGTCCTCAATTCAAGGCTAATAGCCGCACTCAGCGCGGACCCCAGCGACTGTGAGGCACTGACACCCGCGCTTATAGGAAGCTTATAGGAGGCTTAAAAAGATGGCAGCTTGTATGCTGTCTCAAGCAGCAGTTCTCGCGGAGGTGATCAAAGGACTACTACTTCTGAGCCTGAAACATCGCAGCAAATGGGTGTAAGAGCAGTCCAACGTCATCATCGGAAAGCTCGTCGTCGTCCACGAATTTACAAATTGCAAAAATATTTTTGCAAACATACATTTTTCCAACATTTAAATAATTGTATAGAATTTAAAACATGCCATGCCAAACATCTTATGCTGAATTCAATTATTCCTGTACTATCAAAAGAATACATGTATTATTCTTAAGGTACAGCGATATAAAATCAATAAATAAATGAAAAAATGAAAAATGAATGAATGAAGACAACAGTCCCTTCGCGTGGTTACACACCTTGACGCGGTGCGAAACACTCAAGGGAATTTATTCCCTATGAGGAGACCCGAAGCTAAGATGTAACCATCCCTTCCCTCCCTCCATCCTATCCATCCCTTCCATCTCCGGTGGGCTGGATCAAGGTGTCATACGACCCGTGCCGAGGATCAGCCTGGCTGGGGCCCACCTAAAATAATAGCTCAGTCGCAAACGGAGTATCTGGGTGTACTGGCACACTCCCAGATTAATCCTGCCTTAGCTGTGTAATGCGGATTTCTGCACAGCCGGACCTCCTTTTCTCCGCTACTCGTGGGACTTAATATGAATATATTATATATATTCTAATATATATATATATGCCTTAAAGGCATTCCACCGGAGAAGCTAAACGACAGTAGCAAGAGGTCGTTAGTTTGGGCTACAAATGTAGTGAAAAGCCAACCACAGGCGGACACTACCAGGGGCACTACGCCCAAACGCGCCAGGTCATTGGAGGCGTCACCCTCGGAGCCTAAAAGGCTGAAACCGAGTGGTGAAACAATAAATATTGCCAGTAGGCTCAACAGGCCGTATAGTGAAGTGCTGAAAGGCGAAATCACTTACGCCGTATTCGATAAAGGAAACGCTGACTGCGCCATCTCTCCACTGAATTGGAAGAAGGTGGAGTCAGCGATTAATGACATCTATCTGAGCCTGGTTCTGGAAAACGGAGGCCTTGCACCTGTAGGGCGTGATGGAGGATGGCACCAGGGTCATATTAAGCTCGTGACTTTCACGTGCCAGAGATCGGCTGATCTCTTTAAAAAAGCCATCAGCAGACTGGGTGAGGTGTGGAAGGGGGCGCGGCTCGAGGTTGTAACGAGGGATCAAATCCCCAGTAGACCAAGAACCCGCACTTACCTTCCGCGAAGCCCCTCAGACCCTGCAACAATCCTATAGTTCATCCAACTTTGCAACCCAAACCTTCCTACCCACAATTGGAAGGTTGTTAAGCTGGATGAACTAAAGGGAGAAACGAGGTCCGCAGTGATCGTGATAAATAAAGAATCACTGGACCCACTTGCCAAGTCGAAAGGTGTCATCCACTACGGCTTTGGGACGATCACCCTGAAGGTGTATAAAAAGGATGGGGAGACAAGCGCGAAAGCGGAACAGCCTCCCTCCACCTCTGCTGCTTCAACTGTCGGTAATATACTGACGGCTGTAGCAGAGGTGACGCTGATGGCCCATGACCATGGGGAATGTCCGTCAGAGACGCTGAAAAGGACGATTGCTGAGGCGGAAAGAACAAAAACCGCGCTAATCCTAGTCTGTGATGCAAACGCCCATCACACAATATGTTGAAGCACGGACATCAACGAAAGAGGTGAGTACCTTTTCAACTACCTTGTAAGTAGTAGATTAGACTTGTGTAACCAAGGTAATACACCTACCTTCGTAACTAGGAATAGACAGGAAGTCCTAGACCTTACACTCGTGTCTGACCATATAGCGGATAGAATCAGCAATTGGAGGGTATCATCCGATCACTCCTTCTCTGATCACCGCTATCTAATGTTCAGTATACCGAGTGCCTCCCCATCCCCAAGGGTCTTTAGGAATCCTAAGAGAACCAACTGGGACAGATATAGAGAGATTGTTGCGGCAACAATGTCGAGCACCAACATCTCCATCCCGAGCAACCCCACTGATCTCGAACAGTCGGTGGACAACCTCACAAAAACCCTCAACAATGCAATGGCAATGTCATGTCCAATCAGCAGGCAAAGAGGCAAGTCTAAACCTGCCTGGTGGAACCATGAAATTGACCTTCTGCGCAAGAGTTGTAGGAAGCTCTTTAACAAGGCGAAGGGCTCTCGTGATGCTAAGGACTGGGATTCCTTTAAGGAACACCTCAGTACCTTTAAAACTGAATTGAGAAAGGCCCAACGAACCTCTTGGAGACTTTTTTGTGGTAAAATCAAAGAAGTCTCCGAGGCTTCCAGGCTAAGAAAGATTCTAGCATCATCCCCTAAATCACCTAGCTTCCTACAAAAACCTGACGGAACCTGGACCACATCCAGCGAGGAAACCCTCAGTCTCCTTGTTGACACGCACTTTCCGGGCAACTCCCCGATTAGAGCCAATAAGGAAGTCGTATCTCCCCCTAATACTTCATGTAACCTTATAAATGTCAGCCACACCATTATCATGTGGGCACTGACAATCTTCAAACCCTTCAAGTCAGCGGGACCTGACGGCATCATCCCGGCGGAGCTCCAAAGAACAGCTGACCTCATCATGCCTTGGATTCTTAGCATATTCAAAGCCTGTATGAGTCTCAGTCATGTCCCCAGCTCCTGGATAAGGGTCAAAGTAGTGTTTATTCCCAAAGCGGGTAAATACTCCCATGCCAAACCAAAGGACCTCAGGCCAATAAGTCTTTCCTCGTTTCTCCTGAAAACCTTGGAGAAACTTATAGACCAATATATCAGGCATGCTATCCCAGCATGCAGACTCTCATCTGCACAAAATGCCTACAACAAGGGCAAATCTGTGGAAACAGCCCTCCACTCTCTGATAGGCACCATCGAAAAATCTCTCGAGTTCAAAGAATACACACTTGTGACTTTTCTCGACATCGAGGGTGCCTTTAACAATATCAACCCGTAAGCAATTTCACGTGCGCTTAGCAACCTCGGGATCGGAAAGCCCCTAGTGGCCTTCATTCATCAGCTACTCACCAGCAGAGTAATACACTCTCAGATGGGAGACGCTAAGATCCATAGAGGAGTTAATATGGGCACCCCACAAGGAGGTGTTCTCTCACCCCTTCTTTGGAACGTAGCGGTAAATGAACTGCTACTAATACTGGAAGAGGTAGGGTGCAAAGTTATTGCGTATGTTGATGATATTGCCATAGCGGCATCCGGCAAATTCGTCTCTACTCTAAGAGACATAATGCAGAATGCCTTTGACAGGCTAGAGGCATGGACACAAACATGCGGACTTGGCGTCAACCCACAAAAAACGGATATCGTACTCTTCACCAAAAGATACAAAATCCCCCAATTCGACCCCCCACTGCTGTGCTGCACCACATTACAGCTAACCACCAGTGCGAAATTTCTGGGTCTCACTCTCGACAGCAAGCTAAACTGGAAGCTCAATATCCAGGAAAGGGTAAAAAAAGCTTCTTCTGCACTTTTTTGCTGCAAAAACGCCATTGGATGCAAATGGGGCCTACAACCTCGCATCGCTCACTGGATTTACACCTCTATTGTCAGACCGACACTTTTGTATGGTGTCTCAGTTTGGTGGACAGCACTAAACAAGGCTATAAACTGCAATGCACTCAACCGAGTACAAAGACTGGCCTGCCTGTGTATCAGCGGGGCACTGAGAAGTACTCCGTCAGACGCACTGAATATTCTCCTCCATCTCCCACCTCTGGAAATATTCGGGAAACAAGCAGCAGCAATACAGCCATGAGACTCAAAATACTTCGATTGTGGTCCGAACTCAACACTGGCCACTCAACCATTCTCAAGGAATTCAATTTCCTACCTAGCGACACCGACCGCCTACTACCCCAGGCCATCTTTGAAAAGAAATTCTCAATCAGTATTCCCTCCAGATCGGACTGGATGACTGATACGCAAACACTGAAAGATCCTCTGCGCATCTTCACGGATGGTTCAAAGACAAAAGAAGGGGTGGGTGCGGGTGTCTATTCACAAGACCTCAACATTGCTATCTCCCTGATCACTGTAGCGTTTTTCAGGCAGAAACCATAGCGATTAAAGAGGCGCTGTCCTGGCTTAAAAACAATGTGATATCAAAAAGGGATATCACCATCTGTTCCGACAGTCAGGCCGCCATAAAATCCCTGGACAATGTCATGTTCTACTCTAAAACATCCCTTAATTGCAGGCTGTCTCTTAACGAGATGGCCGAGCATTTTAACATTCACCTCATGTGGGTGCCGGGACACTGTGACATACCAGGAAACTGCAAGGCCGACGAACTCGCTAGGTGTGGTACAACCTCGTCCCTATCGATAGAAGGGGTACAACCTTCCATGCGGATCGCTACAGCCTATCATCTTTTAAAGATTCATACAATCAAAACCACCAATGACAAATGGCTAGAAGGCACCACCTGCCTTAAAACAAAAGAAATCTGGCCATCACTTAACCTAAAACGGTCACTCAGTCTACTTGGACTCAGCAAGCCCTCAGTGAGGACCCTTATAGGAGTCATAACCGGGCACTGTGTAATTGGCACTCATGCTCGCAGGATGGGTGCACCATATAATGATTTTTGCAGAAGCTGCATGGATGAAGCCTCGGATACGGATGACCCTACTGCTGACGACCATGGAAAACGAAATAAGGACAACGATTTTCGGTTCTGCACGTGGAATGTGAGGTCACTGAACAGAAGCTAGCAGCATATAAGGCGACGCTGGATAGAAGGACGAGAGCGTCTCGTGAGCTCTACGAACTTAAAAGAAGGGAAGAGCACCGGCTTCTCAAAAAGAAAAAGAAGGAGCATGAGAAGCGCGCGATCGAGGAAATGGAGAGGTGGTACGGCAGAAATAAAGTCCGAAATTTTTACCAGCGGGTGAAACAACTATCCAAAGGGTACAAGCATCGGACAGAAGTCTGTCGGAATGAAGAGGGGCAACTCGTAGTAGAGTCGCAGTCGATACTGAGAATCTGGAAGGATCACTTCTGCAGACTGTTAAACGGCGAAGAGGACACCAATACCGCTGTCAGGCAGAATGTTCCACTCGACGCAATGGACGACGATAGAAGAGAATTCCGTCCCCCCGATCTAGACGAAGTTGCTGGAGCGGACGGATTGTCCGCGGAACTGTTTAAGGCAGCTGGAGATGATCTGGTTGGGCGCATGCACCAGCTCGTCTGTAGGATATGGTCGGAAGAAAGCACGCCCGACGAGTGGAATCTAAGTATCGTTTGCCCGATCCACAAGAAAGGAGACCCCTTTGACTGCGACTCACCAGCAGCAACTGCAATGCACTCAACCGAGTACAAAGACTGGCCTGCCTGTGTATCAGCGGGGCACTGAGAAGTACTCCGTCAGACGCACTGAATATTCTCCTCCATCTCCCACCTCTGGAAATATTCGGGAAACAAGCAGCAGCAAGTACAGCCATGAGACTCAAAATACTTCGATTGTGGTCCGAACTCAACACTGGCCACTCAACCATTCTCAAGGAATTCAATTTCCTACCTAGCGACACCGACCGCCTACTACCCCAGGCCATCTTTGAAAAGAAATTCTCAATCAGTATTCCCTCCAGATCGGACTGGATGACTGATACGCAAACACTGAAGGATCCTCTGCGCATCTTCACGGATGGTTCAAAGACAAAAGAAAGGGGTGGGTGCGGGTGTCTATTCACAAGACCTCAACATTGCTATCTCCCTGATCACTGTAGCGTTTTTCAGGCAGAAACCATAGCGATTAAAGAGGCGCTGTCCTGGCTTAAAAACAATGTGATATCAAAAAGGGATATCACCATCTGTTCCGACAGTCAGGCCGCCATAAAATCCCTGGACAATGTCATGTTCTACTCTAAAACATCCCTTAATTGCAGGCTGTCTCTTAACGAGATGGCCGAGCATTTTAACATTCACCTCATGTGGGTGCCGGGATACTGTGACATACCAGGAAATTACAAAGCCGATGAACTCGCCAGGTGTGGTACAACCTCATCTCTATCAATAGCAGGGGTAGCAGGGGTACCACCATGCCGATCGCTACAGCCTATCACGTTTTATAGATTCATACAGTTAAGACCACCAGAGACAAGTGGCTGGAAGGCACCGCCTGCCTTATAACAAAACCTAAAATGATCACTCAGTCTACTTAGACTCTGCAACCCTCATTGGAGTCATAACCGGGCACTGTGTAATTGGCACTCATGATCGCAGGATGGGTGCCTCATGCAATGATTTTTGCAGAAGGCCAACTAAATTGTTTCATTAGCAGCACCAACTGGTTGCAGTTTTAGGAGAAGTCAATCAGTATCACAATGGGAATTCCCCGGCCTAAGTGTGACTGTCCTTTAGCAGTCAGCCACTTTAATTTCACCTAACCTAACCTACCTAGGTTTTCGAGGTCTTTCGCTCGGCCCAGAAGACGTTGATTGGGAGGCATCTCTCCCTCTTTTGCTTATAGTTCTGGTGTTGTTTGTTCTGCTGCTGTTCCTTTTGGTGCTGCTGCTGCTGTTGTTGATGTTGCTTCTGCTGCTTCCGCTGCTCGTTGATTGCATTTCTTGTTGTTGTTGCTGTTCAGGAGCGTTTTCCTGAATGGATGCACCAAGCAATTAAACATGGATCGGATCGTATATGAATACACAGCACTTAAACTTGGAGTGAATTAAAGGTGATGCACCAAGCATTTGAACTTGGAGCAATTGCTGTAAAAAGAATTAATTAATTAAAAGACTTTCAGATATTTCTATTAACTCACTGACATTTATTCACGATTTGTTTTCCTCTCTTATAAGTAAATCTAGCTTACACTACGAATTACAATTATGTCTTAACCTAAATTACTGCCGATAATGCCGGTAATGCACGGTCAACATAATAGGTCGATGGTTCGACCCAGTGCGAAAGAATGCGTTCTCATATTTATATTTATACATATTCGCTGCGTCAGTGCAGAGGTTTAATATTGCTATGAATTCTTGGTGTTTGTGTTGCGTCATCGGTGATTCAACTGAACATTCTCCCCGCGTTGAATGACAATTCAACAACCTAAGCAATGGTCAGTCGTTCTCTGACCGTTGAACAGTGCACAAGTGTTTCGACTCGTATTCGTAAATTGATTTCTGAACAATCGAACAAACCACTCAGCGCAAACGATATCGGGATCCGAAACCCTTAATTTTTTTTTGTATCGCTTTGGCCCATCAATCACAGTCGAAAAGTGCGTGAGTACGTAGCATGGAAAAGAACGGGCAGTCCGCTTCTAGGCGAGCGTGAGAACCAGATGCCGGGGGGTGAAACATCACGCCACCAACCAACGGTGCCCACTGAAGGCACAGCGAAGAGGAGGAGGAAAAACAAGACATCCACCAGTTCAAAGCGACGCATTAAAAGCGCGTCGTCCAACAGACCCGAAGAGGAAGGAGGTGCACCGTTCACGTCAGAAGCCGATGCATACTCATATGTGTCAGATGGGAGTGAGGGGCGATTCACCATAAGCAGCATCAGCTTTCAATCGATGCCCTATGACACCGAAGAAGATGTAGAGGCGATCATAAGATGCAAAGAGGCACAGATCGAGGACCTCAACGAGGAAAAGAAGAAACGGCTCCATGAGATCAGCTAGTTAAAGGCAAGCAATCAAAGCAAAAAAACACATGTGACAAATCGGGCAACAACAACAACAACAAATGCCCGAATATAGTCAAACACTAAAGCAGACCCAGCCACAACTACAGACAAGTACAGAAAAACAAAAGAAGCAGCATGAACAGACGGCAGTTCAACAGCAGCAGCAAAAAACTGCACAACAGCAACAAAATTCAAAGACACAGCAAAAGAAAGCTGCACAACAACAACAGTCAAGGAAACAGCAACAACAGCAGCAGCCAACCAGCAACATCAACAACAAAAGCAGAAGGAAAAACTGCCTCCAATAAATCTGCACAAGGTAGACGTCATACAAACTGCTAAGGTATGTAGAGCGGCCATATGTAGTGGCAATTTTATTGTTAATAAAAATAAAGGATACGAAAAATATTCAATCAGCTGCAAGACAGTCGAACAGCACAAAGCGCAAAGATGTGTCTAAGGCATTCGACAACAGAGTTCTTCTCCTTTACTCCTAAAGGAGAAAAGCTACAGTCTGTACTGTTAAAGCTCGCCGCACCGCTTGAAGCGAAGGATGTCTTCCAACTGCTCAAAGAGCAAGTGTGTGAAGGTCTCGAGTTCGTCGGGGTCAAGTCCTTCACCACACCTTTGTCAAAAAGAGGGACGGAAATTACCGTTCTCGATTGTTCAGCTGTCACCCAGTAGCAAACGAGATCGGCTAAACGATATTGCCTCTTCAGCTGACTGCAGGTGCATCTGGGAAAGCATTAGAAGGCGCGACGGCATTATTCAATGTGCTCGCTGCAAAAGGTTTGGACACGCCGCGTCGAACTGCCAAATGCAGCCTCGATGCGTGAAGTGTAGCGATAACCACAAGGCGGATAATTGTCCGCTGGGGAGAGTGGGAGCAGCTGACAGAAGTCAGCTCAAGTGCGCACTCTGCGGGAACGCTGGCCATACCGCCAATTATCGGGGTTGCCCTAAGTTCCAGGAACGGAAAAAAAATCATTTCTGCAGAAGCAGTCCTCAGTGAAAAATCCACTCGGGGCAGCAAAACCCGTCACACCCGAAGTGACTTACGCCCAAATGACGTCCGTCAGGGCAAGTACGGAAAGCAGCAACTACCAAAGGTAGCACCGCAAACCTCAGTGCCAAGAGCACACGGTCGAACGCCTGATTGAAAATCCTCCATTGAAAGGTGTATGGATTCGTTAGAGCAGCAGGTTGCATAAATTCTAGCGCTCCTGCAGAACCCAGCACGTCACCAGTCCTAATGGCTGCTCAAACGGAGAGTTCTTTCAAGATCTATGCAGTGAATGCAAATTCATTGATAGGGATCCCCCGAAAAAACGAGCTCTACAGACTGTTGGATGACCAAAGCCCAGAGCTATTTCTGATTAGCGAAACTAAGCTTACACGGAGAGGCATATTGGAGCACAGCAAATATAATTTTATTAGAAGAGACCGGCCCAACTCCCATGGTGAAGGCGGTGTTGCGATCTTCATAAAAAATAATATTAAACACAAAGTAGTGTACAGTGGTGAAGTACGACGGTTTCAGGTGTTGCATCGTGTGCATTTCTCTCCGCAGTGGAAAGAAGCTGTATGCCTGTGTCGGCGTACTGCTCCGGCTCCCTTAGCTCCAATACAACTATCTCAGAGCTCGACTCACTCTTTCGATGTCTAAGTCTAGACTCGGATGAGAACTATTTCATTTTGGCCGAAGGCTTTAATGCCCGCCACGGTTATTGGCGAAACATGGTTTCCAATAACAGAGGGGACCAGCTCTACAGCTGGTTCTGCTTGCACAGTGTCGAGTATAGACTCGATTTAAAAACTACCGAGATAGCGTCCTTTCCCAGGAGCGGATCGTTCTTGGATCTCCTGCTGTTTGACGCAAGACTGCATCTGACTGACTCAAACGCACGCACGGTTAACTGTTTGAATACTTTCGTGTATCCAGTGACCATTGCGGACTTAGTGCCGAATTCAAGATACCCAACGACATTGCGGAATAAGGAGAGTTTGTTCAAACGCATACCTACAATTATAGTAGTCCGCGTTGGGCACGCTTCCGACAAATGACTCGAGCACTCTCTTCGAACCCGCTCCACATTCCGTCCAATAGAAACTTGTCAAACGAAGAGATTGACATGTATCTAATTCAATTGGACGAGACAATAAAACGAACTACGGACAGTACGATACCACGGTATACACTCACGAACAATGAAAACTTTTACTGCAATGCGACACCAACAAAAAAGTAGACTCCTGTCAAGATTAAAAACCTTGTACAGACGGTTTACTGACAGACGTAGCGAGGAGGTTAGGACTTTAAAATCGCTCATTAAGAATGTACAGACCTTAATTGTACAGAATATACTGATTACAGCAGGTATTGATCCCAATAATGCCGATATCTACGATGGTTTCTTTGTGGTCGAAAATCCGCAAGAAAAAGTTGAAGTACTAGGCGCAGTTTTTCAGGAAGTGTACAAGGTGAACGTGAGTGTTCGCCCGAACCACGACCTGGAAAACAGCGTGCAAGTTAGCAAATCGCAACTTCGAGATGATCTACAGCAATTGCGATCTGAGAACATCGGCTTTGTCGTGTTCAATGACGAAAACCTGGCAGACAATGTCATCGCCGATGAAGGGGTTCATCCCCCGTTCATTTCGAAGGCAGATCTTCAAGCGGTCTTCGAATCATTAATGAAGAAAAAGTCGACGGGATCTCTAACATTGTACTAAGGCACCTCCCCCTGGAAGTGGTTACTATGTACACAATCCTGTTTAACAATGCTCTGAATAATGACCATTATCCGGAGCATTGAAAAACCTTTATTGTACAGCCTATAGCCAAGCGAGGAAAAGATTCTTCGAATCCGTGCAACCTCAGGTCAATTAGTCTCCTTCCGAACATCAGCAAGATATAAAACACACTAGCTGCATTTTTTTGGAGGACATTGGCCTGCGCATCCAGTGCAAAGTTGTTGATTGCTCTCAACTTGGCGAGATGCCAGCAACGATCCCTGTAAATGCACAGGTAAAGTTGACATGCAGCCTCCTCGCGGTGCCATCTGGATATCGTCTACTGCACCCGCTTAGAGGTGAACCAATGTATGCAGCGACCCCTTGTCCGGGGGCTTAAACCAGGACCCGGTCCACCAGGTTCGGGAGTTTCGCGTGGGGTTAGCTTCCCCACCGTGTAAACACACATTAGTTCAGAGACGGCCACAAGCCTCGAAAACGAATGACCCTACTGTTGACGACCATGGACAACGATTTTCGGTTCTGCACGTGGAATGTGAGGTCACTGAACAGACCACGTGAAGCCGATGAACTTGCGGAGGCCCTAGAAGCCTATAAGGCTGACATCACCGCCATCCAAGAGGTGCGATGGGATGGGCCGTGCAAAAAGAGGATGAAAAACTGCGACATATATTACGGCGATTGCTACAAAGAGCGAAGGCAGCGCTTGTTTGGATGCGGTTTTGTTGTTCGAGGCAGACTTAGGCAAGAAGTCTTAAGCTTTAGATACATAAGCGAATGCCTCACAACAATCCGCATCAAGGCAACATTCGGCAACATCACCCTAATTTGCGCCCACGCCCCAACGGAGGACAAAGCCGATGATAACAAGGATGACTTCTATGATCTCCTAGAAAGAACATACGATCAATGCCCTAGCTACGACACCAAGATCGTTCTAGGAGATTTTAATGCTAAGCTGGGCAAGGAAGAAATCCTTCCAAGAGTCGTCGGAAAACACAGCCTACACGACAACACGTCCGACAATGGACTCAGGGTTTTGGACTTCGTGACGGGGCGAAACCTCACTGTAGCCAGCACGCGGTTCCCTCGCGGTCTTCGCATCACTAAAGAAAAAAAAGTCAGTTGGTATCGACGGGAACGGGAAGTGGTTACTATGTACACAATCCTGATGAACAATGCTCTGAATAATGCACATTATCCGTTTCATGCATACCGGTAGGCGGGTCGTAGTCAAGAATGGCTCTACAGGTATTTTTGAAGTAAAAAATGGTCTCCAGCAGGGTGCCGTTAATTCGTCGATCATGTTCAACATTTTCTTGAGCGATCTAATAAGTTCTCTTCCTCACGTAATTGCGTTTGCCTCAAAAGAAAATTCCTCCATTTCGATAAGCAAGGTCTGATAAAAATGCGGTACAGCTCCTCTATCGCATTACCAGGTCAACTGTGGATGGGCGACTCAACCACGACCGTTCCGTCGCACAAAGTGATGAGGAAAGCCTACTCCGCTTTAGTATGGCGGTTTTAAGGCGCGATGTTCGGGATGTTGCAATGCAACGTCGAAAATGCTGGTGGCTGAGGAGTGAAGGAACTCCCTCTTCGAACCCTTTAACTTACTTAATTATCAGGAAGACGAACCTGAGCAATTGCTGCCTTCCATCGTTGACGGGCCTGGGAACGCTGCTTCCAGTCATCAAGGCAAGGCTGTCTTACATCCGCGATAACTTGGACCTTCGATTCAGGAGTTCCGAGCCCAGTTGCCTTGACAGACCGAAGTAGCATCGGTTGCCAAGGGCGATTCTACGTCGGACCTCCACTCATTCGTGAAGTTTACATTTGCCCCCAGGTACACCAACTCCTTTAGAACTTCAAAATTGTAGCTGTCGATTGTAACGTTTTGGATTAGGTGGTGTGCGACGGATTGTTTTTTGCTCGACAGCATATATTTTGTCTTGTCCTCGTTGACCTTAAGACGAGCTCGTTTCGCCTGTTCTTTAATTGCCGTGAAAGCTACCACTACGGAGCGTTGGGACCGCGCGTTAATGTCGATGTCATCAGCGTATCCCAACAGCTGTACTTGCAGAAGATAGCGCCTTTTGAAACTCACTGGTCTTCTCCATTATCTGTCTAATTGTGAAAACTTGGTCTATAGTCGATTTGCCGAGCCGAAAGCCGCACTGGTACGTGCTGCAAAACGGCTTTAGACGTTCACACAGTACGCTGGATAGGATCCTTTAGGCGACATTGAGCAGGGATATAAATATACAGATCTTGCAGGAGGTAGGATTGCCTTTTTTATGGATGGAGCATATGGAGCTGATATTCTAGTTGTCGGGCATGCTTTCATCTTCCCAAATTCGGCAAATGATCTGGTGCATGCTCCCTGCCATTACATGGCCCCCAGCTTTGAAAAGTTCCGATGGTAAGCCATCTGAGTCTGCGGCTTTGTTGTTCTTCAGCCTTTCAATGGTTGTACCGACTTTTTCAAAGCTATGTGGGAGGACTTCTTCGTCGATTGGAGTAGGAATATCCTGGTTCCCTATCACTCTCTCCTGGTCAGGCGCGCTAAGCAGCTATTGGAAGTGTTGCTTAAGCACATCCACTATTCCCTGTGGGTCGGTAATTAGGTCACCCTCGCAATTTCGAAGAGCCTGAGTGCCTGTCCTAAAGCGGGTGGCCAGGCTTTTGGCTTTTTTTTTGTAAAAGGCCCGTATTTTTTGCTTGTCCCTAGACTCTTCGATAACCTTGAGCTGGGAGGTTTGCGAGAAACGGTTTCTTCAGGAGTAGAAACTTTTTTTCCTGCCGTCTTCTAGCCCGGTACTCCTTTTGCACTGCTATTGTTTCCCGCTGTAGAGCTTTTTGGTATGCCTCGTCGGTTGCACGTTTTTTCTGCTTAGGCGTCCAATGTCAAAAGTTCTCCACGTCGGCTGGTGCAGCTTTCTAACATTGGACAGTCGAGCTCTGAATCTTGCTGCAAAAAGAAAGTGGTCGGAGTCGAGTTGGCGGTTCGACCATCCGGGAATCGCCAGGTTGCTGTGTAAATTTTTTGCGAGGGAAGCTTGTGCTGCTGCGACCATATTACGTGCTGTCGCAAAGTCTGTGAGTCGGAAGCCGTTATCTGTTGTCGTGTCGTGGAGGCTGTGCTTTCCTAACACTCCGCCAAAGATGTTGTTGTCCTAACCGATCTTACTATTGAAATCTCCGAGTACGATTTTGTCATCGTACTCCAGACAGACTCCATAGGCACAGTCCAAGAGGTCGCAATAATCCTCTTTGACAGAGTCTTTAGCTTCGTCGGTAGGGGCGTGTGCACACATGAGGCCGATGTTGTAGAATCTGCCTTGGGTGCAGATCACAGCCAGGCGATCGCTTATCGGTCTGAAGTCGATGACCTTCGACCTTAGCCGTTTTCCCATGACGAATCCGCATCCAAATATGTGCAACCTTTTGTGACAACTGTAATATATGTCGGAATCTTTCTTTTGCATAATCCCTTGTCCTATCCAGCGCCTGGAGCGCAGAAATGCCTTGTACCAAACGAGGATGATTAGCGCTCCATATTCGGAGTTTGAACCCTGCAGTTTGTAGTATTCGTATGAGTTGCCTTTGCATTTCTATGAAAATAGATAGATTATTATCTCCATTTAGACAGTCATCAACCTAGAAATGACGATGTAGAGTCTGTGCTCCTAACGCAAGTGTTGTGTTATACTCATTTGCTAATTGCTGTAAGCATTTTGTGGCTAAATATGATGCTGATCTTGTACCATATGTTACCGTGTTCAGTTGATAATATCGTAGTGGCTCGTTTTCGTTGTTTCTCCATACAATTATTTGAAATCTTCTGTCACCTGCATGGTTAATTTTTTGACGATACATCTTTTGTATATCTTTAGAAAATACGTATCGTGGTAAATGGAATCGAAGCAATAGTGAAAATAATTCGCCTTGAACTACTGGTCTTGAGTACATAATGTCATTCAACGATATTCCAATTGATGTTTTTGATGAAGCGTCAAAAACTACTAGAAGTTTTGTAGTGCTGCTGCCCTTTTGGAAAACACACTGGCTTACAATGTCATTGAAGTGGAGTTGGAGAGTTCTGTCATATGACCTAGGTCTACGTGTTCCTTAAATTGGCTATATTGATTCATCACTTCTTTGTTTTTTGCTAACCACCGCTCAAGAGCGAAAAGTCTCTTGATTGCTATTTCATTAGAACTGCCAAGGGTTGATGGATTCCCATAGAATGGCAGTTTGACCATGAAACGACCGTCATTGGTTTTCTGTGTTTTTTGTACAAAGTGAGTTTCACACATCTCTTCTGATTTTGACAACTTGCTACGCGCCGGTTCAACTTCTTCCAGGTTCCATAGTCTCTCAATCATCTGATGGAGGTTATTGTCGTTATAAGTTGAGATGCCACACATTGCAGTCTTTTGTCCTGTTTCACCTATTTTTCCAGTCAGAATTCACCCGAGGACTGTATTTTGTAATGTAGGTAAATTGTTAGCTAACCGTATTCAATGGAGAGTAGTTGATGGTAGAATTCTGCAATAAGGAAAACATCTATATTGTCAGGATGATTGCACTTAGAATCCGTCAGTGAAATATTTTTTGGTATAGGCCATGAGGAAATTTCAATAAATTTGGAGGGCTGTGGTGGTGTTATTCGAGCCAAAACAAATGCGTCAGTATGAATACTGAAACTAGTTGTTGTTGATTGCAACTTTTCGTTCACGCGTTGATGGGCTTCCTTTCTTCTATCGCCAATCCCTTGGACACTCATTAAAAACGTTATCTTACTTAGCCCTAGCCCAGAGAACCTAAATTTAGAATGGCACTTCATTTTCTTTTATGTCCGTTGGTGGCAACCAGTTCTACGACGCTGGAACTCAGAAGTACGCAATGATTTCCTTATGAACTCTTTGATGCTGCAAGTGTTACTAATTGTTTTATGTTGTCGTACTCTGATGATTCCTGCCACTTGCTGCCGTTGGCACATTGGCATGGTTGTTGTTGAAATGACCCTTAGTATTGATTTCCCGATGTAGCATCGTATTGTGTCCTTGTCCGCACAGTAGCCAACTTCTTGAAGGACAATTGTTTGCTCCATGGCTGGGCCTTAGACAATTAAGATAGAGCTTATAATTTTGAACTAACTGAGAACGTTCTATAGGATGCAATTGTAAAGTCGTTGCAGCCAAATACTGGGTGCATATCCGTTCCACAAATCTTGCAATTGCGATTGTTGTTGTGACTTGACGTCAATGATGCACAAGCACGAGTTGACGTATCCCTCTTCATTCGTAAGATTGATTATAGTGATTGAAATTGGTTTTCCAGAAACGTTAAGAATTCCTTTACGGTCTGTACTTCCTTCGGTTTCTTCAGCGATTGTCGTACAGGACTCTTGTATTTTGAACTAGCTTGGGTACTAGTAAATGCAGTAGGAGAGGGTCCCAGGTTTCGGTTTCAATACCGATGTTTATTAATGCCATCAAGCATTCTTGAGTGGTATCATGGAGAGCATTGATGGACCATGAAGAGGGTTGAGACTGGGTTTGAATTGGTTGTCCCGTTATTTTTGTAGTAGTGTTGACGTAAGGAGCCTGATGTCTTTGAAGCCATATTGAAGCATGGTACATTCCGTTTAATAGTTGTCCTCCGTGAGTGACAAATGGCGAATGAGATGCTCCGTTTCTCCGGTTAAAAGTGTTTTTAGATACCGCATATTTTGTATGTTCGGTATTGGTTGCTTGTTCACCATTTGGGAGAAAAGATCAAAAAATTGTCTCCGCTGTAGGTAATCGCCATACAATTTTAGGATGGTTAGCTTTAATGAGGTTTGATTAATTTGATGCTGATTTAATGAAGAACCTTCTTTTCAATTCTGTTGCCTTGTGATTGTAGCTCTCCATTGCAGTAAATTCCCTGTGATTGTGCGATAATTCAATTCGTAGTACTGTGGGGGCTGATCTTAATTCAGAGATAAGTCTTCGATTAGCTTGCGAATGAACCAATGATTGTTGCTTGTCGTCTTATTGCCCCAATAATTTCTGATGGGGTCTCTTCCACTCTCGCTTTGATTGGGCTTATGTTTGATATGCTTGCCTTCTCTTCTGCATTAATGATTGAACTCATTTCATCTTCAAACGGAAACTTAAGTTGCATAAAGTTGCTATTCATTGACGAAGTACTTGTGATCGACTCGAGCATTCGTAATTAATTTTATTTTTCCATCGTTCGCTTCAAATGCACTCCAATGTTCTTGCAGTCAAGCAAGTCGCTCTTCGAAATAGTTCTTGGTACTTTTCCTGTCTGCAGAGTCCTTTTTATAATTAGTAATGATCCCTTGAATTTCTTGGCCAGTTGACAACGTTGCCACAATCAACTCTTAAAAAAAACAAAAAACTTCATTACACAAAGTATACGGTATTCGTGATAAGAAAAATGCATTTTTGTTTGCTTTATGTTTTACACTAAGCTAGTGAAGCGATCAAAGTTTAAAAGTTTGGTTTGAAAATTGGAATTGGGAGAAAGTGAAGAAAGTTGTTAATTTTGTTATTTTTTAATCTTTATTGTAAAGCGTTCTATATACTCAAACGCTTAACATATGTACGGAAAAGGTAAAAATTTGCAGATTTTATTTGTTTGCTTCAGAAAAAAATTTTTAGCTAAATAGGTAAGGGGTTCGAAGTTTTTTTTACTTTAATTTTAATTTTTGCATAATATATTCTGTTCCGACAAGGTTTTAGCCGATCTATTAATTGACGATAATTATAACAAAAAGTTTTTGCCGCAAATTTAATTTTTATTTTTGACAAATAGTGTTAGCAATCTAACTGATTATTTCGTCAGATCCTTTGTTATACGAGTCAAAACATTTTGTTAGGAAAAAAAAAAGACTTTTCTTCAGATGCTATCAATTTGTTTGATGTGGATATTTGTTTTGAAAATGAATAAAATAAATTGTGTTAAATTTTAAATGTATTATTAAATAATTAATATATTAATTGTTATTAAATGTATCGTATACTTATTGTTAACAACACAATCCGCCTTGAAAAAGCTGTATTATCCTAGACCTAGATTAAAACCAAAATGAAAAACAACGATTTTTCCGATACGTTTTTATTGAAACAACCCTCCAAATTTGCCGTTTTTAGCAAAAGTTATATTGTGAAATTTTGAATTTTGAACTTTTTTTCACTTTTATACAAGGCTTTAAGACACAAAAAATCACTTAAGACTTTTCAAAATAATTTATCGCACAAAACCACTACTTTTGCCCCACAGTGCGTCTGGATTACCAAAATTTTCAGGACTGTTTTCCTGAATGGATGCACCAAGCACATAAACATGGAGCGGATCGTAAACGAATACACCGCACTCAAACTTGGAGTAAGTTAAAGGTGATGCACCAAGCACTTGAACTTAGAAAGAAATCTTAAAAGAATTAATTAATTTAAAAGCGTTCAGAAAGTTCTATTAACTGACTGACATTTATTCAAGATTTCTTTTCCTCTTTTATTCGCTAATCTAGCTTACACTACGAATTACAACTATGTACTTACTTACTTACTTATCAGGCAGACGAACTATGAAGGGTCTGAGCCTGAGCAATTGCTGCCTTCCATCGGTGACGGTCCTGGGCACGCTGCTCCAGTCCTCATGGCCAAGTTGTCTTACATCCGCAATGACTTGGTCTTTGTAGCGGCGGTTCGGTGTTCCTCTCATTCTCGAACCAGGTGGCTCGGATTCGAAGAACCTCTTTGCTGCTTGTTGTCAATTCGCTCGATGTGGCCGAGCGTGTGTAGTCGACGGATTTTTGCCTTCCGGATTACATCCACATCCTTGTACAGCTCGTAGAGTTCGCGCTTGTGTCTTCTCCTCCATTCGCCTTCCTCGCAGACGGGACCATGTATCCGACGTAGAATTTTTCTTTCGAATGCACAAAGAATCAGCTCTGCAGTCTTACTTAATGTCCAGCTTACGGCTCCATAAAGAAGGACTGGCAGAATAAGGGTTTTGTAGAGCATGACTTTGGTCCTTCGAGTCAGGAGTTTCGAGCCCAGTTGTTTTGAAAGACCGAAGTAGCATCGGTTGCCAAGGGCGATTCTACGTCGGACCTCCACTACGATTTCGTTCGTGGAGTTTACGTTTGCCCCGATGTAGACAAACTCCTCGAAATTGTAGCTGTCGATTGTAACGTTTTGGATTAGGTGGTGTGCGACGGATCGTTTTTTGCTCGACAGCATATGTTTTGTCTTGTCCTCGTTGACCTTAAGACCAGCTCGTTTCGCCTGTTCTTCAATTGCCGTGAAAGCTTCCACTACGGAGCGTTGGGACCGCGCGATAATGTCGATGTCATCAGCAGTTGTACCGACTTCTTCAAAGCTATGTGGGAGGATTGGAGTAGAAATTTATGCCTCGTCGGTTGCACGTTTTTTTTTTGCTTACACTCGCCATCATACCACGGGTTCTTGTCGGGGGTGGTAGGTAGCCTAAGGTAGTTTCCGCTACCACTTTGATGGCCGAGCGGCAATGCAACCGCATCTCGTTGGCACTTGACGTAGGCATACCGGAGAGTCTCTCACTTAATTGCTCTTCGTAGGCTCTGGCAATCACCGGTGTGCTTAGGCATCCAATGTCAAAAGTTCTCCCCGTCGGCTGGTGCAGCTTTCTGACATTGGACAGTCGAGCTCTGAATCTTGCTGCAACAAGAAAATGGTCAGAGTCGACGTTTGTTCCCCTGAATGTTCGCACATCCAGGATATATGGCGCGTGTCCGTCACTAAGCACATGGTCGATTTAGACGGCGGTTTGACCATCCGGGGATCGCCAGGTTGCTGTGTGAATTTTGACCATATTACGTGCTATCGCAAAGTCTGTGAGTCGGAAGTCGTTATCTGCTGTCGTGTCGTGGAGGCTGTGCGATCACTCCGCCAAAGATGTTTTCTAACCGATCTTACCATTGAAGTCTCCGAGAACGATTTGACATCGTACTCCGGACAGGCTCCATAGGCACCATCAAAGAGGTCGTAATAATCCTTTTTGACAGAGTCTTCAGCTTCGTCGGTAGGGGCGTGTGCACATATGAGGCCGATGTTGTAGAATGTACCTTGGATGCAGATCACAGCCAGGCTATCGCTTATCGGTTTAAAGTGGATGACCTTCGACCTTAGCCGTTTTCCCATGACGAATCCGCATCCAAATATGTGCAACCTTTTGTGACAACCGTAATATATGTCGCAATCTTTCTTTTTCATAAACCCTTGTCCTATCCAGCGTATCCAGATAGTTTCTACTTTTTGTGCGGCTTGGAAGTCGAAACATCGTACGTCCAACTAGTCTTAAGCATTTTTGTCTAGTATGTAAGTTTATCATGAGTTAGGAATTAAAAATGAATTTAAAATGAATGAACCTAAGAAATGGTGACGACAAACTCTGAGTTTGCTGGTGCTGCCTTGTGTTTGGTGGCCACTGATTGTACTGCTTTGGTGGTGACTGCAGACCTTGCTGTTTTGTGCTTCCAAATTACGTAGGCGCTTAACAAAATGGATATTATTAGCGCCGAGTATCCAATTGTGAAGTGGTGATGGTTTCTAGTTTCCAATTTGTGTGGTAGATCGCGGACTTGGCATATTATTAGATTCTGTTAGTCCGTTAAATTTTGGATACGGATGTCACAATGTGTAATATTAACTTTATGGAACGGTAAGAAATGTTGCTCAGGTGTTGATATTTCAGATATGTAGGAAGGTTGCAAATTGGTAATAAAGGTACTATTATCTTGAATGGTGATCTATGTCTTGTCTTGTCCTGCATCCTAGCTGCAACGTAACTGATAGAATTTCTCGACATATATGTGTGAGGGTCAACGTTCCGTTGGTTAAGGTTTTATATTATTGTATTAATGGATTTAGGTTGTAATAGATGATGAAAATCCATTCGTTCGTTGCGATTCTTGTTGATTCATTAGATTCAAAATAAATAGCAAGATTTGATTTAAGCTTTTTGCTAAATGCCTGAATCACAGTAGTGCGGTGGTGCGTTCGAAGCACTGCGTTAATCAGCTGTCTCCTCCCTCTCTCTCACTCTCTCTCTCTATCCCTCTCTCTCACTCACTCTCTCTCTATCCCTCTCTCTCTCTCCCTCTCCCTCTCTCTCTCTTTCTGCAAAATGCCTGAATCACAGTAGTGCGGTGGTGCGTTCGACTTGAAGCACTGCGTTAATCAGCTGTCTCCTCTCTCTCTCTCTTTCTCTCTCCCTTTCTCTCTCTCTTTCTATCCCTCTCTCTCTCTGTCTCTCCCTCTCTCTCTCTCTCTTTCTGCAAAATGACTGAATCACAGTAGTGCGGTGGTGCGTTCGACTTGAAGCACTGCGTTAATCAGCTGTCTCCTCTCTCTCTCTTTCTCTCTCCCTTTCTCTCTCTCTCTCTCCCCCTCTCTCTCTCTCTCTCTCTCTCTTTCAAATACTAGATGATGATACTGTCGCATTTCATCGAAATAACAAGAATGTCGGCACAAAAGTTTGAAGTACTTCAAGTGATGATTGCTGGAGGAAACCAATTGGACCCAGTACTAGATTCCAGCCTCATAATAAGAACATAATTGAATGCATTTTGCGAACACACACTTTTCTCTTAGTTTCCGTTATTTTTTGGTGGTGAATATTTGGCGATCAAATTAGTGGCAAAGCCGGAAATGACGGATAATTCACTTCATCAACTGTTCGTATAAACTAATCCACATTCACATTCAGCTGGTCTCGAGCTTTACACGTATTCACAGACTCTATATGTGAAACGGATGTAAACCAGGAAGAAAACAGCTGTGAAATGATATAAAAAAACACTGTCAGATGAATCTGAGGGACAAGAAACGTGGCACATCTCCTCCTTCTATTATCTCTGGTTTCCAGCATAATATATGAAACGTATGATATATTTTGGACATCGTTGATGCCTTTATACATGTTACAATCAAACGATACCGACTGGAGTGCCATTGCGACGGAGTTCGCAGTTCAGTGCAATTTGCCGAACTGTGAAGGAGCAATTGACGGCAAACACATAAATATACATACGTTGTCCACCTTGGCTATATTGATTCATCACTTCTTTGTTTTTTGCTAACCACCGCTCAAGAGCGAAAAATCTCTTGATTGCTATTTCATTAGAACTACCAAGGGTTGATGGATTCCCATAGAATGGCAGTTTGACCATGAAACGACCGTCATTGGTTTTGTGTGTGTTTTGTACAAAGTAAGTTCCACACATCTCTTCTGATTTTGACAACTTGCTACGCGCCGGTTCAACTTCTTCCAGGTTCCATAGTCTCTCAATCATCTGATGGAGGTTATTGTCGTTATAAGTTGAGATGCCACACGTTGCAGTCTTTTGTCCTGTTTCACCTATTTTTCCAGTCAGAATTCACCCGAGGACTGTATTTTGTAATGTAGGTAAATTGTTAGCTAACCGTATTCAATGGAGAGTAGTTGATGGTAGAATTCTGCAATAAGGAAAACATCTATATTGTCAGGATGATTGCACTTAGAATCCGTCAGTGAAATATTTTTTGGTATAGGCCATGAGGAAATTTCAATAAATTTGGAGGGCTGTGGTGGTGTTATTCGAGCCAAAACAAATGCGTCAGTATGAATACTGAAACTAGTTGTTGTTGATTGCAACTTTTCGTTCACGCGTTGATGGGCTTCCTTTCTTCTATCGCCAATCCCTTGGACACTCATTAAAAACGTTATCTTACTTAGCCCTAGCCCAGAGAACCTAAATTTAGAATGGCACTTCATTTTCTTTTATGTCCGTTGGTGGCAACCAGTTCTACGACGCTGGAACTCAGAAGTACGCAATGATTTTCTTATGAACTCTTTGATGCTGCAAGTGTTACTAATTGTTTTATGTTGTCGTACTCTGATGATTCCTGCCACTTGCTGCCGTTGGCACATTGGCATGGTTGTTGTTGAAATGACCCTTAGTATTGATTTCTCGATGTAGCATCGTATTGTGTCCTTGTCCGCACAGTAGCCAACTTCTTGAAGGACAATTGTTTGCTCCATGGCTGGGCCTTAGACAATTAAGATAGAGCTTATAATTTTGAACTAACTGAGAACGTTCTATAGGATGCAATTGTAAAGTCGTTGCAGCCAAATACTGGGTGCATATCCGTTCCACAAATCTTGCAATTGCGATTGTTGTTGTGACTTGACGTCAATGATGCACAAGCACGAGTTGACGTATCCCTCTTCATTCGTAAGATTGATTATAGTGATTGAAATTGGTTTTCCAGAAACGTTAAGAATTCCTTTACGGTCTGTACTTCCTTCGGTTTCTTCAGCGATTGTCGTACAGGACTCTTGTATTTTGAACTAGCTTGGGTACTAGTAAATGCAGTAGGAGAGGGTCCCAGGTTTCGGTTTCAATACCGATGTTTATTAATGCCATCAAGCATTCTTGAGTGGTATCATGGAGAGCATTGATGGACCATGAAGAGGGTTGAGACTGGGTTTGAATTGGTTGTCCCGTTATTTTTGTAGTAGTGTTGACGTAAGGAGCCTGATGTTTTTGAAGCCATATTGAAGCATGGTACATTCCGTTTAATAGTTGTCCTCCGTGAGTGACAAATGGCGAATGAGATGCTCCGTTTCTCCGGTTAAAAGTGTTTTTAGATACCGCATATTTTGTATGTTCGGTATTGGTTGCTTGTTCACCATTTGGGAGAAAAGATCAAAAAATTGTCTCCGCTGTAGGTAATCGCCATACAATTTTAGGATGGTTAGCTTTAATGAGGTTTGATTGATTTGATGCTGATTTAATGAAGAACCTTCTTTTCAATTCTGTTGCCTTGTGATTGTAGCTCTCCATTGCAGTAAATTCCCTGTGATTGTGCGATAATTCAATTCGTAGTACTGTGGGGGCTGATCTTAATTCAGAGATAAGTCTTCGATTAGCTTGCGAATGAACCAATGATTGTTGCTTGTCGTCTTATTGCCCCAATAATTTCTGATGGGGTCTCTTCCACTCTCGCTTTGATTGGGCTTATGTTTGATATGCTTGCCTTCTCTTCTGCATTAATGATTGAACTCATTTCATCTTCAAACGGAAACTTAAGTTGCATAAAGTTGCTATTCATTGACGAAGTACTTGTGATCGACTCGAGCATTCGTAATTAATTTTATTTTTCCATCGTTCGCTTCAAATGCACTCCAATGTTCTTGCAGTCAAGCAAGTCGCTCTTTCGAAATAGTTTCTTGGTACTTTTCCTGTCTGGAGAGTCATTTTTATAATTAGTAATGATCCCTTGAATTTCTTGGCCAGTTGACAAACGTTGCCACAATCAACTCTTAAAAAAAAACAAAAAACTTCATTACACAAAAGTATACGGTATTCGTGATAAGAAAAATGCATTTTGTTTGCTTTATGTTTTACACTAAGCTAGTGAAGCGATCAAAGTTTAAAAGTTTGGTTGAAAATTGGAATTGGGAGAAAGTGAAAAAAGTTGTTAATTTTGTTATTTTTTAATCTTTATTGTAAAGCGTTCTATATACTCAAACGCTTAACTATATGTACGGAAAAAGGTAAAAATTTGCAGATTTTATTTGTTTGCTTCAGAAAAAATTTGTTTAGCTAAATAGGTTAAGGGGTTCGAAGTTTTTTTTACTTTAATTTTAATTTTTGCATAATATATTCTGTTCCGACAAGGTTTTAGCCGATCTATTAATTGACGATAATTATAACGAAAAAGTTTTTCTGCCGCAAATTTAATTTTTATTTTTGACAAATAGTGTTAGCAATCTAACTGATTATTTCGTCAGATCCTTTGTTATACGAGTCAAAAAATTTTGTTAGGAAAAAAAAAAAGACTTTTTCTTCAGATGCTATCAATTTGTTTGATGTGGATATTTGTTTTGAAAATGAATAAAATAAATTGTGTTAAATTTTAAATGTATTATTAAATAATTAATACATTAATTGTTATTAAATGTATCGTATACTTATTGTTAACAACACAATCCGCCTTGAAAAAGCTGTATTATCCTAGACCTATATTAAAACCAAAATGAAAAAACAACGATTTTTCCGATACTTTTTTATTGAAAAAACCCTCCAAATTTGCCTCTTTTAGTAAAAGTTATATTTTGAAATTTTGAATTTTGAACTTTTTTTCACTTTTATACAAGGCTTTAAGACACAAAAAATCACTTAAGACTTTTCAAAATAATTTATCGCACAAAACCACTACTGTTTGCCCCACAGTGCGTCTGGATTACCAAAATTTTCAGGACTGTTTTCCTGAATGGATGCACCAAGCACATAAACATGGAGCGGATCGTAAACGAATACACCGCACTCAAACTTGGAGTAAGTTAAAGGTGATGCACCAAGCACTTGAACTTAGAAAGAAATCTTAAAAGAATTAATTAATTTAGTTCTATTAACTGACTGACATTTATTCAAGATTTCTTTTCCTCTTTTATTCGCTAATCTAGCTTACACTACGAATTACAACTATGTACTTACTTACTTACTTATCAGGCAGACGAACTATGAAGGGTCTGAGCCTGAGCAATTGCTGCCTTCCATCGGTGACGGTCCTGGGCACGCTGCTCCAGTCCTCATGGCCAAGTTGTCTTACATCCGCAATGACTTGGTCTTTGTAGCGGCGGTTTGGTGTTCCTCTCATTCTCGAACCAGGTGGCTCGGATTCGAAGAACCTCTTTGCTGCTTGTTGTCAATTCGCTCGATGTGGCCGAGCGTGTGTAGTCGACGGATTTTTGCCTTCCGGATTACATCCACATCCTTGTACAGCTCGTAGAGTTCGCGCTTGTGTCTTCTCCTCCATTCGCCTTCCTCGCAGACGGGACCATGTATATGACGTAGAATTTTTCTTTCGAATGCACAAAGAATCAGCTCTGCAGTCTTACTTAATGTCCAGCTTACGGCTCCATAAAGAAGGACTGGCAGAATAAGGGTTTTGTAGAGCATGACTTTGGTCCTTCGAGTCAGGAGTTTCGAGCCCAGTTGTTTTGAAAGACCGAAGTAGCATCGGTTGCCAAGGGCGATTCTACGTCGGACCTCCACTACGATTTCGTTCGTGGAGTTTACGTTTGCCCCGATGTAGACAAACTCCTCGAAATTGTAGCTGTCGATTGTAACGTTTTGGATTAGGTGGTGTGCGACGGATCGTTTTTTGCTCGACAGCATATGTTTTGTCTTGTCCTCGTTGACCTTAAGACCAGCTCGTTTCGCCTGTTCGTCAATTACCGTGAAAGCTTCCACTACGGAGCGTTGGGACCGCGCGATAATGTCGATGTCATCAGCAGTTGTACCGACTTCTTCAAAGCTATGTGGGAGGATTGGAGTAGAAATTTATGCCTCGTCGGTTGCACGTTTTTTTTTGCTTACACTCGCCATCATACAACGGGTTCTTGTCGGGGGTGGTAGGTAGCCTAAGGTAGTTTCCGCTACCACTTTGATGGCCGAGCGGCAATGCAACCGCATCTCGTTGGCACTTGACGTAGGCATACCGGAGAGTCTCTCACTTAATTGCTCTTCGTAGGCTCTGGCAATCACCGGTGTGCTTAGGCATCCAATGTCAAAAGTTCTCCCCGTCGGCTGGTGCAGCTTTCTGACATTGGACAGTCGAGCTCTGAATCTTGCTGCAACAAGAAAATGGTCAGAGTCGACGTTTGTTGACCTGAATGTTCGCACATCCAGGATATATGGCGCTTGTCCGTCACTAAGCACATGGTCGATTTAGACGGCGGTTTGACCATCCGGGGATCGCTGTGTGAATTTTGACCATATTACGTGCTATCGCAAAGTCTGTGAGTCGGAAGCCGTTATCTGCTGTCGTGTCGTGGAGGCTGTGCGATCACTCCGCCAAAGATGTTTTCTAACCGATCTTACCATTGAAGTCTCCGAGAACGATTTGACATCGTACTCGGGACAGGCTCCATAGGCACCGTCAAAGAGGTCGTAATAATCCTTTTGACAGAGTCTTCAGCTTCGTCGGTAGGGGCGTGTGCACATATGAGGCTGATGTTGTAGAATCTGCCTTGGATGCGGATCACAGCCAGGCGATCGGTTATCGGTTTGAAGTCAGTGACCTTCGATCTGAGCCGTTTTTCCACGACGAATTCCTTTACCTTTCGAACCGTTCAGTCCAAGTTGTTTTGGATGGGTTCAAGTCTGATATCCACAAGATAAATGCTGGTGTTCCCCAAGGCTCTGTTCTGTCTCCGACACTCTTTCTCATTTTTATAAATGATCTCCTGTCTGCCACTTCTAATCCAATCCACTCCTTCGCTGATGACAGCACCCTCAGCTTTTCATATACGTTCCAAAATTCACGACCCTGCCCTTCGGACGTAGTATTGGAACGGCAGCGTATGTCAAGCACATTGAATTCCGATCTGCACAGCATAATTAGATCAATATTTGGGGTAAGAACAACAGAGTGGAATTCAATGCTTCCAAAACTCAATGCTGTATGCTCTAAAGCGAACCCCTGATAATCAGCCATTATCCATGAATGGCGCTTGTATCGATGAAACCGGAAAACTTTCCATCCTAGGTATGTTCATCAACACAACACTTAGTTGGAACGATCACATATTCGAGGTCGCCAAAAATGCTGCGAAATGTTTAGGTTTCCTTAATCGATGCAAGAAATACTTCACCCCCTCTGATTTGGCTTTAATCTATAAGGCGTATATTCGCCCAAAGCTTGAGTATAACGCTCATATCTGGTCTGGTGCCCCCAAGACCACCTTGCACCTACTAGATAGAATCCAAAAGCGAGCGATAAAACTTATAGGAGACAATGATATCGCGGGTTCATTACACTCGCTTGAACATCGACGAACCGTGTCTTCTTTGTCCGTGTTTTATCGTTACTTTAACAAACGATGCTCAAGTGAGCTAGCCAACTGCATTCCTCCACTCCTTGAATTCACCCGCAATACACGTCTCGCCAGGAATGCTCATCAGTTTACCCTTAAGCCTGCTTTCGGACGCACAGTGAAATTTAGAGACTCGTTTTTTAGCCGCACTACACGAATATGGAATGCTCTTCCCAGCTCAATATTTCCAATAGATTACAATCCGCAGATGTTTAAGACCAATGTGCACAGGTACCTCCTCTCTCTCTCTCCCTATATACCTTCGGCCCGTGCTGTGTCTAGGGTATTAATAACCCCTTGAGCACGCGCAAATTTAAAAAAAAAAAAAAATCGCATCCAAATATGTGCAACCTTTTGTGACAGCGTTAATATATGTCGAAATCTTCCTTTTTCACAATCCCTTGTCCTATCCAGCGTATTTTCTGGAGCGCAGAAGTCCTTTAGAGCGATCAGCAACTTTGGCCTGTGAGCATAGACCCTGCCCCCAATTACAATTATGTCTTAACCTAAATTACTGTCGGTAATGCCAGCAATGCACAGTTACCATTATAGGTCGGTGGCTTGAGCCAGTGCAAACGAATGCATTATCATATATATATCTATCTATATTCGTGGCGGCAGTGCAGAGGTTTAATATTGCGATGAATTCGACTTGCTTGGTGTTTGTGTTGCGTCATCGGTGATTCAACTGAGTTGCAGTGCAAACGCTTGTGCTGCTTTCCGGGCCGCTAACTTGTCTCGCATGATCTTGGCGATCGCGGCTATATCCCTTGATTGCTCCACCAGTACTCTTTGCCTCTACTCTACGTCGGAGAGCTTCTTCATATTATCCTCCCCGACATCTGCCTCGGTTATCGAAAGTCATTCCTAAATACTTACAGCTTCCAGTCCACTCGATTTTGGTCGAGTTCAATTGTAGGTTTCTTTGTGGTAGGAATTGCTGTTTCCTGCCGCGAGTAAATCACATAGTCTGAGATTTATGGATGTGCATAAGGCTTAATTTTCTATCTGAAGCAGAATAACTAAAACGTATCAAGTGCAGTTTGAAGATAAGTTGTCGTGTCCTGTGCTCTGATATTGGATGCGAAGAGGGCTGTGTCGTCAGCGAACAAAGTTAATAATGTGTTACAATTAGGCATTGGTATGCCAGACCCCTTGTCCGGGAGCTTAAGCCAGGACCCGGTCCTCCATGTTTGGAGTTTTCGCGTGGGGTGAACTTCCCCACCATGTAAAACACACACAAGTTCAGAGACGGCAACAAGCTTCGGATAAGGATGACCCTACTGCTGACGACCATGGACAACGAAATAAGGACAACGATGTGAGGTCACTTAACAGACCACGTGCAGCCGATGAACGTGCGGAGGCCTTTGAAGCATACAACGCTGATATTACCGCCATCCAGGAGGTGCGATGGGATGGGCCAGGCAAAATGATGAAAAACTGCGACATATATTACGGCGATTGCTACAAAGAGCGAAGGCAGCGTTTGTTTGGATGCGGTTTTGTTGTTAGCCAAGAAGTCTTAAGCTTCACAACAATCTGCATCAAGGTAACATTCGGCAACATTTTTCTAATTTTCGCCTACGCCCCAACGGAGGACAAAGACGATGATAGCAAGGGCGACTTCTATGACCTCTTAGAAAGAACATACGATCAATGCTCCAGCTACGACACCAAGATCGTTCAAGGAGATTTTAATTCCAATCTGGGCAAGGAAGAAAAGATTGCTATAATCGCAATCGACCGATTAAGCTCTCAGAAAGTCTAACCGTGCCAGGCGAAACAATCGATGAACAGTGGAGCCGTTGTCAAAACGCCATCAGAGAAGCTGCCTCTGATGTGTGGGGTTTTAAAATTGTTACCTAGAAAAAAACCCATGGTTTGACAATGAGTGTCGGCAGGCGCATTCAGTGAAACTAGCAGCATATAAGGCGACGCTGGATAGAAGGACCAGAGCGGTTCGTGAGGACTACGAACTTAAAAGAAGGTAAGAGCACCGGCTTCTCAAAAAGAAAAAGAAGGAGCATGAGAAGCGCGCGATCGAGGAAATGGAGAGTTGGTAAGGCATAAATAACGTCCGAAAGTTTTACCAGCGGGTGAAACAATTATCCAAAGTGTACAAACATCGGACAGAAGCCTGTCGGAGCGAAGAGAGACTCTAGCAGTCGATACTGAGAATCTGGAAGGATCACTTCTGCAGACTGTTTAACGGCAAAGAGGACACCAATACCGCTGTACGGCATAATGTTCCACTGCACGCAATGGACGACGATAGAAGAGAATTCCGTCCCCCTGATCTAGACGAAGTCAAGATAGCGATATCGAGACTGAAGTCAAACAAAGCTGCTGGAGCGGACGGATTGTCCGCGGAACTGCTTAAAGCAGCTGGAGAAGATCTGGTTGGGCGCATGCACCAGCTCAGCTGTAGGATATGGTCTGAGGAAAGCATGCCCGACGAGTGGAATCTTAGTATCGTTTGCCCGATCTACAACAGAGGAGACTTCTTTAACTGCGCCAACTATCGGGAATAAGTTTCCTTAATATCGCCTGCAAGATCTTCTCTGCCGTTCTGTGTGAGCGCCTGAAACCATTCGTCAAGAACATGACAGGTCCCTGTCAGTACGGTTTCATGCCTGAAACCATCTTTCGCTATTGAAAGTATCGGATAAGTCGGTCTGGTTCCATCGTCAGCAACGTTATCCGCTGATTTCACAAACCACCATTGCAGTGAATCGGAAGACTCCAAAATTTCACCTACGCGTACTGATACAAAAGAAGGGAATTTGTAACTTGTGGAGTTTTCCAAGAGAGAACCGTCTTCGAGTTGGGCAGAAAAATGACTTCATCAGGTCTTATTAAGTGTGTGTTTTCTTAACAACTTCGTCAACCCGAATTCCAACAACAGCGGCGCATAACTCCAAGCGAGGTATGTATATGATAATTAATTGTTTAACTGGGGCCACTTTCGCTTTGGCCATCGCCAGTGCCACTTAAGTCACACCCTTCTTTTCAAATCGGCAATAAGATACGGCAGCAAAAGCCTTCTCCGATGCGTTCAGAAAGAAGGTTTTCTTCGTTGAATAAAGGTTTCATGTTGTATATCGTCGAGGAATATTAACCTCTTCGATTTCCTTCAGACGCCTTAAGAAACTTATCCATTAACATCTTAGTGGGCCTAATATTGGCTCGTCCCAGCCGTAACCTTCACGCCAAATTTCGTGTAAGACAAGTCGACCACGAATTATAAAACATGAGATCAATCCAATAGGGTCGAAAATACGCATAATTGTCCTTAGGATCTGTCGTTTCGTACATTCACCCTTTACATCCGACACCTTCATCAGGAATTTCTCATCGCTCAACTTATAAAAAAAAATATCCAAAGAAGGTTGCCAATGCATTCCAAGTATCTTCGTGACGTAACTTTCGCTCTCAGTAGTATCCATGCTGACTAGGGTTGACTTTATGTTCGTTTCAGGAATTTGTTCTAAAAAGTCGCGGCAGTTGGATTGAAAACCCACCAATTCAAAATTCATTGACCTGCAGATTCTAATGGCTTCCTTGCTAACATCTACAGCATTGTCGACAGTGTCATGGCTGTTGAAGTAATCGTCAACACACGTACGGTTGATAAGTCTTTTTGGAATAAGCTCGCATGATAGTTCTTAACCAATTGTGCACAAGCTGAAGAACAGCAAGGTCCAAACATCATGACCTGCATAATACACACCACTAGCTTTTTAGAACTGTCTCCTTCTCTCCAGAGGAACCGCTGGCATTGTTGATCTGTTTCATTTATCTTTATACGATGAAACATTTCTCGAACATCAGCATTTACATCTACTCGGTGCTCACGGATTTTGAAAAGTCCGGCATGTAGTGGCACGATATTATATGCACCCTTCAGCAAATATGAGTTGAGAGAGATCCCATTAACTTTAGCGGCAAGGTCAGCAACATCTCTTGGCTTTGGGGGAAACTTGTTTTTATTGAACACTATACCATAAACGTTGGACTTATCATACTCTTGGCCAGTTTCGATTCAAGTCATCATCAGTGGCGACCCTTGCATAACCCTTTTCCACCAGGATATGTTGATTCTTCCACTACAACAAATCATGATTTTTCGCCAAAGATTTTTCCAGACTTACCAAACGCTTCACTGCCATGGGATAACTGTCCGGCAGCTTCACGTCATCGGATTTCTAAATCAAACCAATTTCATATTGATCTCCCACCTTTCGAAGAGTCGTCTTTATAACCTCCAAAGCCCGACTATCCTTCTGGCTCACAAATTCTCCTTTAGGCGGCCGCACACCAAACTCTTCTGTTGAGAAGTGCTGTTTAACCAAGTCATGTAGTGCCTGATCTTGTTTGACAACATCGTGAAAATATAATTGAGGAACTTCTTTTGGTGACTGTTTGCAAGTAGTCCAATCCGATTTTCCGAAAACTGTCCAGCCCAGGATTGTCTTAATAGCCTGTGGCTCATCATCCTTTCCTGTCCGCTTGCAACTACCCACTAGAAACCTGGCTTGGTCTAGGCCTATCAAAATGGTCGGTTTTGCCTCACGCAGATCCGGAATCGGAAAATCTTTAAGATGTGAATAAGCTTCCCTTAAAACCATATTATGAACACTCTGAAAAGGTAGTTCCAGGCCCTTCATATATATCTGTATACATATCTCTTAACATGTGTCGCTTACGGTTGTTTACTGCTGAAACATGTTCTGAAGGAATCCTCAACTCTTGACACACCTTTCGTCCTTTTCCTGTTCACCTGCTAATTGGAGCTCATCAAAAATATCCTTCTCGTTTATAGAAACTGAGTAACCGTCGTCCAAAAAGGCAAATGTGTCCAATGATTTTTGGTTAGTACCGTATAAACGAATGGGAATAATTTTAAATATAACAGCATTACTCCCTCTATGAGATGAATGAACCTGCGGCGAAAGACAAAACGGTTGAGCTGACGGATTTAAGGATGACTTGGCTTCTGAAGGATGAGGTAACGGATGGTGGTGCTTCAAACATCCACTTACAGCACACGAATACCTGACATTGCAGATCATTCCGCCAACACACTGGACCTGTTTCTCACCTCTCATCCTGATAAATATTCTGTTGACATATCGTCGCCTCTAGGCTCGTCAGACCACTGTGTCGTATCAGCTAATTTCTCGTTTTCGCCACAAACAGTTAGAGAACAAATTCCGAAAAGAACAGTATGGCTATACGAGAAAGCCAATTGGAGCGGACTCAACAACTTCTTTAGGAATTTTAACTGGTCACTATGCTTCCTCGATAGTGACGTGGATGCCGCTGCTGATATGATCACAAACATTCTTCAGCTGGGTATGAGATCCTTCATTCCGCATAGAGTGAAGTGTATCAAACCCAGACCAAATGCATGGTATGACTCGAGCTGCAGAGAGGCTATCAGAATAAGAGAGTTGAATTTCCGGTTATACAAAGCCAACCCTACTGAGGAAAACCGGAATAAGTTTAAACGGGCCAGAAATGACTGCAATGCAATAATCCGACGTGTGAAATTCTCCCATGAACAAAAGTTGAGGCAAAAAGTGCTACAATGTCCCAAGGGTAGCAAAAACTTTTGGTCATTTGTGAAAAACATAAAGAATTCCGCCTCGTCCTCAATTCCCACGCTCATTTACAATGACATCCCAGCTGTCAGCTCTTTGGACAAAGCCAATCTGCTTGCGGCGCATTTTGCAGCCAGCTCAACACTGCAAGATTGTAATTTGTCCCCACCTGTACTCGAGAGCGTTGGTTTCACCATGGGACAAATTCACTTCCGCACTCGTACAGTTGCAAGAGTACTTAAAGATCTCGACGTGCACAAATCCGCTGGCCCGGATGGTATTCCCCCAATACTTCTGAAGAGGTGTTCTTCTTCGCTGGCAAAACCACTGCGTAAGCTTTTTCATCTATCCTACTCTTCAGGACTCTTTCCGAGTAGATGGAAAACAGCATTTGTCCAGCCCGTCCCTAAAAAGGGCGAATCTTCGTCACCCACCTCGTACCGACCCATAGCACTTACGTCCCTTCTTTCTGAGGTCATGGAAACGCTGATAAATTGTCAGCTTTTGAAATATCTTGAATCGCGGAAGCTTCTTAATGACCGACAGTATGGCTTCCGCAGCAACAGGTCCACTGGTGATTTGATAGCTTATCTCACCGAAAAGTGGAACCAATCTTTGCACAATGCAGGTGAAAGCAAGATAGTTGCGCTTGATATTTCTAAAGCATTTGACAGAGTTTGGCATCAAGCTCTTTTGTCGAAAATGCGTGCTTATGGTGTTGATGAATCTCTGCTTCTATGGATTAGAAACTACCTTTCGAACCGTTCAATCCAAGTTGTTTTGGATGGGTTCAAGTCTGATATCCACAAGATAAATGCTGGTGTTCCCCAAGGCTCTGTTCTGTCTCCGACACTCTTTCTCATTTTTATAAATGATCTCCTGTCTGCCACTTCTAATCCAATCCACTCCTTCGCTGATGACAGCACCCTCAGCTTTTCATATACGTTCCAAAATTCACGACCCTGCCCTTCGGACGTAATATTGGAACGGCGGCGTATGTCAAGCACATTGAATTCTGATCTGGACAGCATAAAATTAAAAAATTGTAAGAACAACAGAGTGGAATTCAATGCTTCCAAAACTCAATGCTGTATGCTCTAAAGCGAACCCCTGATAATCAGCCATTATCCATGAATGGCGCTTGTATCGATGAAACCGGAAAACTTTCCATCCTAGGTATGTTCATCAACACAACACTTAGTTGGAACGATCACATATTCGAGGTCGCCAAAAATGCTGCGAAATGTTTAGGTTTCCTTAATCGATGCAAGAAATACTTCACCCCCTCTGATTTGGCTTTAATCTATAAGGCGTATATTCGCCCAAAGCTTGAGTATAACGCTCATATCTGGTCTGGTGCCCCCAACACCACCTTGCACCTACTAGATAGAATCCAAAAGCGAGCGATAAAACTTATAGGAGACAATGATATCGCGGGTTCATTAGACTCGCTTGAACATCGACGAACCGTGTCTTCTTTGTCCGTGTTTTATCGTTACTTTAACAAACGATGCTCAAGTGAGCTAGCCAACTGCATTCCTCCACTCCTTGAATTCACCCGCAATACACGTCTCGCCAGGAATGCTCACCAGTTTACCCTTAAGCCTGCTTTCGGACGCACAGTGAAATTTAGAGACTCGTTTTTTAGCCGCACTACACGAATATGGAATGCTCTTCCCAGCTCAATATTTCCAATAGATTACAATCCGCAGATGTTTAAGACCAATGTGCACAGGTACCTCCTCTCTCTCTCTCCCTATATACCTTCGGCCCGGCTGTGTCTTGACCCCGGACAATTAAGGGTATTAATAACCCCTTGAGCGCGAGCAAATTATAAAAAAAAAAAAAAAAAAAAAAGCACATGTCTTGTCTCTTGAACAGTCCTTCCATATATGAGGTTCGATGCCTACGCATCTGTAACAGATAGACTTCTCTTTAACGAAACTAATTCTCTGATCTGTATTTAATGCTTTAAAGGCCTTATAACCGGCCAAACTATGATTGATATCATCGCACGACCACCATTGTTAGATACTGGATAATGTGCTAGCACTCTTCGGGATGAACTTGCATTGCTTATTTTCTCAGCTGTGGGCTTTACTGGTTTCGATAACTCCGGGGGTAAATCATACAATTTGTCGGTAATAAAGGCTGCAAAATCTCCAAGGATGGCTAGTGGATTTATGGCCTTTCGCTTCTGCCAACCATGGTACAAAACTTGTGGCAACTTACCGGTCAAATCGGTCAGAACGTAGTTGTTTTCGAGATCCCTTTCTAAATCCATGGATCTTATATCTGCAACAAATCCATTTAGGGTAGTAGCCCACTGACGAAGTTTAACGTCGCTCCTTTTTATTGTAAGCCCCTTTTATCGTAGTCGACTTGAATACCGATTCAAAATAAGGCCATTCTTTTTTATCTTGCGCCGAACACTTTGATAATTACTGAACTTAATTGCCATTCAAAATTGTGAGTTGTCCCTCCATGTCTGATTGTTGGTAGGATGTTAACGATGAGCTTTCATTATAACATTTCGTTGGTATATGAGCTTTGTCAAGATCTTCTGCACTGAATGGAACGGGAGTGGAGTGAGGAGCAGGAACGGAGCCAGCTAAGATTTTGCGATGTCTGCTTCTAACTTGCCGAATTGCTTCCAATCGATCGTCGGATATCTTCTGGTCATGGGATATCACCACCTTCTCCACTTGCTGAACTGATGGCATAAACAATGCTTCCAATTTTGATTGGAGACTCTTAATCTTCTCCGTGAGCATAGCGTTTTCCTTGTCTCGAACATCAACTGTTGACTTGGCAGTTTTGCGCACAGTCTTCTAACGATTTTCAAATAAAATAATGTTGTTCACGACTTCAAAATCTATGGATATCCTTGATGGCACACATTTTAAATCGATTGAAACACAACTGACGAGTCAAAGTGTGCATTTGTGATTTTATTTGCTGTTAAAGCGAAGCGAAATAATTTAGAACAATAAAATAAAAGACAATAATTTAACTTACAAAATGTGACCATCACCTTGGATGTGAACAACGGTATGTGATGCAATTGCGTCTTCTACAAAAGTACCGCTGTTTTAAATTTTAAAATAAATCTTTGTGAAACGTCATTTGCCAGGATGGATGGAATTCCACCACACAGCATTGCCCAAATCAAATTAACTCTACTTTAGCAAATCGAATAATTAAAAATTCATGGCTCGATGACAAGTAGAATCAATTTATTTGTAAGCGAAACAATAAGAAAATTATATATAAACCAATTAAACAAAATATGAAAACTCTGGGCTCTCTAAAATTTTTAATTACAGAATAAGTCCATTTTAATAATAAATAAATATATACACAAATAAAATTCAACAATTTGTCCACATTATGGAATATTAAGATTCGTGTAGATTGTGCAGACCAATAATTTCAGTCACACCTTGTTTGTATATGTTTTATTTTCGGCGTGCTGGTAATTGCTAATATATGTAATACAACGGAAATCACACATAGATCTCCAACCTCTGTATTTTATTTCTTTTATTATGCAAGTAAACTGTTGTATTGGCAACACTTACAGAATTATGAAATGTCAAATAATAAAAATAGAAAAAATTATAAGAGAAATATTTATCAGAGAAAAATAAAGTTTAAAATAGCTGGAAAATAAAGTAAATAATAAAGTGCAAATGCCTGAAGAAAAAACAGGAACATCTACTGCAAATGTGGGGAAGATAACACCCAAACATATTAACTTACCTACCTTAACCCACCAGACGAATTTCCCTTCATACCGTCAGACTGGGAACGATGGATTGCGAGCTTTGGTAGATATCGGATGGGTAGTGGATTAAATGTGGCTAACGAAGAAAACCAAGTGAGCACATTAATCTACTGCATGGGAGAAAAGGCGGCCATGTCCCACCACATGTGTTGAAAAATTCAGCTCTTACTTTATTCCACAAAAAAAATATAAAAGAAGACATAAATAGATAAAGCAAGATTCATTAAAAGAAAACAAGGCGATGAAAAGGCTAAAGTGCAAAAGCTCACTCAATGCCCTTGCAAAAAACTTCGATTGGGGTGCACTGCAGAACGAGATGATCCTTCTAACATTGATCGTGGGGATGAAAGATGAGGGTTTAAGTGATAAATTACAACTTGACCCAAATCTTTCTCTTGAGAAGGCGACCACGGCTCTTGAAAATGCGAAAAGGGCGCCGAACAATTCGGGCAAAAATTATCCAAAAAGGGAACGTAAAGCAAAAGAATTTTGCGCAGTTTGGAATGGAAAGGAAAGGGGGTAGATATATTCGGTTCGGATTTGAGAGTCATAGTTTCAACAACTGTCCGGCAAAATATGAGAAATGTAGAAAGTGTAATAGATCAGGCCATTTTCTAAAACAATGTAAGACTAAAGAAGTGGAAGAGGTAATCCAAGAAGATTATTTCATCTTGTCTATATGTGAGAAATGGTAAATTTATGACTGAATAACAAAAAAGTAAAATTCAAAGTAGACACAGGGCCGGATGTGTCACTGATTCCGTGGGCTATTGCGAGCACCATTAAAAATATTGATATAAAACAATCAGGTACGAAATTATGTAGCGTGAATAAAGCAATTAAATTTGTTGGAAATGCGGTCGTGAATTTAAAGTACTGTTGTGTACCGTGGTTAGTACATACAAAAATAGTTTAACTACAAACAAGTTTCGATTAAGTTATTTATTCAACAAAAAAAAAAAAATATATATATATATATATATATATATATATATATATATAATTGTTCTTTGTTTAATCACAGCGAGTCCGCGCGTCCGAACGAGTCCGTGGCCAGAAGGAAAAAGGGGGCGAACATTGGCTCATGGCGTGCTTGTTGGCATCCCTGTTGACAGTCGTCAGTTGCATGGTGAATTCCTCACAGTCCTAGGCTATGTTCGTGAATGGTGTTCGTAGAGTGGTAAGGAGTTTTATTGTGGGTCACCACAGTACCAAAGCAAAAATGTTCCGGAGACAATTTATATAACAGAAGATAAAATAACACCACTTCTGGGTAAAACAGGAATCGAGAGTTTAGGCCTTGTAGAAAGGATATTCGAAGTCTATCAAGAGAATTGGACCAATAATTATAAGGATACTTTCGAAGGATTGGGAACATATAGGGGAAAGTATAAAATTGAACTGAAAGATAACGCCAAGCCATATGCTATAAGCACGTCGAGAATTATTTCTATAGACCTAAGGAGAGTTATTCAAACAGTGGAAGAAGCGACAGATTGGTGTGCGCCGATGGTCGTTGTTCCAAAGAAGGATGGCACGAGTGTAAGGATCTGCGTGGATCCGATAACAGGAATCGATTATTCCCTTTCACAATTAGCAGGTGCCAAAGTATTTTCAAAATTAGATTCCAATAGCGGGTTTTGGCAAATTCCTCTTTCAGAAGAATTTCAAAATTTAACAACGTTTCTCACACCTTTCGGGCGATACAAATTCTCCGACTTACTTTTGGAATTACATCTGCACGGGAGTTTTTTCAAAGAACAATGACACAAATCCTGGCAGGCTTAAAAAATTGTACAGTACATTTGGATGATGTCTTAATATGGGGACGAATTGTACAGGAATATGATAAATACCTTAAAGAGGTACTGGATAAAATTAGAGAAAGCGGAATAACACTAAATAAAAATAAGTCAGTCTTCGGAAAAACAGAAATACATTTTTTGGGTCACGTAATTTCGGAAGGGGAAATTAAGGTCGATAGTGAAGAGACGAAAACCATCAGGGAAATGGAAGCGCCGGTCAACTTAAAAGAGGTCCAGATATCCCTAGGAATGCTCAATTTTGTTGGAAAATACATTCCTAACAAGCTACAATTAACGAACCTATCATAAACATGTTGAGTAAAATAAATGAATTCATTTGGGGACAGGCACAACAGAACGAATTTAATAAAATTAAATCTCTGTTGACATCTCCACGAAGCTTAAAAGTATTTGACCCAAATAAAAATACCATTGTGTCATGTGATGCCTCAAGTGTGGGATTGAGAGCTTCATGATAAAGAGAATATCCCAGTTGCAAACATTTCGAGAATTACATGTCAATGACAGACAGAAACTATGCAAATATAGAAAGAGAGGCACTAGCGATTACTTGGGCATGTGAAAAGCTCAAAAACTACCTGATAGGGAAGCATTTCACAATACAAACAGATCGTAAGCCTTTACTACAAATTTTAAAAACTAAACATTTATATGATCTTACATCACGACTTCAAAGATTTCGAATGAGACTGATGAAGGTTGATTACAGCCTACAATACATACCAGGGAAAAACCTTTATGTCGCAGACCACCTTTCGTGAACGCCACTGAAAAACCCTCTAAACAAATATGAACTAGAACTTGAAGAAGAAATAGATGCATTTATACACGAAGTCTCCTTAAAAGAAATCCATACAACAGACGAAAATATAGTACAAGGTACAAACTTGCAACTAGCAGATCCGACATGCCAAGAAAAATCCACATACATAAAAACAAAATTGCCAACTAAAGATTCTCTCAGCCCACAGGTCAAATTATTTTACCCCGTGAGAAATGAAATAAGCACAATAGACAATCTCTTATCACGCAAAAATAGAATGATTATTCCGAAACAGCTCAGAAGACTTATGCTTTCCAAATTGCACGAAGGCCACTTAGGTTTCACAAAAACAAGACTTAGAGCAGAAAGGACAATGTGGTGGTCTGGTATTTCCAAAGGAATAGAAGAAATCATAAAACAATGCCAAACCTGCATTCAACACACAGTAAACAGACATGAGCCTTTTATACCTTCTGATTTCCCGGCATATCCCTGGCAAAAAGCGTCTATGGATCTTTTTAAAACAAATAATAGATGGTCCATAGTCATCTCTGAACATTATTCACGGTATTTTGAAACTATTGAGCTAAGTCGCATGCACATGAGTGACATAATACAAGCATGTAAATCTACATTTTGTCGGTATGGGATCCCACAATACGTTTACACGGACAGAGGAACACAGTCCCAAAATCTCAATTCCTCAGAATTTCGACAATTCGCCAAGGAATGGTCATTTCAAATTATTACCAGTAGTCCACAATTTCTTTAGGCGAACGGAGCTGCAGAAGCAGCTGTCAAAATAGCTAGAACAATAATAAAGAAAAATCCTAATCGAGTCGAAACAGCACTGCTGGCATACTGAAATGCTACACTTGCCAACGGATTCAGTCCAGCAGAGCTCTTATTTGGAAGACAAATCCGAGATACATTACCAACTATAAACCTAAGAAAACAGCCAAATTTTAAAACCCTAGAAAGAAAAGAACATCTATACAGAAAAAAGTACAAGACAAACTTTGACAAAAGACATCGCGGCATAGAACTATTTGAACTTAAGATTGGGGATAACGTATGGATAAGAGACTTAAAAAGATGTGGAAAAATTATTCAATTTGTTCAAAACAGGTCATATCTCATACAAACGGAAAAAAGAATAATTCGTAGGAACAGATTTCACTTAATTAAAACGTCTCATAAAAAAATATACCGGAGTAGAATCAATTTATTTGTAAGCGAAACAATAAGAAAATTATATATAAACCAATTAAACAAAATATGAAAACTCTGGGCTCTCTAAAAGTACAGATATAAGTCCATTTTAATAATAAATAAATATATACACAAATAAAATTCAACAATTTGTCCACATTATGGAATATTAAGATTCGTGTAGATTGTGCAGACCAATAATTTCAGTCACACCTTGTTTGTATATGTTTTATTTTCGGCGTGCTGGTAATTGCTAATATATGTAATACAACGGAAATCACACATAGATCTCCAACCTCTGTATTTTATTTCTTTTATTATGCAAGTAAACTGTTGTATTGGCAACACTTACAGAATTATGAAATGTCAAATAATAAAAACTGTGGTAAAATAGAAAAAATTATAAGAGAAATATTTATCAGAGAAAAATAAAGTTTAAAATAGCTGGAAAATAAAGTAAATAATAAAGTGCAAATGCCTGAAGAAAAAACAGGAACATCTACTGCAAATGTGGGAAAGATAACACCCAAACATATTAACTTACCTACCTTAACCCACCAGACGAATTTCCCTTCATACCGTCAGACTGGGAACGATGGATTGCGAGCTTTGGTAGCTATCGGATGGGTAGTGGATTAAATGTGGCTAACGAAGAAAACCAAGTGAGCACATTAATCTACTGCATGGGAGAAAAGGCGGAGGAAATTTTCGACACATTTCGGCCATGTCCCACCACATGTGTTGAAAAATTCAGCTCTTACTTTATTCCACAAAAAAAATATAAAAGAAGACATAAATAGATAAAGCAAGATTCATTAAAAGAAAACAAGGCGATGAAAAGGCTAAAGTGCAAAAGCTCACTCAATGCCCTTGCAAAAAACTTCGATTGGGGTGCACTGCAGAACGAGATGATCCTTCTAACATTGATCGTGGGGATGAAAGATGAGGGTTTAAGTGATAAATTACAACTTGACCCAAATCTTTCTCTTGAGAAGGCGACCACGGCTCTTGAAAATGCGAAAAGGGCGCCGAACAATTCGGGCAAAAATTATCCAAAAAGGGAACGTAAAGCAAAAGAATTTTGCGCAGTTTGGAATGGAAAGGAAAGGGGGTAGATATATTCGGTTCGGATTTGAGAGTCATAGTTTCAACAACTGTCCGGCAAAATATGAGAAATGTAGAAAGTGTAATAGATCAGGCCATTTTCTAAAACAATGTAAGACTTAAGAAGTGGAAGAGGTAATCCAAGAAGATTATTTCATCTTGTCTATATGTGAGAAATGGTAAATTTATGACTGAATAACAAAAAAGTAAAATTCAAAGTAGACACAGGGCCGGATGTGTCACTGATTCCGTGGGCTATTGCGAGCACCATTAAAAATATTGATATAAAACAATCAGGTACGAAATTATGTAGCGTGAATAAAGCAATTAAATTTGTTGGAAAAGCGGTCGTGAATTTAAAGTACTGTCGTGTACCGTGGTTAGTACATACAAAAATAGTTTAACTACAAACAAGTTTCGATTAAGTTATTTATTCAAAAAAAAAAATATATATATATATACATATATATATATATAATTGTTCTTTGTTTAATCACAGCGAGTCTGCGCGTCCGAACGAGTCCGTGGCCAGAAGGAAAAAGGGGGCGAACATTGGCTCATGGCGTGCTTGTTGGCACCCCTGTTGACAGTCGTCAGTTGCATGGTGAATTCCTCACAGTCCTAGGCTATGTTCGTGAATGGTGTTCGTAGAGTGGTAAGGAGTTTTATTGTGGGTCATCACAGTACCAAAGCAAAAATGTTCCGGAGACAATTTATATAACAGAAGATAAAATAACACCACTTCTGGGTAAAACAGGAATCGAGAGTTTAGGCCTTGTAGAAAGGATATTCGAAGTCTATCAAGAGAATTGGACCAATAATTATAAGGATACTTTCGAAGGATTGGGAACATATAGGGGAAAGTATAAAATTGAACTGAAAGATAACGCCAAGCCATATGCTATAAGCACGTCGAGAATTATTTCTATACCCCTAAGGAGAGTTATTCAAACAGTGGAAGAAGCGACAGATTGGTGTGCGCCGATGGTCGTTGTTCCAAAGAAGGATGGCACGAGTGTAAGGATCTGCGTGGATCCGATAACAGGAATCGATTATTGCCTTTCACAATTAGCAGGTGCCAAAGTATTTTCAAAATTAGATACCAATAGCGTGTTTTGGCAAATTCCTCTTTCAGAAGAATTTCAAAATTTAACAACGTTTCTCACACCTTTCGGGCGATACAAATTCTCCGACTTACTTTTGGAATTACATCTGCACGGGAATTTTTTCAAAGAACAATGACACAAACCCTGGCAGGCTTAAAAAATTGTACAGTACATTTGGATGATGTCTTGATATGGGGACGCATTGTACAGGAACATGATAAATACCTTAAAGAGGCACTGGATAAAATTAGAGAAAGCGGGATAACACTAAATAAAAATAAGTCAGTCTTCGGAAAAACAGAAATAAATTTTTTGGGTCACGTAATTTCGGAAGGGGAAATTAAGGTCGATAGTGAAGAGACGAAAACCATCAGGGAAATGGAAGCGCCGGTCAACTTAAAAGAGGTCCAGATATCCCTAGGAATGCTCAATTTTGTTGGAAAATACATTCCTAACAAGCTACAATTAACGAACCTATCATAAACATGTTGAGTAAGATAAATGAATTCATTTGGGGACAGGCACAACAGAACGAATTTAATAAAATTAAATCTCTGTTGACATCTCCACGAAGCTTAAAAGTATTTGACCCAAATAAAAATACCATTGTGTCATGTGATGCCTCAAGTGTGGGATTGAGAGCTTCATGATAAAGAGAATATCCCAGTTGCAAACATTTCGAGAATTACATGTCAATGACAGACAGAAACTATGCAAATATAGAAAGAGAGGCACTAGCGATTACTTGGGCATGTGAAAAGCTCAAAAACTACCTGATAGGGAAGCATTTCACAATACAAACAGATCGTAAGCCTTTACTACAAATTTTAAAAACTAAACATTTATATGATCTTACATCACGACTTCAAAGATTTCGAATGAGACTGATGAAGGTTGATTACAGCCTACAATACATACCAGGGAAAACCCTTTATGTCGCAGACCACCTTTCGTGAACGCCACTGAAAAACCCTCCAAACAAATATGAACTAGAACTTGAAGAAGAAATAGATGCATTTATACACGAAGTCTCCTTAAAAGAAATCCATACAACAGACGAAAATATAGTACAAGGTACAAACTTGCAACTAGCAGATCCGACATGCCAAGAAAAATCCACATACATAAAAACAAAATTGCCAACTAAAGATTCTCTCAGCCCACAGGTCAAATTATTTTACCCCGTGAGAAATGAAATAAGCACAATAGACAATCTCTTATCACGCAAAAATAGAATGATTATTCCGAAACAGCTCAGAAGACTTATGCTTTCCAAATTGCACGAAGGCCACTTAGGTTTCACAAAAACAAGACTTAGAGCAGAAAGGACAATGTGGTGGTCTGGTATTTCCAAAGGAATAGAAGAAATCATAAAACAATGCCAAACCTGCATTCAACACACAGTAAACAGACATGAGCCTTTTATACCTTCTGATTTCCCGGCATATCCCTGGCAAAAAGCGTCTATGGATCTTTTTAAAACAAATAATAGATGGTCCATAGTCATCTCTGAACATTATTCACGGTATTTTGAAACTATTGAGCTAAGTCGCGTGCACATGAGTGACATAATACAAGCATGTAAATCTACATTTTGTCGGTATGGGATCCCACAATACGTTTACACGGACAGAGGAACACAGTCCCAAAATCTCAATTCCTCAGAATTTCGACAATTCGCCAAGGAATGGTCATTTCAAATTATTACCAGTAGTCCACAATTTCATTAGGCGAACGGAGCTGCAGAAGCAGCTGTCAAAATAGCTAGAACAATAATAAATAAAAATCCTAATCGAGTCGAAACAGCACTGCTGGCATATTGAAATGCTACACTTGCCAACGGATTCAGTCCAGCAGAGCTCTTATTTGGAAGACAAATCCGAGATACATTACCAACTATAAACCTAAGAAAACAGCCAAATTTTAAAACCCTAGAAAGAAAAGAACATCTATACAGAAAAAAGTACAAGACAAACTTTGACAAAAGACATCGCGGCATAGAACTATTTGAACTTAAGATTGGGGATAACGTATGGATAAGAGACTTAAAAAGATGTGGAAAAATTATTCAATTTGTTCAAAACAGGTCATATCTCATACAAACAGAAAAAAGAATAATTCGTAGGAACAGATTTCACTTAATTAAAACGTCTCATAAAAAATTATTACCGCCATTCAATTCAGCAATAGAATATCCTGAAAAACAGTTTGATGTTGGAAAGCTATAATCGCAATCGACCGATTGAGCTCTCAGAGAGTCTAACCCTGCCAGGCGAAACAATCGACGAACAGTGGAGCCGTTGTCAAAACGCCATCAGAGAAGCTGCCTCTGATGTGTTGGGTTTTAAAATTGCTACCTAGAAAAAACCCATGGTTTGACAATGAGTGCCTGCAGGCGCATTCAGCGAAGCTAGCAGCATATACGCGACGCTGGATAGAAGGACATGGGCTTATGTACACAGGGCAAAGTTGCTGACTGCACCCAACCTGGAAGGATGCCAGCGCGATCCCTGCTTGTGCATAAGTCAAGTTGACGTACAGCCTCCTCGTGGCGCCCCTGGATAGCCATCACAACAACCGTTGTGTGGTGAACTAATGTATGCAGCGATCCCCCTCTGCCCGAGGGTCAAATAATGGGCCTGGCCTACCAGTTGTATTTTGTGCGTGAGGTCAACTCTCTCACCACATAAAAAACCGACGGTTACTAACCAACAACAGGCCTCGGATATGGACGGATTCAAAGTTGACGACCCCAGCAAACGATCAAAGGACAATGATTTTCGGTTCTGCACGTGGAATGTGAGGTCCCTGAACAGACCACGTGCTGCCGGCGAACTCGCGGAGGCCCTTGACTGCTATAAAGCAGATATCACCGCCATCCAGGAAGTGCGATGGAATGGGCCGGGCAAGAGAAGGATGAAAAACTGCGACATCTACTATGGTGATTGCAGCAGAGTGAGGCGCTTATTTGGATGCGGATTCGTTGTTCGAGGCAGACTTAGGCAAGAAGTCTTAAGCTTTGATTATATCAGCGAGCGCCTCATAACAATCCGCATTAAGGCTAAATTCGGGAACATCAGCCTGATTTGCGCACACGCCCCGACGGAGGAGAAGGATGACTTCTATGATCTCCTAGAAAGAACATACGATCGATGCCCCAGCTATGACACCAAGATCGTTCTAGGAAATTTCAACGCACAGCTGGGCAAGGAAGAAATCTTTGCTAGAGTCATCGGAAAACACAGCCTGCACGACAACACATCCGGAAACGGACTCAGGCTGGTAGATTTCGCTTCGGGGCGTAACCTCTCTGTGATGAGCATGCGGTTCCCACACCTCAACATCCTTGAGGGGACCTGGCGGTCTCCTGATCAATCAAAGCTGCCGGAGCGGACGGATTGTCCGCGGAATTGTTTAAGGCAGCTGTAGATGACCTGGTTGGGGGCATGCACCAGCTCATCTGTAATATATGGTCGGAGGAAAGCATGCCCGATGAGTGGAATCTCAGCGTCGTTTGTCCGGTCCACAAGAAAGGAGACCCCTTTGACTGCGCCAACTATAAAGGGATCAGCCTCCTTAACATCGCTTATAAGATACTCTCTGCCGTTCTGTGTGAACGCCTGAAACCCTTTGTCAACAACCTGATAGGTCCTTATCAGTGGGGTTTCAGGCCAGGAAAGTCCACAATAGACCAAATATTTACACTCCGGCAGATCCTGGAAAAGACTCAAGAGATGCTGATCGACACCCACCACCTATTTGTCGATTTCAAGGCCGCATATGACAGCGTGCATAGAAACGAGCTATACAACGCCATGTCTAGTTTTGACATTCCTGCCAAACTCGTCAGGCTGTGCAGGATGACGATGGAGAACTCTCGCTGCTCCATCAAGGTCGTAAACGAACTCACCGAGACCTTCAATGACAAAAAAGGTTTTAGGCAAGGCGACACGCTGTCATCCGTGTAGCTCATTGAAACGCCAAGATGGATACGTTTGTAGACGGCATTAGAGACATGAAGACGAAGTAACTCTTTCGTCGCCGAGGAGGACCTTCCAGGAGATAGTTGCTGCTGCTTTGTTCTATGTAGCCGGCACCTACTAGGGACACTCTTAAGAGCCGTTGTTTCATTAAGTGGGACACACGATACGCGACTGAGGGGAGCGTCGGACAAGTTTCAGGTCCCTGTCACCGGCAAATGACATTAAGAGACGATAGCCGGATGCAACATGAGATAATGACGGCAGCAGGCTGTTGTTAAACTAAAAGGGGTGAGTTTCGAGGTGCATAAACTGGCTTCATGATAAAGAGAATATCCCAGTTGCAAACATTTCGAGAATTACATGTCAATGACAGACAGAAACTATGCAAATATAGAAAGAGAGGCACTAGCGATTACTTGGGCATGTGAAAAGCTCAAAAACTACCTGATAGGGAAGCATTTCACAATACAAACAGATCGTAAGCCTTTACTACAAATTTTAAAAACTAAACATTTATATGATCTTACATCACGACTTCAAAGATTTCGAATGAGACTGATGAAGGTTGATTACAGCCTACAATACATACCAGGGAAAAACCTTTATGTCGCAGACCACCTTTCGTGAACGCCACTGAAAAACCCTCCAAACAAATATGAACTAGAACTTGAAGAAGAAATAGATGCATTTATACACGAAGTCTCCTTAAAAGAAATCCATACAACAGACGAAAATATAGTACAAGGTACAAACTTGCAACTAGCAGATCCGACATGCCAAGAAATATCCACATACATAAAAACAAAATTGCCAACTAAAGATTCTCTCAGCCCACAGGTCAAATTATTTTACCCCGTGAGAAATGAAATAAGCACAATAGACAATCTCTTATCACGCAAAAATAGAATGATTATTCCGAAACAGCTCAGAAGACTTATGCTTTCCAAATTGCACGAAGGCCACTTAGGTTTCACAAAAACAAGACTTAGAGCAGAAAGGACAATGTGGTGGTCTGGTATTTCCAAAGGAATAGAAGAAATCATAAAACAATGCCAAACCTGCATTCAACACACAGTAAACAGACATGAGCCTTTTATACCTTCTGATTTCCCGGCATATCCCTGGCAAAAAGCGTCTATGGATCTTTTTAAAACAAATAATAGATGGTCCATAGTCATCTCTGAACATTATTCACGGTATTTTAATTTAAGTAAATCTACATTTTGTCGGTATGGGATCCCACAATACGTTTACACGGACAGAGGAACACAGTCCCAAAATCTCAATTCCTCAGAATTTCGACAATTCGCCAAGGAATGGTCATTTCAAATTATTACCAGTAGTCCACAATTTCATTAGGCGAACGGAGCTGCAGAAGCAGCTGTCAAAATAGCTAGAACAATAATAAAGAAAAATCCTAATCGAGTCGAAACAGCACTGCTGGCATATTGAAATGCTACACTTGCCAACGGATTCAGTCCAGCAGAGCTCTTATTTGGAAGACAAGTCCGAGATACATTACCAACTATAAACCTAAGAAAACAGCCAAATTTTAAAACCCTAGAAAGAAAAGAACATCTATACAGAAAAAAGTACAAGACAAACTTTGACAAAAGACATCGCGGCATAGAACTATTTGAACTTAAGATTGGGGATAACGTATGGATAAGAGACTTAAAAAGATGTGGAAAAATTATTCAATTTGTTCAAAACAGGTCATATCTCATACAAACAGAAAAAAGAATAATTCGTAGGAACAGATTTCACTTAATTAAAACGTCTCATAAAAAATTATTACCGCCATTCAATTCAGCAATAGAATATCCTGAAAAACAGTTTGATGTTGGAAAGCTATAATCGCAATCGACCGATTGAGCTCTCAGAGAGTCTAACCCTGCCAGGCGAAACAATCGACGAACAGTGGAGCCGTTGTCAAAACGCCATCAGAGAAGCTGCCTCTGATGTGTTGGGTTTTAAAATTGCTACCTAGAAAAAACCCATGGTTTGACAATGAGTGCCTGCAGGCGCATTCAGCGAAGCTAGCAGCATATACGCGACGCTGGATAGAAGGACATGGGCTTATGTACACAGGGCAAAGTTGCTGACTGCACCCAACCTGGAAGGATGCCAGCGCGATCCCTGCTTGTGCATAAGTCAAGTTGACGTACAGCCTCCTCGTGGCGCCCCTGGATAGCCATCACAACAACCGTTGTGTGGTGAACTAATGTATGCAGCGATCCCCCTCTGCCCGAGGGTCAAATAATGGGCCTGGCCTACCAGTTGTAGGTTGTGCGTGAGGTCAACTCTCTCACCACATAAAAAACCGACGGTTACTAACCAACAACAGGCCTCGGATATGGACGGATTCAAAGTTGACGACCCCAGCAAACGATCAAAGGACAATGATTTTCGGTTCTGCACGTGGAATGTGAGGTCCCTGAACAGACCACGTGCTGCCGGCGAACTCGCGGAGGCCCTTGACTGCTATAAAGCAGATATCACCGCCATCCAGGAAGTGCGATGGAATGGGCCGGGCAAGAAAAGGATGAAAAACTGCGACATCTACTATGGTGATTGCAGCAGAGTGAGGCGCTTATTTGGATGCGGATTCGTTGTTCGAGGCAGACTTAGGCAAGAAGTCTTAAGCTTTGATTATATCAGCGAGCGCCTCATAACAATCCGCATTAAGGCTAAATTCGGGAACATCAGCCTGATTTGCGCACACGCCCCGACGGAGGAGAAGGATGACTTCTATGATCTCCTAGAAAGAACATACGATCGATGCCCCAGCTATGACACCAAGATCGTTCTAGGAAATTTCAACGCACAGCTGGGCAAGGAAGAAATCTTTGCTAGAGTCATCGGAAAACACAGCCTGCACGACAACACATCCGGAAACGGACTCAGGCTGGTAGATTTCGCTTCGGGGCGTAACCTCTCTGTGATGAGCATGCGGTTCCCACACCTCAACATCCTTGAGGGGACCTGGCGGTCTCCTGATCAATCAAAGCTGCCGGAGCGGACGGATTGTCCGCGGAATTGTTTAAGGCAGCTGTAGATGACCTGGTTGGGGGCATGCACCAGCTCATCTGTAATATTTGGTCGGAGGAAAGCATGCCCGATGAGTGGAATCTCAGCGTCGTTTGTCCGGTCCACAAGAAAGGAGACCCCTTTGACTGCGCCAACTATAAAGGGATCAGCCTCCTTAACATCGCTTATAAGATACTCTCTGCCGTTCTGTGTGAACGCCTGAAACCCTTTGTCAACAACCTGATAGGTCCTTATCAGTGGGGTTTCAGGCCAGGAAAGTCCACAATAGACCAAATATTTACACTCCGGCAGATCCTGGAAAAGACTCAAGAGATGCTGATCGACACCCACCACCTATTTGTCGATTTCAAGGCCGCATATGACAGCGTGCATAGAAACGAGCTATACAACGCCATGTCTAGTTTTGACATTCCTGCCAAACTCGTCAGGCTGTGCAGGATGACGATGGAGAACTCTCGCTGCTCCATCAAGGTCGTAAACGAACTCACCGAGACCTTCAATGACAAAAAAGGTTTTAGGCAAGGCGACACGCTGTCATCCGTGTAGCTCATTGAAACGCCAAGATGGATACGTTTGTAGACGGCATTAGAGACATGAAGACGAAGTAACTCTTTCGTCGCCGAGGAGGACCTTCCAGGAGATAGTTGCTGCTGCTTTGTTCTATGTAGCCGGCACCTACTAGGGACACTCTTAAGAGCCGTTGTTTCATTAAGTGGGACACACGATACGCGACTGAGGGGAGCGTCGGACAAGTTTCAGGTCCCTGTCACCGGCAAATGACATTAAGAGACGATAGCCGGATGCAACAGGAGATAATGACGGCAGCAGGCTGTCGTTAAACTAAAAGGGGTGAGTTTCGAGGTGCATAAACTGGCTCCCACAACGGATTGCCAAACAATATTTATTTCCCAACTAGGCAGGAACGCGAGTACCCTCATTGTCGATGGCAATTTTGGAGGTAGGAGGTTAACGGTGACATTGGATACGGGAGCATCACACATAAAGAGTGATCTAGTGGAAGATGTAGAGCCGTTGTACGGGATACGCCTACGTACAGCTACGGGGAGGATTCACGGATACTTGGGAAGTTAACCGAGAGTATCACCATGGGCACTACGACAGTTGAGCACGAGTTCCTAGTAGCGGATATAGTGGACGAGTTGATTCTCTGAGCGGACTTTATGATCAGGACCGGCATTATTATTGACCTTGGGCGGAGAATTCTGAAGTGCAGGAATTCTGAAATACCATTGAATTTCGATGATAAAGAAAGTCTTCGAGGATCAACCAAGTAGTTCCGGGGAAGGACGTCAAGATTTCGCCGAACTCAGATGCCGTAGTTTGGGAAAATATGGATGTTGATTGTGGGAACAACACGCTGTGGGTAATTGATGCCAAAGATAAAACACAAGTTAAGAAGTAACGGAATGCAGGCATGTGCTATTTGCTTGTAGCTATAATCCGTCGCTATAATAACACTACACACAAACCACCATCACCACCAAAGTCTAAGCAAAATGGCATTACTTAACACGTCTTCGGACAGAACTTCAAAAAAAAAAAAATGATAGAATAGGCCGAAACGTAATTAGAGTTGTAGACTACACACAAACCACCATCACCACCAAAGTCTAGTGCGACAATAGTCTTCCAACGGTTAGTATGGCTGTTTTATTTTTTATTTATTTAACGTCTGCTGTAGTAATGAACTAACAGCGTATTTAGATTTAAGATAGGATAAGTAGTATTACATACAAACATACAAAATAAATAGAGGTTCATCAGTGTGTGTGCATTGCATATGTGAGGCATATTCAGCGACACACCCTGCTGGACGCGTCCCTATATTGCGGGCATAGTTAAGGTAGCTTACATTTTCTTAGGGTTTAGTTGAGAGAAAGTTAAGTAATTTAATTAACAAATAGCCATTGAGAAGCCAAGTTTTCGAGTTTCTAAGCAAAATGGCATTACTTAACACGTCTTCGGACAGAACCTCAAAAAAAAGGATAGAATAGGCCGAAACGTAATTAGAGTTGTAGACTAGATTAGTTCAAATGAATTGTTAAATTTAAGCTAGGATTAAACATTTTGTCTAGGATTAAGTTAGATATAAGAGCGGAGTAAAATAAAAATTAAATTAAAAAAATAAAGGTAGTTTGTTCAACAGGCAAATCAAACTACCATATACCAACGGACAATCGATTTTTTTATCAATCACATCTAATCGACCTAGTTTTTTACATCCAGGGCTAAGTTAATAAACGATTTGATATTGTTCAAGTAAGAAATTGTTCGACGGACTGCCATGAGAAAAAATGTATTTCTTCTCTCAAAAGTTACGCATGCATATAAATTGTAAGAAAAAAAACATTCGAGTAAGATTGATAGATTTATTTTTTAAATGAATTTTAGTAATACATTGCTTTAATAGTAAAGTGCAACTCTTTTCCAGCAAATACAAGCAAATCGTTACAATTTCGGTTAAATTAAGATCAACATTAAGCTTTGCTTATCGCATAACAAGTAGTGTTGTTCACGACTTCAAAACCTATAGATATCTTTGATGGCACACGTTTTAAATCGATTGAAACACAACTGACGAATCAAAGTGTTTTTTGTGATTTTATTTGCTGTCAAAGCGATAAAATAATTTAGTACAATAAAATAAAAGACAATAATTCAACACAACTGACGAATCAAAGTGTTTTTTTGTGATTTTATTTGCTGTCAAAGCGATAAAATAATTTAGTACAATAAAATAAAAGACAATAATTCAACTTACAAAATGTGACCATCATCTTGGATGTGAAAAACGCTATGGGATGATGGGTTTCAAATTTTAAAATAAATATTAGTGAAACGTCATTTACCCACATAAGCGTTGACAGATGGAATTCCACCACACAGCATTGCCCCATCAAATTAACTCTACTTTAGCAAATGAATAATTAAAAATTCATGGCTCGATGATATTTAACCGCCCATCGGAGTCTCTAAATGAAGACTCAATATCCACAACAGCGAGCCTTCCAACTGATCTCTTCATCAATAAAAGTCCAATTGACAATTGAAAATCTGCTGTTCGCACAATACCGTCTGGTTAAGGATATACTTCTGTCACCTTCCCAAGTCTCCAATCAGAGCGAACTTCTCCTGGTTCTAATACAAATACCAACTACTACTGGGTTCGTTTCCCTATTCCATTTTGAACGTCGAGTTAGAGGCAGTCCGCATACCAGCGACGTGTAAACTCCTTCATCAGATGCTGGGCTCGTCGACAATACAGCTTACTCCATTCATCTCTCACTAAAGAAACTCCAGGCGCATTAACATCTCGGTTTACATCACCAATCCTAGGGATCGACGGGAATATGAGTTAACGGCCGTCTGTTTATCTGTCCTTGAGCCTCCAACAACGCATTCAAAAGAAAATCTTCCTCGGTGTTACTCCTTTCAAACTGAAATGAAGGCTGTCCTTGATAGATTTAATGAAACTTTCCCAGGCTCCGCCCATCCGTGGAGAATACGCAGGCATAAACCGTCAAACTATTTCCTCGTATTTTGCGCAATATTCACTTAAAGCTCTTTCCATCTCTCTCACGTCCCGTTCCAAATTGTTTCTTGTCCCAACGAAATTTAGCCCATTGCCGCTGTAGATGAATCTTGAGACTACCCGATTAATGAGAAATCGGCGAACTGCCATTGTGCACTGATCCAAACTGAGGTCGTTAAGCATTTCAAGAGATTAGATCAGCACGAGATGTGAAACATGTACATATCATTTCCGTTTGACCGTGCTTCTGACATATTTCACGTTCATTGGCCCAAAACAGTCCACCTCTACGTGCGTAAATGGTCAAAGATCAAAAGCTAATCTGCCTTCTGGCACCTGACCCATGATTGGCATACCATATATATATACCGGTATTTTTTTCAAATAAAACACTAATTATTAATGAGAAAGTAAAAACATTTTATTCAAGGTTTTGGCCATTGTTTTCTACACATTTTGACCACTTTTCTGGCAATTTGTGAATACCACGCCAATAAAATTGTTCTTCTTTTAAACATAACCAATCAGACACCCAATTTTCGACTTCTTCGTAGGAATCGAAGTGCTGCTCAGCCAATGCGTGTCCCATCGATGAAAACAAAAATGGTAGTCGGAAGGAGCCAAGTCTGGTGAATACGGCGGGTGGGGTAGCTGCTCCCGGCCAAGTGTTTTGATTGTATCCTGAACCGGTTTTGCTTTGTGTGCAGGTGCATTTTCATGGAGCAAATTTACCTTGCGGTTCAAATTGATCATTTGTTTTCGGTAGCGATCAGTATTAACGGTTTCACCAGGTTTTAGGAGCTCGTGGTACATCACACTTTTCTGCTCCCACCAAACACACAGCATTGTCTTCTTGCCGAATCGATCTGGTTTTGCAGTCGATGTTGATGGTTGTCCCGGATAAACCCATGATTTTTTTCCGTTTAGGATTCTTAAAATAAATCCATTTTTCATCGCCAGTAACAATCCGATGCAAAACCGATTTTCTTACGTGTCTTTGAAGCAAAATTTCACAAGTGTTTTTTCGGTTTTCCATCTGTCTTTCATTCAATTCATGTGGCACCCATTTTCCACACTTTTGGATCTTTCCCATACTTTTTAAACGTTGAGAAATTGTTTTTTGTGCAACATTTAACATTGCTGCCATTTGCTTTTGACAGAAAGTGTCTTCTTCTTCTTCTTCTTTGAATGGCGCTACAGTCCGGGGTGGACCTAGGCCTCAACCAACATGCCTCTATAGCCAGCACGATCTTTCGCCAGCTGCCTCCAGTTGCCCACACCATGTTGGTTGAGGTCCTTTTCCACTTGTGTGCGCCATCTAGTGCGAGGACGTCCTCTGTTGCGCTGTCCCAATGGCTGGGTGTCGAAGACTCTTCGTGCCGGAGCTGTGGTGTCCATCCGCTCTTAGACGCTTAACTAGGTTCATGCCGCTGTACAGCCCGTATAGTTCGTGGTTGAACCTTCTCCTCCAAGCGCCATCAACGCAAACAAGACCAAAGATCGTACGCAGAAATTTTCTCTCAAAACAACCAAGAGCTTCTTCATCCGCTTTCAATAGCGTCCATGTCTCTGCGCCATAAAGCAGGACTGGGATGATCAGGGTTTTATACAAGGTCAGTTTGGTGTTTCGAGAGATGGCTCTGTTACTCAATTGCCTCTTGAGCCCAAAGAAACAGCGTTTGGCAAGAGTAATTCTGCGTTTGATCTCGGTACAGGTGTTGTTGTCCCTATTTACTCCGGAGCCTAGGTAGACGAAGTCCTTGACTACCTCAAAGTTTCTGCTGCCCAATATGACGCTCTGTCCGAGACGTCGATGTTGTACGTCCTTCAGTGATGACAGCATGTTCTTTGTTTTGCCCTGGCTTATCGCTAAGCCCATTTTAGCCGCTTCCGCTTCTAAGCCAGCAAACGCCTCATTGACGGCTCGCTGTGTTCGTCCAATCACGTCAATGTCGTCAGCGTAAGCAAGCAATTGAACGGACTTTCTGAAGATCGTACCTCGGGTGCTACGTTTGAATTTCGCACGATTTTCTCAAGTATATATGTTAAAGAAGTCACATGACAGCGTGTCGCCTTTGACATTGACATTGAAGGTCTCGATGAGTTCGTTACTGACCTTGATGGAGCAGCGAGAGTTCTCCATCGTCATCCTGCACAGCCTAACGAGTTTGACAGGAATGTCAAAACTAGACATGGCGCTGTATAGCTCGTCTCTATGCACGCTGTCATATGCGGCCTTGAAATCAACAAATAGCTGGTGGGTGTCGATCTGCATCTCTTGAGTCTTTTCCAGGATCTGCCAAAATGTAAATATTTGGTCTATTGTGGACTTTCCTGGCCTGAAACCGCACTGATAAGGACCTATCAGGTTGTTGACAAAGGATTTAAGGCGTTCACACAAAACGGCAGAGAGTATCTTGTACGTGATGTTAAGGAGGCTGATCCCTTGATAGTTGGCGCAGTCAAAAGGGTCTCTTTCTTGGGGACCGGACAAACGACGCTGAGATTCCACTCATCGGCCATGCTTTCCTCCGACCATATCTTACAGATGATGCTCTCATCCAGGTCATTCGCCCAACCAGGTTATATCCAGCTTCCTTAAACAGTTCCGCGGCCAATCCGTCCGCTCCAGCAACTTTGTTCGACTTCAGTCTAGATATCGCTATCTTGACTTCGTCTAAGTCGGGGGGACGGAATTCGGGTTCTTCCTCGTCCAAATTAAGTGAAACATTTTGCCTGACAGCGGAATTTGTGTCGTCATCGCCGTTTAACAGTATACAGAAATGATTTTTCCGAATTCTCAGCATCGACTGCGATTCTATTTATTTATATTTTCGTCCCTGAAAGCTTCGGTCCGAGGTCTATATCTTCTTAATACTTGTTTTACCTTTTGATTAAACTTTCGGACCTCCTTTCTGTCGTAACACCTCTCCATCTCCACGACCGCGCTTCTTATGCTCTTTCTTTTTCTTTCTGAGAAGCCGGTGCTCTTCCCTTCTCTTCTGTTCGTAGAGCTCACGAACAGCTCTCGTTGTTCGATGCAGCGTTGCCTTGTAGGCCTCCTGCTTGGCTGCATGTACCTGCCTGCACTCGTCGTCAAACCATGGGTTCCTTCTGGGTGGTGTCGTGAAACCCAGCACATCAGTGGCAGCTTCTTTGATGGCTTTTTTACAACGTTTCCATTCTTCTTCTATTGAATGTGCAGGCAGCGTCGAACTTTCAGAGAGTTTCAGGGAGACTCGGTCCGCAAAGTTCTTATCGGTCGATTGCGATTATAGATTTCAGACGTCAAACCGTAGTGTTCTTTCTCGACTCCGTACTTCGCTCGATATCCTCATCCTTACCTTGGCTGCAACAAGGAAATGCTCCGAGTCGATGTTGGCTCCTCGGAACGTTCGGACATCGAGAATATTGGAGGAGTGTCTGACGTCGATCGCAACGTGATCAATCTGGTTGACGGTTGATTGATCAGGAGACCGCCAGGTCCCCTTATGGATGTTGAAGTGTGGGAACCGCATGCTCATCACAGAGAGGTTACGCCCCGAGGCGAAATCTACCAGCCTGAGTCCGGTTCCGGATGTGTTGTTTTCCAGGCTGTGTTTTCCGATGACTCTAGCTAAGATTTCTTCCTTGCCCAGCTGTGCGTTGAAATCTCCTAGAACGATCTTGGTGTCATAGCTGGGGCATCGATCGTATGTTCTTTCTAGGAGATCATAGAAGTCATCCTTCTCCTCCGTCGGGGCGTGTGCGCAAATCAAGCTGATGTTCTTGAATTTAGCCTTAATGCGGATTGTTATGAGGCGCTCGCTGATATAATCAAAGCTTAAGACTTCTTGCCTAAGTCTGCCTCGAACAACGAATCCGCATCCAAATAAGCGCTGCCTTCCCTCTTTGTAGCAATCACCGTAGTAGATGTCGCAGTTTCTCATCTTCCTTTTGCCCGGCCCATGCATTCGCGTTTGCCCTGGATGGCGGTGACATCTGCTTTGTAGCAGCCCAGGGCCTCCGCGAGTTCGCCGGCAGCACGTGGTCTGTTCAGGGACCTCACATTCCACGTGCAGAACCGAAAATCATTATCCTTTGATCGTTTGGGGTCGTCAACTTTGAATCCGTCCATATCCGAGGCCTGTTGTTGGTTAGTAACCGTCGGTTTTTTATGTGGTGAGAGAGTTAACCTCACGCACAACCTACAACTGGTAGGCCAGGCCCATTATTTGACCCTCGGGCAGAGGGGGATCGCTGCATACATTAGTTCACCACACAACGGTTGTTGTAAAGGCTATCCAGGGGCGCCACGAGGAGGCTGTACGTCAACTTGACTTATGCACAAGCAGGGATCGCGCTGGCATCCTACCAGGTTGGGTGCAGTCAGCAACTTTGCCCTGTGTACATAAGCCTATGACTCAAAGTGTCATCTCTATCCAATATGGTTTGCAATTCGGCGTCTTCAAACTTTTTTGGTGGTCTTCTTCTTCGTTTTTCATTTCTCACATCAAAATAAATCATTATTTCTGAACTGTTGAAACCATCTTTTGCATGTTGATAGAGCATGATTACCATATGCCATCGACCATCGACAAGCATTCGATGCGACTCTGCAGCACTTTTCTTCAAATCAAAACAAAAAATTAATGCTTCCCGACAATCATCACTCTCTGGTACAAAATTCGACATTTTTAACACGATGAAAAAATATGATTTTGTCTGTTCAATGACAATGTATACTTAATATTTTTCACAGATGTCATAGCAAACAAACAAAAAACTAAGGGCTCGTTCACAACAAATGTCCCCTATCGAGACATTTGTATCTTCTGTATCACTTCATACCGGTATACCTGGTAACTGGTTTCGCCTTGAGTTTCTTGCACATAAAACATTTGGATCGTACACTCTCCATAGCTACACGTATAGAACTGATCCAGACCCTCTCTCTGATATCTAAGATTGTTATTGCCGTTCCTATATGAAGGTTTGCTTCATGATGATGCTGTATTAATAGCTCAACCAAAGTATGGGACTTAGGTAAGATAGCTGGATTGCGTGCTGCGAACGAAATTCTTCTTCTGTGCTCTCGAACTTAAGCGTAACGTGCCTTCTTCATCCAAAATCGGCGAGAGATTTAAAAATAACGAACTGGTGCAACGTAGACTCAGTTTGTTTCGCAAACAGTCGATCTCGTCTCTAAAAACTTCTCGCTGGATCTTCCTAAGCAACCATTTCTCAGCACGAATCATTTCTGACGGTGTAACAAAGAGTTATTTTTCATGATCTGTTTTACTTAGGATGTCACCTGCTAATTGGAGCTCATCAAAAATATCCTTCTTGTTTATAGAAACTGAGTAACCGTCGTCCAAAAAGACAAATGTGTCCAATGATTTTTGGTTAGTACCGTATAAACGAATAGGAATAAATTTAAATATAACAGCATTACTCCCTCTATGAGATGAATGAACCTGCGGTGAAAGGCAAAACGGTTGAGCTGACGGATTTAAGGATGACTTGGCTTCTGAAGGATGAAGTAAGGGATGGTGGTGCTTCAAACATCCACTTACAGCACATGTCTTGTCTCTTGAACAGTCTTTCCATATATGAGGTTCGATGCCTACGCATCTGTAACAGATAGACTTCTCTTTAACGAAACTAATTCTCTGATCTGTATTTAATGCTTTGGTAAGCTTCGCAAGTGACCGCCTTTCTTAACCGACCAACATTCTCCTTTTTATTGTAAGCCCCTTCTATCGTAGTCGACTTGAATACCGATTCAAAATAAGGCCATTCTTTTTTATCTTGCCCCGAACACTTTGATAATTACTGAACTTGATTGCCATTCAAAATTGTGAGTTGTCCCTCCATGTCTGATTGTTGGTAGGAGGTTAACGATGAGCTTTCATTATAACATTTCGTTGGTATATGAGCTATGTTAAGATCTTCTGCACTGAATGTAACGGGAGTGGATTGAGGAGCAGGAACGGAGCCAGCTAAGATTTTGCGATGTCTGCTTCTAACTTGCCGAATTGCTTCCAATCGATCGTCGGATATCTTCTGGTCATGGGATATCACCACCTTCTCCACTTGCTGAACTGATGGCATAAACAATGCTTCCAATTTTGATTGGAGACTCTTAATCTTCTCCGCGAGCATAGCGTTTTCCTTGTCTCGAACATCAACTGTTGACTGCGCAATTTTTGATGGCACACATTTTAAATCGATTGAACCACAACTGACGAATCAAAGTGTGCATTTGTGATTTTATTTGCTGTTAAGGCGATGAAATAATTTAGAACAATAAAATAAAAGACAAGAATTCAACTTATAAAATGTGACCATCACCTTGGATGTAAACAACGGTATGTGATGAAATTGCGCCTTCTACAAAATTCAACGACAAAAGTACCGCTGTTTTAAATTTTAAAATAAATCTTTGTAAAACGTCATTTGCCCAGGACGGATGGAATTCCACCACACAGCATTGCCCAAATCAAATTAACTCTACTTTAGCAAATCGAATAATTAAAAATGCATGGCTCGATGACAAGTAGAATCAATTTGTTTGTAAGCGAAACAATAAGAAAATTATATATAAACCAATTAAACAAAATATGAAAACCCTGGGCCCTCTAAAAGTACAGATATAAGTCCATTTTAATTATATCACAAGTAAAATTCAACAATTTGTCCACATTATGGAATATTCTAATTCATTTAGATTGGACCAATAATTTCAGTCACACCTTGTTTGTATATGTTTTATTTTCGGCGTGCTGGTAATTGCTAATATTACATATATTACATATATTATTATTACATATTATACAACGGAAATCACACATAAATCTCCAACCTCTGTATTTTATTTCTTTTATTATGCAAGTAAACTGTTGTATTGGCAACACTTACAGAATTATGAAATGTCAAATAAAAAAAGGTTGTAGACGGAATAGAACATGGTGGCAGCGGTTACCAAAAAACTGTGGTAAAATAGAAAATATTATAAGAGAAATATTTATAAGAGAAAAATAAAGTTAAAAATAGCTGGAAAATAAAGTAAATAATAAAGTGCAAATGCCTGAAGAAAAAACAGGAACATCTACTGCAAATGTGGGGAAGATAACACCCAAACATATTAACTTACCTACCTTAACCCACCAGACGAATTTCCCTTCATACCGTCAGACTGGGAACGATGGATTGCGAGCTTTGGTAGCTATCGGATGGGTAGTGGATTAAATGTGGCTAACGAAGAAAACCAAGTGAGCACATTAATCTACTGCATGGGAGAAAAGGCGGAGGAAATTTTCGACACATTTCGGCCATGTCCCACCACATGTGTTGAAAAATTCAGCTCTTACTTTATTCCACAAAAAAATATAATAAAAGACATAAATAGATAAAGCAAGATTCATTAAAAGAAAACAAGGCGATGAAACGGCTGAAGAGTTCAAAAGCTCACTCAATGCCCTTGCAAAAAACTGCGATTGGGGTGCACTGCAGAACGAGATGATCCTTCTAACATTGATCGTGGGGATGAAAGATGAGGGTTTAAGTGATAAATTACAACTTGACCCAAATCTTTCTCTTGAGAAGGCGACAAAAAAAAAAAGATCTTGCCATAACCTCAAACACATTTAAAGTTGCACGTTTTGAAAATGCGAAAAGGGCGCCGAACAATTCGTGAAAAAATTATCCAAAAAGGGAACGTAAAGGCAAAAGTATTTGGCGTAGTTTGGAATGGAAAGGAAAGGGGGTAGATATATTCGGTTCGGATTTGAGAGTCATAGTTTCAACAACTTTCCGGCAAAATATGAGAAATGTAGAAAGTGTAATAGATTAGGCCATTTTCTAAAACAATGTAAGACTAAAGAAGTGGAAGAGGTAATCCAAGAAGATTATTTCATCTTGTCTATATGTGAGAAGTGGTAAATTTATGACTGAATAACAAAAAAGTAAAATTCAAAGTAGACACAGGGCCGGATGTGTCACTGATTCCGTGGGCTATTGCGAGCACCATTAAAAATATTGATATAAAACAATCAGGTACGAAATTATGTAGCGTGAATAAAGCAATTAAATTTGTTGGAAAAGCGGTCGTGAATTTAAAGTACTGCTGTGTACCGTGATTAGTACATACAGAAATAGTTTAACTACAAACAAGTTTCGATTAAGTTATTTATTCAAATATATATATATATATATATATAAATATATATATATATATATATATATATATATATAATTGTTCTTTGTTTAATCACAGTGAGTCTGCATGTCTGGCTCATGGCGTGCTTGTTTGCACCCTTGTTGACAGTCGTCAGTTGCGTTGTGAATTCCTCACAGTCCTAGGCTATGTTCGTGAATGGTGTTCGTAGAGTGGTAAGGAGTTTTATTGTGGGTCACCACAGTACCAAAGCAAAAATGTTCCGGAGACAATTTATATAACAGAAGATAAAATAACACCACTTCTGGGTAAAACAGGAATCGAGAGTTTAGGCCTTGTAGAAAGGATATTCGAAGTCTATCAAGAGAATTGGACCAATAATTATAAGGATACTTTCGAAGGATTGGGAACATATAGGGGAAAGTATAAAATTGAACTGAAAGATAACGCCAAGCCATATGCTATAAGCACGTCGAGAATTATTTCTATAGACCTAAGGAAAAAGGTCCAAGAGGAGTTGGAAAAGATGAAAAAGATTGGAGTTATTCAAACAGTGAAAGAAGCGACAGATTGGTGTGCGCCGATGGTCGTTGTTCCAAAGAAGGATGGCACGAGTGTAAGGATCTGCGTGGATCCGATAACAGGAATCGATTATTCCCTTTCACAATTAGCAGGTGCCAAAGTATTTTCAAAATTAGATTCCAATAGCGGGTTTTGGCAAATTCCTCTTTCAGAAGAATTTCAAAATTTAACAACGTTTCTCACACCTTTCGGGCGATACAAATTCTCCGACTTACTTTTGGAATTACATCTGCACGGGAATTTTTTCAAAGAACAATGACACAAACCCTGGCAGGCTTAAAAAATTGTACAGTACACTTGGATGATGTCTTAATATGGGGACGAATTGTACAGGAACATGATAAATACCTTAAAGAGGTACTGGATAAAATTAGAGAAAGCGGAATAACACTAAATAAAAATAAGTCAGTCTTCGGAAAAACAGAAATAAATTTTTTGGGTCACGTAATTTCGGAAGGGGAAATTAAGGTCGATAGTGAAGAGACGAAAACCATCAGGGAAATGGAAGCGCCGGTCAACTTAAAAGAGGTCCAGATATCCCTAGGAATGCTCAATTTTGTTGGAAAATACATTCCTAACAAGCTACAATTAACGAACCTATCATAAACATGTTGAGTAAAATAAATGAATTCATTTGGGGACAGGCACAACAGAACGAATTTAATAAAATTAAATCTCTGTTGACATCTCCACGAAGCTTAAAAGTATTTGACCCAAATAAAAATACCATTGTGTCATGTGATGCCTCAAGTGTGGGATTGGGAGCTTCATGATAAAGAGAATATCCCAGTTGCAAACATTTCGAGAATTACATGTCAATGACAGAAAGAAACTATGCAAATATAGAAAGAGAGGCACTAGCGATTACTTGGGCATGTGAAAAGCTCAAGAACTACCAGATACGGAAGCATTTCACAATACAAACAGATCATAAGCCTTTGCTACAAATTTTAAAAACTATACAAAGATTACGAATGAGATTGACGGAGTTTGATTACAGCCTACAATACATACCAGGGAAAAACCCTTGTGTCGCAGACCACCTTTCGCGAACGCCACTGAAAAACCCTCCAAACAAATGTGAACTAGAACTTGAAGAAGAAATAGATGCATTTATACACGAAGTTTCCTTAAAAGAAATCCATACAGCAATCCATGCAACTAGCAGATCCGACATGCCAAGAAATATCCACATACATAAAAACAAAATGGCCAACTAAAAATTCTCTCAGCCCACAGGCCAAATTATTTTAACCCGTGAGAAATGAAATAAGCACAATAGACAATCTCTAATTACGCAAAAATAGAATGATTATTCCGAAACAGCTCAGAAGACTTATGCTTTCCAAATTGCACGAAGGCCATTTAGGTTTCACAAAAACAAGACTTAGAGCCCAAAGGACAATGATGTGGTCTGATATAAGTTTCTTAGCAAACTGGCATTGCGAAGACGTGTTAATCTTCGGACAGAACCTCAAAAAAAAACGATAGAATAGGCCGAAACGTAATTAGAGTTGTAGACAAGATTAGCTTAGAGTACCCGCATAGGGTCAGTAAGTTAGTTATAAGTTCAAATGAATTGTTAAATATAAGCTAGGATTAAACATTTTGTCTAGGATTAAGTTAGATATAAGAGCGGAGTAAAATAAAAATTAAATTAAAAAATAAAGGTAGTTTGTTCAATAGGCAAATCAAACTACCATATACCAACGGACAATCGATTTTTTTTTCAATCAATCAACCAATTATCAAACGCTTTGATATTGTTCAAGTAAGAAATTGTTCGACGGACTACCATGAGAAAAAATGTATTTCTTCTCTCAAAAGTTACGCATGCATATAAATTGTAAGAAAAAAACATTCGAGTAAGATTGATAGATTTATTTTTTAAATGAATTTTAGTAATACATTGCTTTAATAGTAAAGTACAACTCTTTTCCAGCAAATACAAGCAAAGCGTTACAATTTCGGTTAAATTAAGATCAACATTAAGCTTTGCTTATCGCATAACAAGTAGTGTTGTTCACGACTTCATAACCTATGGATATCTTTGATGGCACACGTTTTAAATCGATTGAAACACAACTGACGAATCAAAGTGTTTTTTTGTGATTTTATTTGCTGTCAAAGCTATAAAATAATTTAGTACAATAAAATAAAAGACAATAATTCAACTTACAAAATGTGACCATCATCTTGGATGTGAAAAACGCTATGGGATGATGGGTTTCAAATTTTAAAATAAATATTAGTGAAACGTCATTTACCCACATAAGCGTTGACAGATGGAATTCCACCACACAGCATTGCCCCATCAAATTAACTCTACTTTAGCAAATGAATAATTAAAAATTCATGGCTCGATGATATTTAACCGCCCATCGGAGTCTCTAAATGAAGACTCAATATCCACAACAGCTAGCCTTCCAACTGATCTCTTCATCAATAAAAGTCCAATTGACAATTGAACATCTGCTGTTCGCACAATACCGTCTGGTTAAGGATATACTTCTGTCACCTTCCCAAGTCTCCAAGCAGAGCGAACTTCTCCCGGTTCTAATACAAGAACGATGCTACCAACTACTACTGGGTTCGTTTCCCTTTTCCATTTCGAACGTCGAGTTAGAGGTAGTCCGCATACCAGCGACGTGTACGCTCCTTTATCAGATGCTGGGCTCGTCGACAATACAGCTTACTCCATTCATCTCTCACTAAAGAAACTCCAGGCGCAGCAACATCTCGGCTTACATCACCAAAAAGAATTAAATTCGGCGTAAGTGGTTTTAGATCCTCCGGATCGAAGGGAATATGAGTTAACGGCCTGTTTATCGGTCCTTGAGCCTCCAACAACGCATTCAAAAGAACATCTTCCCTCGGTGTTACTCCTTTCAAACTGAAATGAATGTTGTCCTTAATCGATTTAATGAGACGTTCCCAGGCTCTGCCCATCCGTGGAGAATACGCAGGAATAAACCGTCAAACTATTTCCTCGTATTTTGCGCAATATTCACTTAAAGCTCTTTCCATCTCTCTCACGTCCCGCTCCAAATTGTTCACTGTCCCAACGAAATTTAGCCCATTGCCGCTGTAGATGAATCTTGTGACTACCCGATTAATGAGAAATCGGCGAACTGCCATTGTGCACTGATCCAAACTGAGGTCGTTAAGCATTTCAATATGTACGGCACAAGATCTGAAACATGTAAGTATCATTCCCGTTTGACAGTGCTTCTGCCATATTTCACGTTCATTGGCCCAAAACAGTCCACCCCTACGTGCGTAAATGGTCTAAGATCAAAAGCTAATCTTGCTTCTGGCACCTGACCCATGATTGGCATACCATATATATATACCGGTATTTTTTTCAAATAAAACACTACTCATTAAAGAGAAAGTAAAAACATTTTATTCAAGGTTTTGGCCATTGTTTTCTACACATTTTGACCACTTTTCTGGCAATTTGTGAATACCACGCCAATAAAATTGTTCTTCTTTTAAACATAACCAATCAGACACCCAATTTTCGACTTCTTCGTAGGAATCGAAGTGCTGCTCAGCCAATGCGTGTCCCATCGATGAAAACAAAAATGGTAGTCGGAAGGAGCCAAGTCTGGTGAATACGGCGGGTGGGGTAGCTGCTCCCGGCCAAGTGTTTTGATTGTATCCTGAACCGGTTTTGCTTTGTGTGCAGGTGCATTTTCATGGAGCAAATTTACCTTGCGGTTCAAATTGATCATTTGTTTTCGGTAGCGATCAGTATTAACGGTTTCACCAGGTTTTAGGAGCTCGTGGTACATCACACTTTTCTGCTCCCACCAAACACACAGCATTGTCTTCTTGCCGAATCGATCTGGTTTTGCAGTCGATGTTGATGGTTGTCCCGGATAAACCCATGATTTTTTTCCGTTTAGGATTCTTAAAATAAATCCATTTTTCATCGCCAGTAACAATCCGATGCAAAACCGATTTTCTTACGTGTCTTTGAAGCAAAATTTCACAAGTGTTTTTTCGGTTTTCCATCTGTCTTTCATTCAATTCATGTGGCACCCATTTTCCACACTTTTGGATCTTTCCCATACTTTTTAAACGTTCAGAAATTGTTTTTTGTGCAACATTTAACATTACTGCCATTTGCTTTTGACACAAAGTGTCTTCTTCTTCTTCTTTGAATGGCGCTACAGTCCGGGGTGGACCTAGGCCTCAACCAACATGCCTCTCCAGCCAGCATGATCTTTCGCCAGCTGCCTCCAGTTGCCCACACCATGTTGGTTGAGGTCCTTTTCCACTTGTGTGCGCCATCTAGTGCGAGGACGTCCTCTGTTGCGCTGTCCCAATGGCTGGGTGTCGAAGACTCTTCGTGCCGGAGCTGTGGTGTCCATCCGCTCTTAGACGCTTAACTAGGTTCATGCCGCTGTACAGCCCGTATAGTTCGTGGTTGAACCTTCTCCTCCAAGCGCCATCAACGCAAACAAGACCAAAGATCGTACGCAGAACTTTTCTCTCAAAACAACCAAGAGCTTCTTCATCCGCTTTCAATAGCGTCCATGTCTCTGCGCCATAAAGCAGGACTGGGATGATCAGGGTTTTATACAAGGTCAGTTTGGTGTTTCGAGAGATGGCTCTGTTACTCAATTGCCTCTTGACCCCAAAGAAACAGCGTTTGGCAAGAGTAATTCTGCGTTTGATCTCGGTACAGGTGTTGTTGTCCCGATTTACTCCGGAGCCTAGGTAGACGAAGTCCTTTACTTCCTCAAGGATTCTGCTGCCCAATATGACGCGAGAGTATGATGTTAAAGAAGTCACATGACAGCGTGTCGCCTTGCCTAAAACCTTTTTTGACATTGAAGGTCTCGGTGAGTTCGTTAGCGACCTTGATGGAGCAGCGAGAGTTCTCCATCGTCATCCTCCCCGGCTTAATGAGTTTGGCAGGAATGTCAAAACTAGACATGGCGCTGTATACATCGTCTCTATGCACGCTGTCATATGGGTGTCGATCTGCATCCCTTGAGACTTTTCCAGGGTCTGCCGGAGTGTAAAAATGTGGTCTCTTGTTAACTTTCCTGGCCTGAAACCGCACTGATAAGGACCTATCAGGTTGTCGACAAAGGGTTTCAGGCGTTCACACAGAGCGGCAGAGAGTATCTTGTATGCGATGTTAAGGAGGCTGATAACTCGATAGTTGGCGCAGTCAAAAGGGTCTCCTTTCTTGTGGACCGGACAAACGACGCTGAGATTCCACTCATCGGGCATCTTTTCCTCCGACCATATCTTACAGATGAGCTGGTGCATGCGCCCAACCAGGTTATCTCCAGCTGCCTTAAACAGTTCCGCGGACAATCTGTCCGCTCCGGCAGCTTTGTTCGACTTCAGTCTAGATATCGCTATCTTGACTTCGTCTAAGTCGGGGGGACGGAATTCATGTTCATCATCGTCCAAATTTAGTGTAACATTCTGCCTGACAGCGGAATTTGTGTCGTCATCGCCGCTTAACAGTCTACAGGAATGATTTTTCCAAATTCTCAGCATCGACTGCGATGCTACTACTAATTGTTAATTTTCGTCCCTGCAGGCTTCGGTCCGAGGTATGTATCTGCCTGATAATTGTTTTACCTTTTGGTAAAACTTTCGGACCTCCTTCCTGTCGTAACACCTCTCCATCTCCACGACCACGCGCTTCTTATGCTCTCTCTTTTTCTTTCTGAGAAGCCGGTGCTCTTCCATTCTATTCTGTTCGTAGAGCTTACGAACAGCTCTCGATGTTCGAGTTTGTTCAGTTTTGTTTTTGTTTGTTTGTTTCGCAAACAGTCGATCTCGTCTCTAAAAACTTCTAGCTGGATCTTAGTAAACAACCAGTTCTCGGCACAAATCATTTCTGACGGTGTAACAAAGGGTTCTTTTTCATGATCTCTTTTTCTTAGGATATCCTTGAAGCGACGTAAGAAAGCTATGAACATAACTGCCGAAAGCCATCTTGAACGTAATCTTGGCTTCAACTCATCAAAAATCCCGTAAGAAGTATTGCACTGGTGGACATTAACTTATGGAGCTTATTTCACATTCGATTACCTCTTTCCTAGCAATTTTCCCTGGTGTTATGGGCCAGTCAGTTTGAGATTGTCTCCGAAAATCGGGACTAGCAAACCATCTTTCGCTATTGAAAGTATCGGATAAGTCGCCCCATCTGGTTCCATCGTCAGAAACGTTATCCGCTGATTTCACAAACCACCATTGCAGTGAATCGGAAGACTCCAAAATTTCACCTACGCGTACTGCTACAAAAGAAGGGAATTTGTAACTTGTGGAGTTTTCCAAGAGAGAACCGTCTTCGAGTCGGGCAGAAAAATGACTTCATCAGGTCTTATTAAGTGTGTGTTTTCTTAACAACTTCGTCAACCCGAATTCCAACAACAGCGGCGCATAACTCCAAGCGAGGTATGTATATGATAAGTAATTGTTTAACTGGGGCCACTTTTGCTTTGGCCATCACCAGTGCCACTTGAGTCACACCCTTCTTTTCAAATCGGCAATAAGATACGGCAGCAAAAGTCTTCTCCGATGCGTTCAGAAAGATTATTAAGGTTTTCTTCGTTGAATAAGGGTTTCATGTTGTATATCGTCGAGGAATATTAACCTCTTCGATTTCCTTCAGACGCCTTAAGAAACTTATCCATTAACATCTTAGTGGGCCGGATATTGGCTCGTCCCAGCCGTAACCTTCACGCCAAATTTCGTGTAAGACAAGTCGACCACGAATTATAAAACATGAGATCAATCCAATAGGGTCGAAATTACGCATAATTGTCCTTAGGGTCTGTCGTTTCGTACATTCACCCTTTACATCCGACATCTTCATCAGGAATTTCTCATCGCTCAACTTATAAAAAAAAATATCCAAAGAAGGTTGCCAATACATTCCATGTATCTTCGTGACGTAACTATCGCTCTCAGTAGTATCCGTGCTGACTAGGGTTGACTTTATGTTCGTTTCAGGAATTTGTTCTAAAAAGTCGCGGCAGTTGGATTGAAAACCCACCAATTCAAAATTCATTGACCTGCAGATTCTAATGGCTTCCTTGCTAACATCTACAGCATTGTCGACAGTGTCATGGCTGTTGAAGTAATCGTCAACACACGTACGGTTGATAAGTCCTTTTGGAATAACCTCGCATGATAGTTCTTAACCAATTGTGCACAAGCTGAAGAACAGCAAGGTCCAAACATCATGACCTGCATAATACACACCACTAGCTTTTTAGAACTGTCTCCTTCTCTCCAGAGGAACCGCTGGCATTGTTGATCTGTTTCATTTATCTTTATACGATGAAACATTTCTCGAACATCAGCATTTACATCTACTCGGTGCTCACGGATTTTGAAAAGTCCGGCATGTAGCGGCGCGATATTATATGCACCCTTCAGCAAATATGAGTTGAGAGAGATCCCATTAACTTTAGCGGCAAGGTCAGCAACATCTCTTGGCTTTGGGGGAAACTTGTTTTTATTGAACACTATACCATAAACGTTGGACTTATCATACTCTTGGCCAGTTTCGATTCAAGTCATCATCAGTGGCGACCCGTGCATAACCCTTTTCCACCAGGATATGTTGATTCTTCCACTACAACAAATCATGATTTTTCGCCAAAGATATTTCCAGACTTACCAAACGCTTCACTGCCATGGGATAACTGTCCGGCAGCTTCACGTCATCGGAGTTCCAAATCAAACCAATTTCATATTGATCTCCCACCTTTCGAAGAGTCGTCTTTATAACTTCCAAGGCCCGACTATCCTTCTGGCTCACAAATTCTCCTTTAGGCGGCCGCACACCAAACTCTTCTGTTGAGAAGTGCTGTTTAACCAAGTCATGTAGTGCCTGATCTTGTTTGACAACATCGTGAAAATATAATTGAGAAACTTCTTTTGGTGACTGTTTGCAAGTAGTCCAATCCGATTTTCCGAAAACTGTCCAGCCCAGGATTGTCTTAATAGCCTGTGGCTCATCATCCTTTCCTGTCCGCTTGCAACTACCCACTAGAAACCTGGCTTGGTCTAGGCCTATCAAAATGGTCGGTTTTGCCTCACGCAGATCGGGAATCGGAAAATCTTTAAGATGTGAATAAGCTTCCCTTAAAACCATATTATGAACACTCTGAGAAGGTAGTTCCAGGCCCTTCATATATATCTGTATACATATCTCTTAACATGTGTCGCTTACGGTTGTTTACAGCTGAAACATGTAAACTCGTTCTGAAGGAATCCTCAACTCTTGACAAACCTTTCGTCCTTTTCCTGTTCACCTGCTAATTGGAGCTCATCAAAAATATCCTTCTCGCTTATAGAAACTGAGTAACCGTCGTCCAAAAAGGCAAATGTGTCCAATGATTTTTGGTTAGTACCGTATAAACGAATAGGAATAAATTTAAATATAACAGCATTACTCCCTCTATGTGATGAATGAACCTGCGGCGAAAGGCAAAACGGTTGAGCTGACGGATTTAAGGATGACTTGGCTTCTGAAGGATGAAGTAACGGATGGTGGTGCTTCAAACATCCACTTACAGCACATGTCTTGTCTCTTGAACAGTCCTTCCATATATGAGGTTCGATGCCTACGCATCTGTAACAGATAGACTTCTCTTTAACGAAACTAATTCTCTGATCTGTATTTAATGCTTTAAAGGCCTTATAACCGGCCAAACTATGATTGATATCATCGCACGACCACCATTGTTAGATACTGGATAATGTGCTAGCACTCTTCGGGATGAACTTGCATTGCTTATTTTCTCAGCTGTGGGCTTTACTGGTTTCGATAACTCCGGGGGTAAATCATACAATTTGTCGGTAATAAAGGCTGCAAAATCTCCAAGGATGGCTAGTGGATTTATGGCCTTTCGCTTCTGCCAACCATGGTACAAAACTTGTGGCAACTTACCGGTCAAATCGGTCAGAACGTAGTTGTTTTCGAGATCCCTTTCCATGGATCTTATATCTGCAACAAATCCATTTAGGGTAGTAGCCCACTGACGAAGTTTAACGTCGCTCCTTTTTATTGTAAGCCCCTTTTATCGTAGTCGACTTGAATACCGATTCTTTTTTATCTTGCCCCGAACACTTTGATAATTACTGAACTTGATTGCCATTCAAAATTGTGAGGGACACCATGTCTGATTGTTGGTAGGATGTTAACGATGAGCTTTCATTATAACATTTCGTTGGTATATGAGCTTTGTCAAGATCTTCTGCACTGAATGGAACGGGAGTGGAGTGAGGAGCAGGAACGGAGCCAGCTAAGATTTTGCGATGTCTGCTTCTAACTTGCCGAATTGCTTCCAATCGATCGTCGGATATCTTCTGGTCATGGGATATCACCACCTTCTCCACTTGCTGAACTGATGGCATAAACAATGCTTCCAATTTTGATTGGAGACTCTTAATCTTCTCCGTGAGCATAGCGTTTTCCTTGTCTCGAACATCAACTGTTGACTTGGCAGTTTTGCGCACAGTCTTCTAACGATTTTCAAATAAAATAATGTTGTTCACGACTTCAAAATCTATGGATATCCTTGATGGCACACATTTTAAATCGATTGAAACACAACTGACGAGTCAAAGTGTGCATTTGTGATTTTATTTGCTGTTAAAGCGATAAAATAATTTAGAACAATAAAATAAAAGACAATAATTCAACTTACAAAATGTGACCATCACCTTGGATGTGAACAACGGTATGTGATGAAATTGCGCCTTCTACAAAATTCAACGACAAAAGTACCGCTGTTTTAAATTTTAAAATAAATCTTTGTGAAACGTCATTTGCCAGGACGGATGGAATTCCACCACACAGCATTGCCCAAATCAAATTAACTCTACTTTAGCAAATCGAATAATTAAAAATTCATGGCTCGATGACAAGTAGAATCAATTTGTTTGTAAGCGAAACAATAAGAAAATTAAATATAAACCAATTAAACAAAATATGAAAACTCTGGGCTCTCTAAAAGTACAGATATAAGTCCATTTTAATAATAAATAAATATATACACAAATAAAATTCAACAATTTGTCCACATTATGGAATATTAAGATTCGTGTAGATTGTGCAGACCAATAATTTCAGTCACACCTTGTTTGTATATGTTTTATTTTCGGCGTGCTGGTAATTGCTAATATATGTAATACAACGGAAATCACACATAGATCTCCAACCTCTGTATTTTATTTCTTTTATTATGCAAGTAAACTGTTGTATTGGCAACACTTACAGAATTATGAAATGTCAAATAATAAAAACTGTGGTAAAATAGAAAAAATTATAAGAGAAATATTTATCAGAGAAAAATAGAGTTTAAAATAGCTGGAAAATAAAGTAAATAATAAAGTGCAAATGCCTGAAGAAAAAACAGGAACATCTACTGCAAATGTGGGGAAGATAACACCCAAACATATTAACTTACCTACCTTAACCCACTAGATGAATTTCCCTTCATACCGTCAGACTGGGAACGATGGATTGCGAGCTTTGGTAGATATCGGATGGGTAGTGGATTAAATGTGGCTAACGAAGAAAACCAAGTGAGCACATTAATCTACTGCATGGGAGAAAAGGCGGCCATGTCCCACCACATGTGTTGAAAAATTCAGCTCTTACTTTATTCCACAAAAAAAATATAAAAGAAGACATAAATAGATAAAGCAAGATTCATTAAAAGAAAACAAGGCGATGAAAAGGCTAAAGTGCAAAAGCTCACTCAATGCCCTTGCAAAAAACTTCGATTGGGGTGCACTGCAGAACGAGATGATCCTTCTAACATTGATCGTGGGGATGAAAGATTAGGGTTTAAGTGATAAATTACAACTTGACCCAAATCTTTCTCTTGAGAAGGCGACCACGGCTCTTGAAAATGCGAAAAGGGCGCCGAACAATTCGGGCAAAAATTATCCAAAAGGGAACGTAAAGCAAAAGAATTTTGCGCAGTTTGGAATGGAAAGGAAAGGGGGTAGATATATTCGGTTCGGATTTGAGAGTCATAGTTTCAACAACTGTCCGGCAAAATATGAGAAATGTAGAAAGTGTAATAGATCAGGCCATTTTCTAAAACAATGTAAGACTAAAGAAGTGGAAGAGGTAATCCAAGAAGATTATTTCATCTTGTCTATATGTGAGAAATGGTAAATTTATGACTGAATAACAAAAAAGTAAAATTCAAAGTAGACACAGGGCCGGATGTGTCACTGATTCCGTGGGCTATTGCGAGCACCATTAAAAATATTGATATAAAACAATCAGGTACGAAATTATGTAGTGTGAATAAAGCAATTAAATTTGTTGGAAATGCGGTCGTGAATTTAAAGTACTGTTGTGTACCGTGGTTAGTACATACAAAAATAGTTTAACTACAAACAAGTTTCGATTAAGTTATTTATTCAAAAAAAAAAAAAAAAATATATATATATATATATATATATATATATATATATATATATATATATATATATATATATATAATTGTTCTTTGTTTAATCACAGCGAGTCTGCGCGTCCGAACGAGTCCGTGGCCAGAAGGAAAAAGGGGGCGAACATTGGCTCATGGCGTGCTTGTTGGCATCCCTGTTGACAGTCGTCAGTTGCATGGTGAATTCCTCACAGTCCTAGGCTATGTTCGTGAATGGTGTTCGTAGAGTGGTAAGGAGTTTTATTGTGGGTCACCACAGTACCAAAGCAAAAATGTTCCGGAGACAATTTATATAACAGAAGATAAAATAACACCACTTCTGGGTAAAACAGGAATCGAGAGTTTAGGCCTTGTAGAAAGGATATTCGAAGTCTATCAAGAGAATTGGACCAATAATTATAAGATTGGGAACATATAGGGGAAAGTATAAAATTGAACTGAAAGATAACGCCAAGCCATATGCTATAAGCACGTCGAGAATTATTTCTATAGACCTAAGGAGAGTTATTCAAACAGTGGAAGAAGCGACAGATTGGTGTGCGCCGATGGTCGTTGTTCCAAAGAAGGATGGCACGAGTGTAAGGATCTGCGTGGATCCGATAACAGGAATCGATTATTCCCTTTCACAATTAGCAGGTGCCAAAGTATTTTCAAAATTAGATACCAATAGCGGGTTTTGGCAAATTCCTCTTTCAGAAGAATTTCAAAATTTAACAACGTTTCTCACACCTTTCGGGCGATACAAATTCTCCGACTTACTTTTGGAATTACATCTGCACGGGAATTTTTTCAAAGAACAATGACACAAACCCTGGCAGGCTTAAAAAATTGTACAGTACACTTGGATGATGTCTTAATATGGGGACGAATTGTACAGGAACATGATAAATACCTTAAAGAGGTACTGGATAAAATTAGAGAAAGCGGAATAACACTAAATAAAAATAAGTCAGTCTTCGGAAAAACAGAAATAAATTTTTTGGGTCACGTAATTTCGGAAGGGGAAATTAAGGTCGATAGTGAAGAGACGAAAACCATCAGGGAAATGGAAGCGCCGGTCAACTTAAAAGAGGTCCAGATATCCCTAGGAATGCTCAATTTTGTTGGAAAATACATTCCTAACAAGCTACAATTAACGAACCTATCATAAACATGTTGAGTAAAATAAATGAATTCATTTGGGGACAGGCACAACAGAACGAATTTAATAAAATTAAATCTCTGTTGACATCTCCACGAAGCTTAAAAGTATTTGACCCAAATAAAAATACCATTGTGTCATGTGATGCCTCAAGTGTGGGATTGAGAGCTTCATGATAAAGAGAATATCCCAGTTGCAAACATTTCGAGAATTACATGTCAATGACAGACAGAAACTATGCAAATATAGAAAGAGAGGCACTAGCGATTACTTGGGCATGTGAAAAGCTCAAAAACTACCTGATAGGGAAGCATTTCACAATACAAACAGATCGTAAGCCTTTACTACAAATTTTAAAAACTAAACATTTATATGATCTTACATCACGACTTCAAAGATTTCGAATGAGACTGATGAAGGTTGATTACAGCCTACAATACATACCAGGGAAAAACCTTTATGTCGCAGACCACCTTTCGTGAACGCCACTGAAAAACCCTCCAAACAAATATGAACTAGAACTTGAAGAAGAAATAGATGCATTTATACACGAAGTCTCCTTAAAAGAAATCCATACAACAGACGAAAATATAGTACAAGGTACAAACTTGCAACTAGCAGATCCGACATGCCAAGAAATATCCACATACATAAAAACAAAATTGCCAACTAAAGATTCTCTCAGCCCACAGGTCAAATTATTTTACCCCGTGAGAAATGAAATAAGCACAATAGACAATCTCTTATCACGCAAAAATAGAATGATTATTCCGAAACAGCTCAGAAGACTTATGCTTTCCAAATTGCACGAAGGCCACTTAGGTTTCACAAAAACAAGACTTAGAGCAGAAAGGACAATGTGGTGGTCTGGTATTTCCAAAGGAATAGAAGAAATCATAAAACAATGCCAAACCTGCATTCAACACACAGTAAACAGACATGAGCCTTTTATACCTTCTGATTTCCCGGCATATCCCTGGCAAAAAGCGTCTATGGATCTTTTTAAAACAAATAATAGATGGTCCATAGTCATCTCTGAACATTATTCACGGTATTTTGAAACTATTGAGCTAAGTCGCATGCACATGAGTGACATAATATAAGCATGTAAATCTACATTTTGTCGGTATGGGATCCCACAATACGTTTACACGGACAGAGGAACACAGTCCCAAAATCTCAATTCCTCAGAATTTCGACAATTCGCCAAGGAATGGTCATTTCAAATTATTACCAGTAGTCCACAATTTCTTTAGGCGAATGGAGCTGCAGAAGCAGCTGTCAAAATAGCTAGAACAATAATAAAGAAAAATCCTAATCGAGTCGAAACAGCACTGCTGGCATACTGAAATGCTACACTTGCCAACGGATTCAGTCCAGCAGAGCTCTTATTTGGAAGACAAATCCGAGATACATTACCAACTATAAACCTAAGAAAACAGCCAAATTTTAAAACCCTAGAAAGAAAAGAACATCTATACAGAAAAAAGTACAAGACAAACTTTGACAAAAGACATCGCGGCATAGAATTATTTGAACTTAAGATTGGGGATAACGTATGGATAAGAGACTTAAAAAGATGTGGAAAAATTATTCAATTTGTTCAAAACAGGTCATATCTCATACAAACAGAAAAAAGAATAATTCGTAGGAACAGATTTCACTTAATTAAAACGTCTCATAAAAAAATATACCGGAGTAGAATCAATTTATTTGTAAGCGAAACAATAAGAAAATTATATATAAACCAATTAAACAAAATATGAAAACTCTGGGCTCTCTAAAAGTACAGATATAAGTCCATTTTAATAATAAATAAATATATACACAAATAAAATTCAACAATTTGTCCACATTATGGAATATTAAGATTCGTTTGTGCAGACCAATAATTTCAGTCACACCTTGTTTGTATATGTTTTATTTTCGGCGTGCTGGTAATTGCTAATATATGTAATACAACGGAAATCACACATAGATCTCCAACCTCTGTATTTTATTTCTTTTATTATGCAAGTAAACTGTTGTATTGGCAACACTTACAGAATTATGAAATGTCAAATAATAAAAACTGTGGTAAAATAGAAAAAATTATAAGAGAAATATTTATCAGAGAAAAATAAAGTTTAAAATAGCTGGAAAATAAAGTAAATAATAAAGTGCAAATGCCTGAAGAAAAAACAGGAACATCTACTGCAAATGTGGGGAAGATAACACCCAAACATATTAACTTACCTACCTTAACCCACTAGATGAATTTCCCTTCATACCGTCAGACTGGGAACGATGGATTGCGAGCTTTGGTAGATATCGGATGGGTAGTGGATTAAATGTGGCTAACGAAGAAAACCAAGTCAGCACATTAATCTACTGCATGGGAGAAAAGGCGGAGGAAATTTTCGACACATTTCGGCCATGTCCCACCACATGTGTTGAAAAATTCAGCTCTTACTTTATTCCACAAAAAAAATATAATAGAAGATATAAATAGATAAAGCAAGATGCATTAAAAGAAAACAAGGCCATGAAACGGCTGAAGAGTTCAAAAGCTCACTCAATGCCCTTGCAAAAAACTGCGATTGGGGTGCACTGCAGAACGAGATGATCCTTCTAACATTGATCGTGGGGATGAAAGATGAGGGTTTAAGTGATAACTTACAACTTGACCCAAATCTTTCTCTTGAAAAGGCGAAATTAAAGTACTGTTGTGTACCGTGGTTAGTACATAGAAAAATAGTTTAACTACAAACAAGTTTCGATTAAGTTATTTATTCAAAAAAAAAAATAAAATATATATGTATATAATTGTTCTTTGTTTAATCACAGCGAGTCTGCGCGTCCGAACGAGTCCGTGGCCAGAAGGGAAGAGCGGCGAACATTGGCTCATGGCGTGCTTGTTGGCACTCCTGTTGACAGTCGTCAGTTGCGTGGTGAATTCCTCACAGTCCTAGGCTATGTTCGTGAATGGTGTTCGTAGAGTGGTAAAGAGTTTTATTGTGGGTCACCACAGTACCAAAGCAAAAATGTTCCGGAGACAATTTATATAACAGAAGATAAAATAACATCACTTCTGGGTAAAACAGGAATCGAGATGTGGGGATGAAAGATTAGGGTTTAAGTGATAAATTACAACTTGACCCAAATCTTTCTCTTGAGAAGGCGACCACGGCTCTTGAAAATGCGAAAAGGGCGCCGAACAATTCGGGCAAAAATTATCCAAAAGGGAACGTAAAGCAAAAGAATTTTGCGCAGTTTGGAATGGAAAGGAAAGGGGGTAGATATATTCGGTTCGGATTTGAGAGTCATAGTTTCAACAACTGTCCGGCAAAATATGAGAAATGTAGAAAGTGTAATAGATCAGGCCATTTTCTAAAACAATGTAAGACTAAAGAAGTGGAAGAGGTAATCCAAGAAGATTATTTCATCTTGTCTATATGTGAGAAATGGTAAATTTATGACTGAATAACAAAAAAGTAAAATTCAAAGTAGACACAGGGCCGGATGTGTCACTGATTCCGTGGGCTATTGCGAGCACCATTAAAAATATTGATATAAAACAATCAGGTACGAAATTATGTAGCGTGAATAAAGCAATTAAATTTGTTGGAAATGCGGTCGTGAATTTAAAGTACTGTTGTGTACCGTGGTTAGTACATACAAAAATAGTTTAACTACAAACAAGTTTCGATTAAGTTATTTATTCAAAAAAAAAAAAATATATATATATATATATATATATATATATATATATATATATATATATATATATATATATATATATAATTGTTCTTTGTTTAATCACAGCGAGTCTGCGCGTCCGAACGAGTCCGTGGCCAGAAGGAAAAAGGGGGCGAACATTGGCTCATGGCGTGCTTGTTGGCATCCCTGTTGACAGTCGTCAGTTGCATGGTGAATTCCTCACAGTCCTAGGCTATGTTCGTGAATGGTGTTCGTAGAGTGGTAAGGAGTTTTATTGTGGGTCACCACAGTACCAAAGCAAAAATGTTCCGGAGACAATTTATATAACAGAAGATAAAATAACACCACTTCTGGGTAAAACAGGAATCGAGAGTTTAGGCCTTGTAGAAAGGATATTCGAAGTCTATCAAGAGAATTGGACCAATAATTATAAGGATACTTTCGAAGGATTGGGAAAATATAGGGGAAAGTATAAAATTGAACTGAAAGATAACGCCAAGCCATATGCTATAAGCACGTCGAGAATTATTTCTATAGACCTAAGGAGAGTTATTCAAACAGTGGAAGAAGCGACAGATTGGTGTGCGCCGATGGTCGTTGTTCCAAAGAAGGATGGCACGAGTGTAAGGATCTGCGTGGATCCGATAACAGGAATCGATTATTCCCTTTCACAATTAGCAGGTGCCAAAGTATTTTCAAAATTAGATACCAATAGCGGGTTTTGGCAAATTCCTCTTTCAGAAGAATTTCAAAATTTAACAACGTTTCTCACACCTTTCGGGCGATACAAATTCTCCGACTTACTTTTGGAATTACATCTGCACGGGAATTTTTTCAAAGAACAATGACACAAACCCTGGCAGGCTTAAAAAATTGTACAGTACACTTGGATGATGTCTTAATATGGGGACGAATTGTACAGGAACATGATAAATACCTTAAAGAGGTACTGGATAAAATTAGAGAAAGCGGAATAACACTAAATAAAAATAAGTCAGTCTTCGGAAAAACAGAAATAAATTTTTTGGGTCACGTAATTTCGGAAGGGGAAATTAAGGTCGATAGTGAAGAGACGAAAACCATCAGGGAAATGGAAGCGCCGGTCAACTTAAAAGAGGTCCAGATATCCCTAGGAATGCTCAATTTTGTTGGAAAATACATTCCTAACAAGCTACAATTAACGAACCTATCATAAACATGTTGAGTAAAATAAATGAATTCATTTGGGGACAGGCACAACAGAACGAATTTAATAAAATTAAATCTCTGTTGACATCTCCACGAAGCTTAAAAGTATTTGACCCAAATAAAAATACCATTGTGTCATGTGATGCCTCAAGTGTGGGATTGAGAGCTTCATGATAAAGAGAATATCCCAGTTGCAAACATTTCGAGAATTACATGTCAATGACAGACAGAAACTATGCAAATATAGAAAGAGAGGCACTAGCGATTACTTGGGCATGTGAAAAGCTCAAAAACTACCTGATAGGGAAGCATTTCACAATACAAACAGATCGTAAGCCTTTACTACAAATTTTAAAAACTAAACATTTATATGATCTTACATCACGACTTCAAAGATTTCGAATGAGACTGATGAAGGTTGATTACAGCCTACAATACATACCAGGGAAAAACCTTTATGTCGCAGACCACCTTTCGTGAACGCCACTGAAAAACCCTCCAAACAAATATGAACTAGAACTTGAAGAAGAAATAGATGCATTTATACACGAAGTCTCCTTAAAAGAAATCCATACAACAGACGAAAATATAGTACAAGGTACAAACTTGCAACTAGCAGATCCGACATGCCAAGAAATATCCACATACATAAAAACAAAATTGCCAACTAAAGATTCTCTCAGCCCACAGGTCAAATTATTTTACCCCGTGAGAAATGAAATAAGCACAATAGACAATCTCTTATCACGCAAAAATAGAATGATTATTCCGAAACAGCTCAGAAGACTTATGCTTTCCAAATTGCACGAAGGCCACTTAGGTTTCACAAAAACAAGACTTAGAGCAGAAAGGACAATGTGGTGGTCTGGTATTTCCAAAGGAATAGAAGAAATCATAAAACAATGCCAAACCTGCATTCAACACACAGTAAACAGACATGAGCCTTTTATACCTTCTGATTTCCCGGCATATCCCTGGCAAAAAGCGTCTATGGATCTTTTTAAAACAAATAATAGATGGTCCATAGTCATCTCTGAACATTATTCACGGTATTTTGAAACTATTGAGCTAAGTCGCATGCACATGAGTGACATAATATAAGCATGTAAATCTACATTTTGTCGGTATGGGATCCCACAATACGTTTACACGGACAGAGGAACACAGTCCCAAAATCTCAATTCCTCAGAATTTCGACAATTCGCCAAGGAATGGTCATTTCAAATTATTACCAGTAGTCCACAATTTCTTTAGGCGAACGGAGCTGCAGAAGCAGCTGTCAAAATAGCTAGAACAATAATAAAGAAAAATCCTAATCGAGTCGAAACAGCACTGCTGGCATACTGAAATGCTACACTTGCCAACGGATTCAGTCCAGCAGAGCTCTTATTTGGAAGACAAATCCGAGATACATTACCAACTATAAACCTAAGAAAACAGCCAAATTTTAAAACCCTAGAAAGAAAAGAACATCTATACAGAAAAAAGTACAAGACAAACTTTGACAAAAGACATCGCGGCATAGAATTATTTGAACTTAAGATTGGGGATAACGTATGGATAAGAGACTTAAAAAGATGTGGAAAAATTATTCAATTTGTTCAAAACAGGTCATATCTCATACAAACAGAAAAAAGAATAATTCGTAGGAACAGATTTCACTTAATTAAAACGTCTCATAAAAAAATATACCGGAGTAGAATCAATTTATTTGTAAGCGAAACAATAAGAAAATTATATATAAACCAATTAAACAAAATATGAAAACTCTGGGCTCTCTAAAAGTACAGATATAAGTCCATTTTAATAATAAATAAATATATACACAAATAAAATTCAACAATTTGTCCACATTATGGAATATTAAGATTCGTGTAGATTGTGCAGACCAATAATTTCAGTCACACCTTGTTTGTATATGTTTTATTTTCGGCGTGCTGGTAATTGCTAATATATGTAATACAACGGAAATCACACATAGATCTCCAACCTCTGTATTTTATTTCTTTTATTATGCAAGTAAACTGTTGTATTGGCAACACTTACAGAATTATGAAATGTCAAATAATAAAAACTGTGGTAAAATAGAAAAAATTATAAGAGAAATATTTATCAGAGAAAAATAAAGTTTAAAATAGCTGGAAAATAAAGTAAATAATAAAGTGCAAATGCCTGAAGAAAAAACAGGAACATCTACTGCAAATGTGGGAAAGATAACACCCAAACATATTAACTTACCTACCTTAACCCACCAGACGAATTTCCCTTCATACCGTCAGACTGGGAACGATGGATTGCGAGCTTTGGTAGCTATCGGATGGGTAGTGGATTAAATGTGGCTAACGAAGAAAACCAAGTGAGCACATTAATCTACTGCATGGGAGAAAAGGCGGCCATGTCCCACCACATGTGTTGAAAAATTCAGCTCTTACTTTATTCCACAAAAAAAATATAAAAGAAGACATAAATAGATAAAGCAAGATTCATTAAAAGAAAACAAGGCGATGAAAAGGCTAAAGTGCAAAAGCTCACTCAATGCCCTTGCAAAAAACTTCGATTGGGGTGCACTGCAGAACGAGATGATCCTTCTAACATTGATCGTGGGGATGAAAGATTAGGGTTTAAGTGATAAATTACAACTTGACCCAAATCTTTCTCTTGAGAAGGCGACCACGGCTCTTGAAAATGCGAAAAGGGCGCCGAACAATTCGGGCAAAAATTATCCAAAAGGGAACGTAAAGCAAAAGAATTTTGCGCAGTTTGGAATGGAAAGGAAAGGGGGTAGATATATTCGGTTCGGATTTGAGAGTCATAGTTTCAACAACTGTCCGGCAAAATATGAGAAATGTAGAAAGTGTAATAGATCAGGCCATTTTCTAAAACAATGTAAGACTAAAGAAGTGGAAGAGGTAATCCAAGAAGATTATTTCATCTTGTCTATATGTGAGAAATGGTAAATTTATGACTGAATAACAAAAAAGTAAAATTCAAAGTAGACACAGGGCCGGATGTGTCACTGATTCCGTGGGCTATTGCGAGCACCATTAAAAATATTGATATAAAACAATCAGGTACGAAATTATGTAGTGTGAATAAAGCAATTAAATTTGTTGGAAATGCGGTCGTGAATTTAAAGTACTGTTGTGTACCGTGGTTAGTACATACAAAAATAGTTTAACTACAAACAAGTTTCGATTAAGTTATTTATTCAAAAAAAAAAAAAAAAAAATATATATATATATATATATATATATATATATATATATATATATATATAATTGTTCTTTGTTTAATCACAGCGAGTCTGCGCGTCCGAACGAGTCCGTGGCCAGAAGGAAAAAGGGGGCGAACATTGGCTCATGGCGTGCTTGTTGGCATCCCTGTTGACAGTCGTCAGTTGCATGGTGAATTCCTCACAGTCCTAGGCTATGTTCGTGAATGGTGTTCGTAGAGTGGTAAGGAGTTTTATTGTGGGTCACCACAGTACCAAAGCAAAAATGTTCCGGAGACAATTTATATAACAGAAGATAAAATAACACCACTTCTGGGTAAAACAGGAATCGAGAGTTTAGGCCTTGTAGAAAGGATATTCGAAGTCTATCAAGAGAATTGGACCAATAATTATAAGATTGGGAACATATAGGGGAAAGTATAAAATTGAACTGAAAGATAACGCCAAGCCATATGCTATAAGCACGTCGAGAATTATTTCTATAGACCTAAGGAGAGTTATTCAAACAGTGGAAGAAGCGACAGATTGGTGTGCGCCGATGGTCGTTGTTCCAAAGAAGGATGGCACGAGTGTAAGGATCTGCGTGGATCCGATAACAGGAATCGATTATTCCCTTTCACAATTAGCAGGTGCCAAAGTATTTTCAAAATTAGATACCAATAGCGGGTTTTGGCAAATTCCTCTTTCAGAAGAATTTCAAAATTTAACAACGTTTCTCACACCTTTCGGGCGATACAAATTCTCCGACTTACTTTTGGAATTACATCTGCACGGGAATTTTTTCAAAGAACAATGACACAAACCCTGGCAGGCTTAAAAAATTGTACAGTACACTTGGATGATGTCTTGATATGGGGACGAATTGTACAGGAACATGATAAATACCTTAAAGAGGTACTGGATAAAATTAGAGAAAGCGGAATAACACTAAATAAAAATAAGTCAGTCTTCGGAAAAACAGAAATAAATTTTTTGGGTCACGTAATTTCGGAAGGGGAAATTAAGGTCGATAGTGAAGAGACGAAAACCATCAGGGAAATGGAAGCGCCGGTCAACTTAAAAGAGGTCCAGATATCCCTAGGAATGCTCAATTTTGTTGGAAAATACATTCCTAACAAGCTACAATTAACGAACCTATCATAAACATGTTGAGTAAAATAAATGAATTCATTTGGGGACAGGCACAACAGAACGAATTTAATAAAATTAAATCTCTGTTGACATCTCCACGAAGCTTAAAAGTATTTGACCCAAATAAAAATACCATTGTGTCATGTGATGCCTCAAGTGTGGGATTGAGAGCTTCATGATAAAGAGAATATCCCAGTTGCAAACATTTCGAGAATTACATGTCAATGACAGACAGAAACTATGCAAATATAGAAAGAGAGGCACTAGCGATTACTTGGGCATGTGAAAAGCTCAAAAACTACCTGATAGGGAAGCATTTCACAATACAAACAGATCGTAAGCCTTTACTACAAATTTTAAAAACTAAACATTTATATGATCTTACATCACGACTTCAAAGATTTCGAATGAGACTGATGAAGGTTGATTACAGCCTACAATACATACCAGGGAAAAACCTTTATGTCGCAGACCACCTTTCGTGAACGCCACTGAAAAACCCTCCAAACAAATATGAACTAGAACTTGAAGAAGAAATAGATGCATTTATACACGAAGTCTCCTTAAAAGAAATCCATACAACAGACGAAAATATAGTACAAGGTACAAACTTGCAACTAGCAGATCCGACATGCCAAGAAATATCCACATACATAAAAACAAAATTGCCAACTAAAGATTCTCTCAGCCCACAGGTCAAATTATTTTACCCCGTGAGAAATGAAATAAGCACAATAGACAATCTCTTATCACGCAAAAATAGAATGATTATTCCGAAACAGCTCAGAAGACTTATGCTTTCCAAATTGCACGAAGGCCACTTAGGTTTCACAAAAACAAGACTTAGAGCAGAAAGGACAATGTGGTGGTCTGGTATTTCCAAAGGAATAGAAGAAATCATAAAACAATGCCAAACCTGCATTCAACACACAGTAAACAGACATGAGCCTTTTATACCTTCTGATTTCCCGGCATATCCCTGGCAAAAAGCGTCTATGGATCTTTTTAAAACAAATAATAGATGGTCCATAGTCATCTCTGAACATTATTCACGGTATTTTGAAACTATTGAGCTAAGTCGCATGCACATGAGTGACATAATATAAGCATGTAAATCTACATTTTGTCGGTATGGGATCCCACAATACGTTTACACGGACAGAGGAACACAGTCCCAAAATCTCAATTCCTCAGAATTTCGACAATTCGCCAAGGAATGGTCATTTCAAATTATTACCAGTAGTCCACAATTTCTTTAGGCGAATGGAGCTGCAGAAGCAGCTGTCAAAATAGCTAGAACAATAATAAAGAAAAATCCTAATCGAGTCGAAACAGCACTGCTGGCATACTGAAATGCTACACTTGCCAACGGATTCAGTCCAGCAGAGCTCTTATTTGGAAGACAAATCCGAGATACATTACCAACTATAAACCTAAGAAAACAGCCAAATTTTAAAACCCTAGAAAGAAAAGAACATCTATACAGAAAAAAGTACAAGACAAACTTTGACAAAAGACATCGCGGCATAGAATTATTTGAACTTAAGATTGGGGATAACGTATGGATAAGAGACTTAAAAAGATGTGGAAAAATTATTCAATTTGTTCAAAACAGGTCATATCTCATACAAACAGAAAAAAGAATAATTCGTAGGAACAGATTTCACTTAATTAAAACGTCTCATAAAAAAATATACCGGAGTAGAATCAATTTATTTGTAAGCGAAACAATAAGAAAATTATATATAAACCAATTAAACAAAATATGAAAACTCTGGGCTCTCTAAAAGTACAGATATAAGTCCATTTTAATAATAAATAAATATATACACAAATAAAATTCAACAATTTGTCCACATTATGGAATATTAAGATTCGTTTGTGCAGACCAATAATTTCAGTCACACCTTGTTTGTATATGTTTTATTTTCGGCGTGCTGGTAATTGCTAATATATGTAATACAACGGAAATCACACATAGATCTCCAACCTCTGTATTTTATTTCTTTTATTATGCAAGTAAACTGTTGTATTGGCAACACTTACAGAATTATGAAATGTCAAATAATAAAAACTGTGGTAAAATAGAAAAAATTATAAGAGAAATATTTATCAGAGAAAAATAAAGTTTAAAATAGCTGGAAAATAAAGTAAATAATAAAGTGCAAATGCCTGAAGAAAAAACAGGAACATCTACTGCAAATGTGGGGAAGATAACACCCAAACATATTAACTTACCTACCTTAACCCACTAGATGAATTTCCCTTCATACCGTCAGACTGGGAACGATGGATTGCGAGCTTTGGTAGATATCGGATGGGTAGTGGATTAAATGTGGCTAACGAAGAAAACCAAGTCAGCACATTAATCTACTGCATGGAGAAAAGGCGGAGGAAATTTTCGACACATTTCGGCCATGTTCCCACCACATGTGTTGAAAAATTCAGCTCTTACTTTATTCCACAAAAAAAATATAATAGAAGATATAAATAGATAAAGCAAGATGCATTAAAAGAAAACAAGGCCATGAAACGGCTGAAGAGTTCAAAAGCTCACTCAATGCCCTTGCAAAAAACTGCGATTGGGGTGCACTGCAGAACGAGATGATCCTTCTAACATTGATCGTGGGGATGAAAGATGAGGGTTTAAGTGATAACTTACAACTTGACCCAAATCTTTCTCTTGAAAAGGCGAAATTAAAGTACTGTTGTGTACCGTGGTTAGTACATAGAAAAATAGTTTAACTACAAACAAGTTTCGATTAAGTTATTTATTCAAAAAAAAAAATAAAATATATATGTATATAATTGTTCTTTGTTTAATCACAGCGAGTCTGCGCGTCCGAACGAGTCCGTGGCCAGAAGGGAAGAGCGGCGAACATTGGCTCATGGCGTGCTTGTTGGCACTCCTGTTGACAGTCGTCAGTTGCGTGGTGAATTCCTCACAGTCCTAGGCTATGTTCGTGAATGGTGTTCGTAGAGTGGTAAAGAGTTTTATTGTGGGTCACCACAGTACCAAAGCAAAAATGTTCCGGAGACAATTTATATAACAGAAGATAAAATAACATCACTTCTGGGTAAAACAGGAATCGAGATGTGGGGATGAAAGATTAGGGTTTAAGTGATAAATTACAACTTGACCCAAATCTTTCTCTTGAGAAGGCGACCACGGCTCTTGAAAATGCGAAAAGGGCGCCGAACAATTCGGGCAAAAATTATCCAAAAGGGAACGTAAAGCAAAAGAATTTTGCGCAGTTTGGAATGGAAAGGAAAGGGGGTAGATATATTCGGTTCGGATTTGAGAGTCATAGTTTCAACAACTGTCCGGCAAAATATGAGAAATGTAGAAAGTGTAATAGATCAGGCCATTTTCTAAAACAATGTAAGACTAAAGAAGTGGAAGAGGTAATCCAAGAAGATTATTTCATCTTGTCTATATGTGAGAAATGGTAAATTTATGACTGAATAACAAAAAAGTAAAATTCAAAGTAGACACAGGGCCGGATGTGTCACTGATTCCGTGGGCTATTGCGAGCACCATTAAAAATATTGATATAAAACAATCAGGTACGAAATTATGTAGCGTGAATAAAGCAATTAAATTTGTTGGAAATGCGGTCGTGAATTTAAAGTACTGTTGTGTACCGTGGTTAGTACATACAAAAATAGTTTAACTACAAACAAGTTTCGATTAAGTTATTTATTCAAAAAAAAAAAAAAATATATATATATATATATATATATATATATATATATATATATATATATATATATATATATAATTGTTCTTTGTTTAATCACAGCGAGTCTGCGCGTCCGAACGAGTCCGTGGCCAGAAGGAAAAAGGGGGCGAACATTGGCTCATGGCGTGCTTGTTGGCATCCCTGTTGACAGTCGTCAGTTGCATGGTGAATTCCTCACAGTCCTAGGCTATGTTCGTGAATGGTGTTCGTAGAGTGGTAAGGAGTTTTATTGTGGGTCACCACAGTACCAAAGCAAAAATGTTCCGGAGACAATTTATATAACAGAAGATAAAATAACACCACTTCTGGGTAAAACAGGAATCGAGAGTTTAGGCCTTGTAGAAAGGATATTCGAAGTCTATCAAGAGAATTGGACCAATAATTATAAGGATACTTTCGAAGGATTGGGAACATATAGGGGAAAGTATAAAATTGAACTGAAAGATAACGCCAAGCCATATGCTATAAGCACGTCGAGAATTATTTCTATAGACCTAAGGAGAGTTATTCAAACAGTGGAAGAAGCGACAGATTGGTGTGCGCCGATGGTCGTTGTTCCAAAGAAGGATGGCACGAGTGTAAGGATCTGCGTGGATCCGATAACAGGAATCGATTATTCCCTTTCACAATTAGCAGGTGCCAAAGTATTTTCAAAATTAGATACCAATAGCGGGTTTTGGCAAATTCCTCTTTCAGAAGAATTTCAAAATTTAACAACGTTTCTCACACCTTTCGGGCGATACAAATTCTCCGACTTACTTTTGGAATTACATCTGCACGGGAATTTTTTCAAAGAACAATGACACAAACCCTGGCAGGCTTAAAAAATTGTACAGTACACTTGGATGATGTCTTAATATGGGGACGAATTGTACAGGAACATGATAAATACCTTAAAGAGGTACTGGATAAAATTAGAGAAAGCGGAATAACACTAAATAAAAATAAGTCAGTCTTCGGAAAAACAGAAATAAATTTTTTGGGTCACGTAATTTCGGAAGGAGAAATTAAGGTCGATAGTGAAGAGACAAAAACCATCTGGGAAATGGAAGCGCCGGTCAACTTAAAAGAGGTCCAGATATCCCTAGGAATGCTCAATTTTGTTGGAAAATACATTCCTAACAAGCTACAATTAACGAGCCTATCATAAACATGTTGAGTAAAATAAATGAATTCATTTGGGGACAGGCACAACAGAACGAATTTAATAAAATTAAATCTCTGTTGACATCTCCACGAAGCTTAAAAGTATTTGACCCAAATAAAAATACCATTGTGTCATGTGATGCCTCAAGTGTGGGATTGAGAGCTTCATGATAAAGAGAATATCCCAGTTGCAAACATTTCGAGAATTACATGTCAATGACAGACAGAAACTATGCAAATATAGAAAGAGAGGCACTAGCGATTACTTGGGCATGTGAAAAGCTCAAAAACTACCTGATAGGGAAGCATTTCACAATACAAACAGATCGTAAGCCTTTACTACAAATTTTAAAAACTAAACATTTATATGATCTTACATCACGACTTCAAAGATTTCGAATGAGACTGATGAAGGTTGATTACAGCCTACAATACATACCAGGGAAAAACCTTTATGTCGCAGACCACCTTTCGTGAACGCCACTGAAAAACCCTCCAAACAAATATGAACTAGAACTTGAAGAAGAAATAGATGCATTTATACACGAAGTCTCCTTAAAAGAAATCCATACAACAGACGAAAATATAGTACAAGGTACAAACTTGCAACTAGCAGATCCGACATGCCAAGAAATATCCACATACATAAAAACAAAATTGCCAACTAAAGATTCTCTCAGCCCACAGGTCAAATTATTTTACCCCGTGAGAAATGAAATAAGCACAATAGACAATCTCTTATCACGCAAAAATAGAATGATTATTCCGAAACAGCTCAGAAGACTTATGCTTTCCAAATTGCACGAAGGCCACTTAGGTTTCACAAAAACAAGACTTAGAGCAGAAAGGACAATGTGGTGGTCTGGTATTTCCAAAGGAATAGAAGAAATCATAAAACAATGCCAAACCTGCATTCAACACACAGTAAACAGACATGAGCCTTTTATACCTTCTGATTTCCCGGCATATCCCTGGCAAAAAGCGTCTATGGATCTTTTTAAAACAAATAATAGATGGTCCATAGTCATCTCTGAACATTATTCACGGTATTTTGAAACTATTGAGCTAAGTCGCATGCACATGAGTGACATAATATAAGCATGTAAATCTACATTTTGTCGGTATGGGATCCCACAATACGTTTACACGGACAGAGGAACACAGTCCCAAAATCTCAATTCCTCAGAATTTCGACAATTCGCCAAGGAATGGTCATTTCAAATTATTACCAGTAGTCCACAATTTCTTTAGGCGAACGGAGCTGCAGAAGCAGCTGTCAAAATAGCTAGAACAATAATAAAGAAAAATCCTAATCGAGTCGAAACAGCACTGCTGGCATACTGAAATGCTACACTTGCCAACGGATTCAGTCCAGCAGAGCTCTTATTTGGAAGACAAATCCGAGATACATTACCAACTATAAACCTAAGAAAACAGCCAAATTTTAAAACCCTAGAAAGAAAAGAACATCTATACAGAAAAAAGTACAAGACAAACTTTGACAAAAGACATCGCGGCATAGAATTATTTGAACTTAAGATTGGGGATAACGTATGGATAAGAGACTTAAAAAGATGTGGAAAAATTATTCAATTTGTTCAAAACAGGTCATATCTCATACAAACGGAAAAAAGAATAATTCGTAGGAACAGATTTCACTTAATTAAAACGTCTCATAAAAAAATATACCGGAGTAGAATCAATTTATTTGTAAGCGAAACAATAAGAAAATTATATATAAACCAATTAAACAAAATATGAAAACTCTGGGCTCTCTAAAAGTACAGATATAAGTCCATTTTAATAATAAATAAATATATACACAAATAAAATTCAACAATTTGTCCACATTATGGAATATTAAGATTCGTTTGTGCAGACCAATAATTTCAGTCACACCTTGTTTGTATATGTTTTATTTTCGGCGTGCTGGTAATTGCTAATATATGTAATACAACGGAAATCACACATAGATCTCCAACCTCTGTATTTTATTTCTTTTATTATGCAAGTAAACTGTTGTATTGGCAACACTTACAGAATTATGAAATGTCAAATAATAAAAACTGTGGTAAAATAGAAAAAATTATAAGAGAAATATTTATCAGAGAAAAATAAAGTTTAAAATAGCTGGAAAATAAAGTAAATAATAAAGTGCAAATGCCTGAAGAAAAAACAGGAACATCTACTGCAAATGTGGGGAAGATAACACCCAAACATATTAACTTACCTACCTTAACCCACTAGATGAATTTCCCTTCATACCGTCAGACTGGGAACGATGGATTGCGAGCTTTGGTAGATATCGGATGGGTAGTGGATTAAATGTGGCTAACGAAGAAAACCAAGTCAGCACATTAATCTACTGCATGGGAGAAAAGGCGGAGGAAATTTTCGACACATTTCGGCCATGTCCCACCACATGTGTTGAAAAATTCAGCTCTTACTTTATTCCACAAAAAAAATATAATAGAAGATATAAATAGATAAAGCAAGATGCATTAAAAGAAAACAAGGCCATGAAACGGCTGAAGAGTTCAAAAGCTCACTCAATGCCCTTGCAAAAAACTGCGATTGGGGTGCACTGCAGAACGAGATGATCCTTCTAACATTGATCGTGGGGATGAAAGATGAGGGTTTAAGTGATAACTTACAACTTGACCCAAATCTTTCTCTTGAAAAGGCGAAATTAAAGTACTGTTGTGTACCGTGGTTAGTACATAGAAAAATAGTTTAACTACAAACAAGTTTCGATTAAGTTATTTATTCAAAAAAAAAAATAAAATATATATGTATATAATTGTTCTTTGTTTAATCACAGCGAGTCTGCGCGTCCGAACGAGTCCGTGGCCAGAAGGGAAGAGCGGCGAACATTGGCTCATGGCGTGCTTGTTGGCACTCCTGTTGACAGTCGTCAGTTGCGTGGTGAATTCCTCACAGTCCTAGGCTATGTTCGTGAATGGTGTTCGTAGAGTGGTAAAGAGTTTTATTGTGGGTCACCACAGTACCAAAGCAAAAATGTTCCGGAGACAATTTATATAACAGAAGATAAAATAACATCACTTCTGGGTAAAACAGGAATCGAGAGTTTAGGCCTTGTAGAAAGGATATTCGAAGTCTATCAAGAGAATTGGACAAATAATTATAAGGATACTTTCGAAGGATTGGGAACATATAGGGGAAAGTATAAAATTGAACTGAAAGATAACGCTAAACCATATGCTATAAGCACGCCGAGAATTATTTCTATACACCAAAGGAAAAAGGTCCAAAAGGATTTGGAAAAGTTGAAAAAGAATGGAGGTATTCAAACAGTGGAAGAAGCGACAAAGTGGTGTGCGCCGATGGTCGTTGTTCCAAAGAAGGAGTACGTAAGGAGTGTAAGGGTCTGCGTGGATCCGATAACAGGAATCGATTATTCCCTTTCACAATTAGCAGGTGTCAAAGTATTTTCAAAATTAGATACCAATATCGGGTTTTGGCAAATTCCTCTTTCAGAAGAATTTCAAAATTTAACAACGTTTCTCACACCTTTCGGTCGATACTTAAAGAGGTCCAGAGATTCCTAGGAATGCTCAATTTTGTTGGAAAATACATTCCTAACAAGCTACAATTAACGAGCCTATCATAAACATGTTGAGTAAAATAAATGAATTCATTCTGGGACAGGCACAACAGAACGAATTTAATAAAATTAAATCTCTGTTGATATCCACGAAGCTTAACAGTATTTGACCCAAATAAAAATACCATTGTGTCATGTGATGCCTCAAGTGTGGGATTGGGAGCTTCATGGTAAAGAGAATATCCCAGTTGCGAATTTCGAGAATTACATGTCAATGACAGAAAGAAACTATGCAAATATAGAAAGAGAGGCACTAGCGATTACTTGGGCATGTAAAAAGCTCAAGAACTACCTGATACGGAAGCATTTCACAATACAAACAGATCATAAGCCTTTGCTACAAATTTGAAAAACTATACAAAGATTACGAATGAGATTGATGAAGTTTGATTACAGCCTACAATACATACCAGGGAAAAACCTTTGTGTCGCAGACCACCTTTCGCGAACGCCACTGAAACGACATGCCAAGAAATGTCCACATACATAAAAACAAAATGGCCAACTAAAAATTCTTATTCCGAAACAGCTCAGAAGACCTATGCTTTCCAAATTGCACGAAGGCCACTTAGGTTTTTTCAAAAACAAGACTTAGAGCCCAAAGGACAATGTGGTGGTCTGGTATTTCCAAAGAAATATAAGAAACCATAAAACAATGCCAAACCTGCATTCAACACACGGTAAACAGACAGAGCCTTTTATACCTTCTGATTTCCCGGCATATCCCTGGCAAAAAGCGTCTATGGATCTTTTTAAAACAAATAATAGATGGTACATAGTCATCTCAGTCGGTATTTTGAAACTATTGAGCTAAGTCGCATGAGTATGAGTGACATAATACAGGCATGTAAATCTACATTTTGTCGGTATGGGATCTCACAATACGTTTACACGGACAGTGGAACACAGTCCCAAAATCTTAATTCCTCAGAATTTCGACAGTTCGCCAAGGAATGGTCATTTCAAATTATTACCAGTAGTCCACAATTTCATCAGGCGAACGGAGCTGCAGAAGCAGCTGTCAAAATAGCTAGAACAATAATAAAGAAAAATCCTAATCGAGTCGAAACAGCACTGCTGGCATACAGAAATGCTACACTTGCCAACGGATTCAGTCCAGCAGAGCTCTTATTTGGAAGACAAATCCGAGATACATTACCATATATAAACCTAAGAAAATAGCCAAATTTTAAAACCCTAGAAGGAAAACAACATCTATACAGAAAAAAGTACAAGACAAACTTTGACAAAAGACATCGCGCCATAGAGCTATCTGAACTTAAGATTGGGGATAACGTATGGATAAGAGACTTAAAAAGATGTGGAAAAATTATTCAATTTGTTCAAAACAGGTCATATCTCATACAAACAGAAAAAAGAATAATTCGTAGGAATAGATTTCACTGAATTAAAACCTTCTCATAAAGAATTATTACCGCCTTTCAATTCAACAATAGAATATCCTGAAGATTTGGGAGAAAACACACAAACTGGAGCACACCCGGAGAGAAGAGAGAAAGCCGCATCTGAAAGTCAACCTTCTGGAAGCAGACAAAACTTCAGCGTACATATCAATTGTATATTTCGATCAACTGAATGATCTATACACTGAAATGAAATTTTGATACATATACATATATACATATAAATTTATATGTATGTATGAAAATAGTATACATCAATTTATAGTAGTGCATTGAAATATCCATTCTATTATTTTATTTGTATATGTAATTAATTAAGTATTAATGAATTAACTATGTTATGTTTATTTTAATGTAAATATTAAATTTTGAACTTTAATATGTGAAAGGGTATGTTGTATTGGCAACACTTACAGAATTAAGAAATGTTAAGTAATAAAAGATTTTAGACGGAATAGAACATAAACATTTAAAATATTGTGCTACTTTCCATTATAGATTAAATAATAGCACAAGTAAACCTATTTTGTTGGACTGATGATATCTAGAAATATAAAATCTTATCGTAAGCATTTCTGATAAAATTGTATATTCATGAGTGATACAACTTCTAATAATATCAAACATTTGATTAATTTATTATATTCACGAACAGAGTCCCCAAAACTATTCACGAATTTGACAGATATTTATGAATTGTTTTTTTTATGTGGGCAATTCAAGAGTTTTGACTTTATTATTATTTTTACTTATTATTGCACGAATCAGCCGTCATTTTCGTGACATACTCGATTTCCTCCAACAAGTGTGCGTAAAAATGAGACAAAGTGCGTTGACTCTTAAATAACTGTCATTCATTCATGAATAAACGTCAAAAATTGAGAAATCCGTCAAATTCGTCGATGAACAGAGATAGCCGACAGTTGTGGAGGCAAACTCACAGCTGTGTCTCAAGTACCTATCTATCTCTCAGGTACCTGATATCTTTTGTTTTAACCATGTCGAGTTTCTAAACATACCCCTGGAAACTTCCAGTCGGTTACACATTTGACACTATTTGTGGCAAATTTGTAAAAAAAAACATGGCGCGCACCCAAACGTTGTAACAATGTGCGTGAAAATAAAGAAATATGCGTGGGTTCAGGTAATAACGGCAGTTATTGTGGTTGGGTAGGGGTTTTCCAATCAGAAATACCTGGAAAGACGAATATCTCTATGTTAACTTATCTCTGGTTGATATATGTTGTTCTTTTATCAAAGATGTGTATTTAACTGGTTGATGTTTATATAAACGAAAAATTAACTAACTAAATATGCCTAAAGTTGTGTCGAGAAGTATAGTTTGTTCTGACTCTAAAGATCAAGAGGAATATAACGACGAGAAGCCTTTGAATATTTATTACTGCTTATGTGGCAAATTATCGCTTATTTTGGGTTCGAAGTCAATATATAGCATATCAAAGAATTGTTTTTAAATACATCTGTAGTAAAAAAAACTCAAAGTGTTAACTTTGGTCCTTCAAAAAGGAAACTGTCGTTTTCTCTATTTTTTGATGCGGTTCTTTTTATTACATATTATTTATTGCAATTATTAGTACATTCGTATTCAATGACATTTGGCTAACTGTTTTTTACTATTACAGATTGTGCTATTGAAAAGTTGCCATTACGGAAAACTGACGGTGCCAGAGTAATTGATGGAAACCTTAGAGCGCATAAACTTACCTACAATATTGGCGAAACCGTTTATATTCAGAGAGATGAAGGAATAGAAAAACAGTGTAGACTTAATGTGAGTAGTATTTGTTAAATTTATTATGTAAAATATTCTCAAATATTGGGGACAGTACCACAATCTTGCACCAACATTGTTAAGGGTACTTTGTAGAGGGGTCAAAAACAAGCATGTTTATACAAGTGGTTTTACAGATCTTGATGCAAAGTACAAAATATGAAGTACCAAAATGCTCGTTTTTCTCTTGTTTAGAAGATGCTCTTGGCGCCTTCAGGGCAGTTGTTGACATGCCCCTCGCAGTGCGATGAAAAAGCGTGAGCGGCTACACACTGCGGTAAAAGTGTTAAAATCCTGTTAGCGAGCGAAGCGATCATTAAATTCACCAGACCTTCATTTCCTCCAATATTATATATTCTTAATTATACTCAGTGCTTCAGTGAGAAGTATGCCACAATCATATTGCACGGAAGTAAACTAATTATTATTTTCATAGGGTCATTGGATAAAAATAAAACTTAAACCTCGATATCTACAAACGATGTATCTCTTTGAACTTAGTACGTACGTACGTTTTCAACACGTGTTTACACAGAAATCCTTATGGTGGTATATAGTGCCATTTACATGACAACAATAAATATGCTAACCTTCCTTGAATTTATATAATACAATGCCAAGACTTATTCTGAGAGTTATTCCTCTCTAAGAGTAATACTATTAGCTCAGCGTACAACTAAATACGTCAAGTAATTCTTAAAAATCTCATCTTAGGCTTTTATGTTGGAATGCAAGAGACGTTTAGTTTTTAAATCTTCTCTCCAATCTGCATGTTGACGTTTGTCGTACATGTGAAACAGTTCGTTATGTATGTAGTAACTTTGTTATCGTCATGATCGCAATAGTACAAGTTGAGGTGTTTCCATACTCGTCAAATATAGTATTGTTCATTCCGGGCTGCCTACGGTTTACACTGTAGTACTAGAAAACAAATTAAGCAGTAAAATGTCTGTTCTCGTACTTTCTGCACCAATTTGGGAAGACTTTTCGTTTTTAAGGAGTTGGGGTAAAAACCTCTCAGAGAAAAGCAAAATATCAAGAAAATACAAGAACGCAATTAAACCAAATGTATAATATGTGTCATTTTAAGAGCTTGTTGCGTTCTTTATGACGCCAGATACACAGTTATAGCAAAACATGTAAATTGAAGAGGACGATTTTATTGGAATTTCATTTGGTTTTTATTCTTACGAACTACTAATTCAAAATAATGTACAGGGAGGGGACACTCTCCTCCCGCTAGAGAGCGCACATTTGACATATTTTTGTCGTACTGGAACAAACATTCGTAAGCGTGCGTTATACTGGTTTCAGTATATTTTCCAGGACGAAAACGTAATATCTATAAAAATCAATGCTTGAAAAATGACCTTAGAAAATTGTTAAGCAATGATAATGTCGTAATTGGAGGTGCCCTTAAATGTAGACATAGTTGCTGCGGGTTTAAGGGTAACAGTTTGTGTGTACACATTTAAAAATTATGCTTAAGGCATAACTTTACAATTATGGACCCATCTTGTACCACATACATCCCAGCTTGCAGTAGGTACTCTGTTTATTCTTTACCGCTTCTTTTAACTCGTTTACCACTCCTATTGTGCACAACGCGTTAGCTCGGATCTGTTAGTGTTATATTTTACTTTGTCCTAATATAAATAATGTGCAATATTTAAAATTATAAAAACGCAAACTGGGATATTTTTAGATATGACCTAACAAACACTATACCTTCATAACTATCAAGATATTGACGATTCCATTGAATTATATAATACAAAATTGTCTGAAAACATTCGTGCTTCTGTTCCATTAAAGACGTATCCGAGAAGATCATTTGCGTTACCTCGGGATATAAATTTAATGAACACACGCGAGTTATGTCAGTGCCAACAACCGCATCAACCCCAGTCAGCAGTTCAACGGATGTCCAACGACGTGATTAAAGTTCAGCAATAATGCTTAAATCAGCGTTTCCGGCTATCGACTGAAAGTGGCAATATATAGTCAGCATATATTTTATGTATATATAAAGCAGAAAGCTTGTGTGTCTGACCGACAAAGGCTCCGAAACTACACGTCACAGAGCTCTGAAATTTTCAACAAAAATCATTCTAAAATTTAGATGCTGAATGTGAATGTGTTTTAAAGTCGGTACGACATACGTACGTACATACATACGTCATATTTTATTTTTATTATATTTTTAATTCATTGACTTACACGCTAGACAAACATGCTTAAAACTAGTTTAACTAACTTAAAAAATGTTCTTACGCCTAACCTATTGACCCTATACTGGTACTCTTAGGTATTCTAATTGTAATTTTTTTGTGCCTTTCGGCTTATGCCATGTTTTTTTTATTGCACTGAAGAACACGCTGTTTTCTTTTTATTTGTTTCGCCAAGAAAAGTGGTAAAAACTCTGGCTACTCTTCAGTGTCGGATAAATCTTATTTTGTCATACCCAAACTATCTATGCGTGTTCACAGCTACACACAAATCATTTAATTTTGCTGAAATTGTAAATATTGAACATCTGAATGGATTAGCCAATTTAGATAACATTTCAGAGCTAGACTAATTACATAATGTGTTACAAGATAGTATTTTTTTCATGGTTTATGAATTTCGACGAAGGTAAATAGATGGGATTTCCAAGAACTTTTTTTAATGAATCACTTGATTTCGCTACACGTTGTGTGTAAATGGTTGAGAAAAAACCGTCATTTCCGTTCGTTTTGCTGCAGCACACATTGATAATTCAAACTTCAACACGTATGCACACAAATTGTACTCATTATGAGTAGGGTTGTGAATGAGAGATTGGGATAGGGATGAAAATTCAAATTGTTCTCTGAGTTCTGGTTCGAGCAGTCTTATTATTGTTTTAAATTAAGTGCGGAGTAAACATTTATTCAAAATCGTCTTCAGTCCATCTACAACGGAAAACTTTTCTCCACTTTTTTCTTAATAATCACATTATATATTATGTATGAAAAGACGGCGACTTCTAAGATCTGTACAATCTCAAGAAGTGAAAATCAATTTTTCGCTCTCTTTTACCAAGATTTTGTTGTGAAGAATTTAGGATAAAAAAAAGTGAAGTATAAGTTCACACTTTAACGGAAATTCTAATTTAATGCCAAAAGCAGTGAAAATAAAAGAGACATTTAAACGCTATCAAGAACTACCGAAAGAAATCGAGATGAATCCTCCACCATTACCAACACAACCAAATCCAGCACCAGACCCAGATCCAGCACCACAATACCAAATACCTGTAGCAGAGCTGATAAAAAAAAAGAACCAGCTAGAATAAGGGGGTTCAACGGAAAGAATGGCTACGAACTTACATTGTTCATAGGAGAAGTGGAACTGTTCTTACCACTATTCCAAGGAGATCAAGGCCTATACAAAATTCAAGGAGATGCTGCACAATCCATCCGTACTCTTAGGACTAATCCAACGTGGGAGCAAATAAAAACAGAGTAAACCAGACATTTTTGAGTAAGAAAAACGTACTACAGCCTTTATCATCAAGCCGTTGCAGGAATAATAATAATGTGAGTGAATATTTTAATAAACTCAAAGATATATTAAATAGGCTTAATTCCAAGTAGGGATTTAATAAACAAAAGCCAGTAGCATTCTTACCTCCACTGAATGAATCAATAGTGTTAAAATATTTATTGATGGTCTAGCTCCAAGTATAGCCAGTACTATATTAATAATAGTAGTAATTTATATTTAAATAATAGCCTTCTTTACTTTGGAAGAAAACCTGATGATTAGGCAAAATAGATCTAATAGGAAAATACAAAAATAAATAAATATTCTTTGATTGGGACTACAGTCCGGGGTGGACCTACCAGCACGATCTTTCGCCAGCTGTTTCCAGCTGCGCACACCAAGTTGGTTGAAGTCCTTTTTCACTTGTGTGCGCCATCTAGTGCGAGGACGCCATCTTAAGCGTTGGATACGAATAGGCTTAATTAGGTGAATGCCGCTGTACAGTCCATACAGTTCGTAGTTGAACCTTCTCCTCCAAACGCCATCGACGCAAACAGGAAGATCGTAAGCAGAACTTTTCTCTCAACACAACCAAGAGCTTCTTCATCCGCTTTCAATAGCGTCCATGTCTCTGCGCCATAAACTGGGATGATCAGAGTTTTATACAAAGTCAACTTTAGGTTTCGAGAGATGGCTCTGTTACTCAATTGCCTCTTGAGCCCAAAGAAGCAGCGATTGGCAAGAGTAATTCAGCGCTTGATCTCGGTACTGGTGTTGTTGTCCCTATTTACTAAAGAGCCTAGGTAGACAAAGTCCTTGACTACCTCAAAGTTTCTGCTGCCCAATATGACGCTCTGTCCGAGACGTCGATGTTGTGCGTACTTTCGTGATGACAGCATGTACCTTGTTTTGCCCTGGCTTATCGCTAAGTTCATTTTAGCCGCTTCCGCTTCAATGCCAGCAAACGCCTCATTGACGGCTCGCTGTGTTCGTCCAATCACGTCAATGTCGTCCGCGTAAGCAAGCAGTTGAACGGACTTTTGGAAGATCCTTCCTCGGGTGTTTACGTTTGAGTTTCGCACGATCAGTCACACGACAGCGTGTCACCTTGCCTAAAACCATTTTTTGACATTTAATGTCACGGTGAGTTCGTTACCGACCTTGATGGAGCAGCGAGAGTTCTCCATCGTCATACTGTAAAACCTGCCGAGTTTGGCAGGAATGTCAAAAATAGACATGGCGCTGTATACATCGTCTCTATGCACGCTGTCATATGCGGCCTTGAAATCGACTAATAGGTGGTAGGTGTCGATCTGCATCTCTTGGGTCTTTTCCAGGATCTTCTTCTTCTTCTTCGATTGGCGCTACAGTCCGGGGTGGACCTGGGCCTCAACCAACATGCCTCTCCAGCCAGCACGATCTTTCGCCAGCTGCCTCCAGTTGCGCACACCAAGTTGGTTGAGGTCCTTTTCCACTTGTGTGCGCCATCTAGTGCGAGGACGTCCTCTGTTGCGCTGTCCCAATGGCTCGGTGTCGAAGACTCTTCGGGCCGGAGCTGTGGTGTCCATCCGCTCTACATGACCTAGCCATCTTAAGCGTTGGATCCGAAGACGCTTAACTAGGTGCATGCCGCTGTACAGCCCGTATAGTTCGTGGTTGAACCTTCTCCTCCAAACGCCATCAACGGAAACAGGACCAAAGATCGTACGCAGAACTTTTCTCTCAAAACAACCAAGAGCTTCTTCATCCGCTTTCAATAGCGTCCATGTCTCTGCGCCATAAACTGGGATGATCAGAGTTTTATACAAAGTCAACTTTAGGTTTCGAGAGATGGCTCTGTTACTCAATTGCCTCTTGAGCCCAAAGAAACAGCGATTGGCAAGAGTAATTCTGCGCTTGATCTCGGTACTGGTGTTGTTGTCCCTATTTACTCCGGAGCCTAGGTAGACGAAGTCCTTGACTACCTCAAAGTTTCTGCTGCCCAATATGACGCTCTGTGCGAGACGTCGGTGTTGTGCGTCCTTTCGTGATGACAGCATGTACTTTGTTTTGCCCTGGTTTACCGCTAGACCCATTTTAGCCGCTTCCGCTTCAATGCCAGCAAACGCCTCATTGACGGCTCGCTGTGTTCGTCCAATCACGTCAATGTCGTCCGCGTATGCAAGCAGTTGAACGGACTTTTGGAAGATCGTGCCTCGGGTGTTGACGTTAGAGTTTCGCACGATCTTCTCAAGTATGATGTTAAAGAAGTCACATGACAGCGTGTCGCCTTGCCTAAAACCTTTTTTGACATTGAAGGTCTCGGTGAGTTCGTTACCGACCTTGATGGAGCAGCGAGAGTTCTCCATCGTCATCCTGCACAGCCTGACGAGTTTGGCAGGAATGTCAAAAATAGACATGGCGCTGTATACATCGTCTCTATGCACGCTGTCATATGCGGCCTTGAAATCGACTAATAGGTGGTGGGTGTCGATCTGCATCTCTAGAGTCTTTTCCAGGATCTGCCAAAGTGTAAATATTTGGTCTATTGTGGACTTTCCTGGCCTGAAACCGCACTGATAAGGACCTATCAGGTTGTTGACAAAGGATTTCAGGCGTTCACACAAAACGGCAGAGAGTATCTTATAAACGATGTTAAGGAGGCTGATCCCTCGATAGTTGGCGCAGTCAAAAGGGTCTCCTTTCTTGTGGACCGGACAAACGACGCTGAGATTCTACTCATCGGGCATGCTTTCCTGCGACTATATCTAACAGATGAGCTGGTGCATGCGCCCAACTAGGTCATCACACGCTGCTTCAAGCAGTTCCGCGGTCAATCCATCTGCTCCAGCAGCTTTGTTCAAATTCAGTATAGATATCGCTATCTTGACTTCGTCTATGTCGGGGGGACGAAATTCGTATTCATCCTCGTCCAAATTGAGTGAAACATCTGCGATTCTACTACTAGTTGTCCATTTACGTCCCTGCAGGCTTCTGTTTAAGATCTATATCTTCCGGATACTTGTTTCACCTTTTGATTAAACTTTCGGAACTCCTTTCTGTCGTAACACCTCTCCGCCTCCACGACCGAGCGCTTCTTATGCTCTTTCTTTTTCTTTCTGAGAAGCCGGTGCTTTTCCCTTCTCTTCTGTTCGTAGAGTTCACGAACAGCTCTCGATGTTCGATGCAGCGTGCCTTGTAGGCCTCCTGCTTGGCTACATGTACCTGCATGCACTCGTCGTCAAACCATGGGTTTCTTCTGGGTGGTGTCGTAAAACCCCAGCACTGCAGTGGCAGTTTCTTTGATGGCTTTTTGACAACGTTTCCATTTTTTTTCTATTGAATGTGCAGGCAGCGTCGAACTTTCAGAGTTTCAGGGAGACTCGGTCGGCAGAGTTCCTATCGGTCGATTGTGATTATAGCTTTCAGACGTCAAACCGTAGTGTTCTTTCTCGACTCCGTACTTCTCTCGATATCCTCATCCTTTCCTTGGCTACGACAAGAAAATTGGAGGAGTGTCTGACGTCGATCGCAACGTGATCAATCTGGTTGACGGTTGATTGATGAGGAGACCGCCAGGTCCCCTTATGGATGTTGAGGTGTGGGAACCGCGTGCTCATCACAGGCAGGTTACGCCCCGATGCGAAATCGACCAGTCTGAGTCCGTTTCCAGATGTGTTGTTGTGCAGGCTGTGTTTTCCGATGACTCTAGCAAAGATTTCTTCCTTGCCCAGCTGTGCGTATGAAATCTCCTAGACCGATCAGATCAGCCGATCAGATCAGGCTGATGTTCCCGAATTTAGCCTTGATGCGGATTGTTATGAGGCGCTCGCTGATATAATCAAAGCTTAAATCAAGCTTTTTGCCTAAGTCTGCCTCGAACAACGAATCCGCACCTAAATAAGCGCTGCCTTCCCTCTTTGTAGCAATCACCAAAGTAGATGTCGCAGTTTTTAATCTTCCTTTTGCATCTCGTGGATGGCGGTAAGATGTGCTTTGTAGCAGTCCAGGGCCTCCGCGAGTTCATCGGCTGCACGTGGTCTGTTCATGGACCTCACATTCCACGTGCAGAATCGAAAATCATTGTCCTTTGATCGTTTGCTGGGGTCGTCAACTGTGAATCCGTCCATATCCGAGGCATGTTGTCGGTTCGTAACCGTTGGTTTTTTTATGTGGTGACGGAGTTAACCTCACGCACAACCTACAACTGGTAGGCCAGGCCATTATATATATAATATAATATGGGTGGCGCTACAGCCCGTAGGGGACCAGGGCCTAGCTTCTCAGCAACCACTCGTGTTGTGCGTGCTATTGTTCTCTCACGAATGGAAGGGACCTACAATTTAATGCCGAATCCGAACGGCCAAGTTTGAGAAGCTAGACATGAAATACTCTTTGAGCATTGTCAGTGACTCGAAAGAGGTGGGGCCGTGAAAATTGTTTTCGTCGCACAGAGCTGGAATCGAACCTACGACGTCGAGGTTGGGGTCGACGCACATACAACGCCACGGGCAAGGCCATTGGTAGGCCATTATTTGACCCTCGGGCAGAGGGGGATCGCTGCATACATTAGTTCACCACACAACGGTTGTTGTGATCGCTATCCAGGGGCGCCACGTGTATGTCAACTTGACTTATGCACAAGCAGGGATCGCGCTGGCATCCTACCATGTTGGGTGCAGTCAGCAACTTTGCCCTGTGTACATAAGTCTATGCCCCCAGAAACATAAATCATTTCAATTAAAATAAAAATGGTTACAATTATAATTGAAATAGTAACGGTTCATCTTATAATCAAATTCAAAATCGTGAAAGAAACTCGGATCAGGTTAGACAAAACTATGGCCAAAACTTTAATAGAAAGTTTGGAAATATTAATAATCAGAATTTTAATGGAAATTCAAGACAGTATAGAGATAACAATTTGACCGAGGCCCAGGTTCACTCCGGACTGTAGCGTATTTATTTTTTTTAGACATATTTCTTACTAATATACCAGAACTTTTTACATCTCCTCACAACAACAGAGGAGGAGCTAAGTGTCCAGACCATGTATGTGATTTCAAAAATGCCAACTGGAATCTATTCAGAAGGTTTACTCGTTCGAAATTAGAAAATGTTATCGTTTTAAACACAAACCAAGCTGAAATCGACGACAACATAAACAGCTTTACAAATGCTATCTTAGAAAGTATCGAGCAATCGGTACCAAAGTAAACAGTAACTAGGCATTCATTCAAGTTATTACCACCTCTCATCCTCGATGTGATAAAACTTAGAAATTCTTCCAGATCGAGATGGAGACGGACAAGAAATGACTTCTACCTAGAAGAACTTAAGAAAATTAATGCCCTTGTAAAATTTGCTATTGCAAATTTTAGAAATCAATATTGGAACGATAGATTGCAGGGACTAGACAAAGGCGGTAAACCGTTTTGGAATATCGTGAGAATTATAAGAAAAAGAAAACTTTTATTCCTCCCCTTAAGATAGGCAGCTCTGTACTCCTTACATCCTGTGAAAAAGCAAATGCCCTAGCAGCCAGCCAGTAGCTACAGGCCGATAAGTCTACTAAGTTCTCTTAGTAAGTGCTTAGAAAAAATCATCAAAAAGAGAGTCATCTCTTTCATTGATAGAAATTCGATATTGCTAACACAACAATTTGGTTTCAGACCATAGCATAGCACTTCGCACCAAGTTCATCGTATTGCAAGAGACATTAAAAATGACTTCAAATTGGGCAAAAGCACAGGGATGGTAATCCTTGATATTGAAAAAGCGTTCGACACTGTTGGCACGAAGGCCTGATACACAAGCTAGTCAACTTCAAATTTCCTAAATATCTAGTCAAAATTATACAATCGTTCCTTACGTCTCGAAGCTTTTAAGGTGTTTATTAATGAAACATTCTCAGGCAGCCAATCAATCACAGCTGGTGTGCCTCAAGGATCTGTTCTGGCGCCAGTCCTATTCAACATTTACACCTCTGATTTCCCCAACTTGAGAAACTGTAATATTGCCTTATTTGCTGAAGATACTTGCATTTATTCTTCAGATTCAGTTGCTTTCAATGTTGAAACTAATCTCCAATCTGGATTAAATGATATTTTAGTGTATTGTCACAATTGGAAAATTAACATTAATGCTTCAAAGACTCAAGCTATCTTTTTCACTAGTAAAAGAAAAGCTTGCTTTCTTCAAAGCAACAACCCTTCACTCAATGGTACTCAGGTTGAATGGAAATCAAATGCAAAATATCTTGGAATAAATCTAGATAATAAATTGAGATTCAGCCTCCATATCCATGAAACCATCAAAAAGATTAATACAACGACCAGAATTCTGTACCCCTTTATATGCATGAAATAAAAACTAAGTGATGAAAATAAACTCCTAACTTTTAAATCAATTTTTCAACCCATAATATTCTACGGGTTGCCTTGTTGGAGCAAGTGCGCGAATTGCCATTTACGCAAACTACAAACCGCCCAAAACAAATTGCTTAAAATGATCGTTAACCTACCCTAGTGTTTATCTACAAAAGAACTTCATAAAATAGCTAATGTGGTAATGATTACTACAAGAACTGAGCTACTTTATCGACGTTATGTAAATTCTTGCCTATCATCTAACAACGACTTAATTTCAAGCCTAGCTGTTTAACTTAGTTTCACTATTTACTCATTTATTTACTTATATATATATATATGGGTGGCGCTACAGCCCATAGGGGGCTGTACTCTCATGTGAGAACAATAGCACACCACTCGTGTTGTGAGTGCTATTGTTCTCACATGAGTGGAAGGGACCTACAGTTTTATGCCGAATCCGAACGGCCAGATTTGAGAAGCTTTTTCTAGACAGGAAATGCTCTTTGAGCATTGTCAGTAACTTGAAAGAGATGGGGTCTTGAAAATTATTTGTGTCGCTCAGAGCTGGAATCGAACCTACGACGTCGAGGTTGGGGTCGACGCACATACCCACAACGCCACGGGCCACCACAATCTGTTTACTTAGTTATCATTTATTTATTTATTTATTTATTTATTTATATATTTATTTATTTATATATTTATTTATTTACTTATTTAATTATTCATATATTTATTTATTCATTTGTCTATTTGTTTATTTGTTTATTTATTTATTTCTTTAATTATTCATTAATTTATAAATCATGTATTTATTAAATTGCCTGATGCCTGTTAGTAAGTGCTCAAGCGAATTACTTAGCTGATGACTCGAACAATGTGCGCAATAAGTCAAATCGGAACACCACCTCTCTCTTCCCCCGATGAAATAAGCACTTCGCATTTTCGCTAAATTTTGTATATAATTTTATCTTTTAATTCTTGTTTTTAATGTAGGTTTTTAGTGGCTTTTCCTTCAAGTCATCATTAAAATAATAAAATAAAATGTATTCGACAAATTTTATTATTTTGTAATCAAATATCTGCATATAAGCTTTGTAAACAATTGTACAATTTATGCCACGATACAAATTTAAAAATGTAAAAAAAAATGTAATCGAAATAGAGTAGAGGCGATGGAAGTAGGTTATTTACAAAGCCAAGAACAGGAGGAGGTAAATTTTCAGTTCCGCCTCCAAGGGACATATCTACCGCAAGTAGAATTAACAATAGGAAACGCTAACTCAAATGCCTTATAGATACTGGTTCGACGACAACGTTATTAGACAAAAATAAACAAACACAATACAATAGATAAAAACTAGATCAAAGAATTAATTTTGATACTCTTAACGGTCAAACAATAATTGATTGAGAAATAATAACAGAGTTGCTTTTAGAATTTATTGAAAAGAAATGGATGAATTGTAAGCTATCAACAAGAACAAGGAATTCGATAGACTCATCGGAATAAATTTGCTTAAACCACTCCAAGCCATAGTTAACTTTGATGAAGATATTTTGGAAGTCAATGGAAGTAAAATAACGTTTTATAATTCACGTCCTCATATGGGCAATGAAATTCATTTACTTGAACATTCGAAAGCAGATGTATTTAAGATTCTTCAACGTACAGACATGAATACCGAAGAAAAAAAAAATTGAAATGCATTCTAAAAGATTATAGGGATTTGTTTTTACAAAAAGGTCAAAAGCTTCCCCATGTTCATGAGATAAGACACGAAATCGTAACAAAATGTACTATTCCCATTTATTCAAAAATGTATATTTACCCCCAAATTCATGAGCAAGAGATAAGTAGGCAAATTAAGGAAATGAATAAGACCAAAAAATTATTAAAGAGAGCAATTCGCTTTGGATAGTACCAACAAAATCGGATAATTCTGGGATAAAGAAGTGGAGAATTGTCATTTATTACCGTAAACTGAACGAAGTTAGGTTAGGTTAGGTTAGGTTAGGTTGTAGTGGCTGACTGCTGCAGAGCAGTCACACTTAGGCCAGAGTAGGCCCATTGTGATACCACGCGGATTGACTTCTCCTAACGCTGGAACCAGTTGGTGCTGCTGATGAACCGATTTAGTTGGCCAATGCTGGCACTTTTAAGCTCGTTACGGTCGCTGAAGTAGTAGGCTCCTAGATGCAAGAACCTACGACTGGCAAGAGCACTGCAGGAGCAGAGAAGGTGATGAGTGCTCTCTTCCTCCTCTTCATCCATGCAGCTTCTGCAAAAATCATTATATGGTGCACCCATCCTGCGAGCATGAGTGCCAATTACACAGTGCCCGGTTATGACTCCTATAAGGGTCCTTACTGAGGGCTTGCTGAGTCCAAGTAGACTGAGTGACCGTTTTAGGTTAAGTGATAGCCAGATTTCTTTTGTTTTAAGGCAGGTGGTGCCTTCTAGCCATTTGTCATTGGTGGTTTTGATTGTATGAATCTTTAAAAGATGATAGGCTGTAGCGATCGGCATGGAAGGTTGTACCCCTTCTATCGATAGGGATGAGGTTGTACCACACCTAGCTAGTTCGTCGGCTTTGCAGTTTCCTGGTATGTCACAGTGTCCCGGCACCCACATGAGGTGAATGTTAAAATGCTCGGCCATCTCGTTAAGAGACAGCCTGCAATTAAGGCATGTTTTAGAATAGAACACGAGATTGTCCAGGGATTTTATGGCGGCCTGACTGTCGGAACAGATGGTGATATCCCTTTTTGATATCACTATGTTTTTAAGCCAGGACAGCGCCTCTTTAATCGCTATGGTTTCTGCCTGAAAAATGCTACAGTGATCAGGGAGCTTCACGGAGATAGCAATGTTGAGGTCTTGTGAATAGACACCCGCACCCACCCCTTCTTTTGTCTTTGAACCATCCGTGAAGATGCGCAGAGGATCTTTCAGTGTTTGCGTATCAGTCATCCAGTCCGATCTGGAGGGAATACTGATTGAGAATTTCTTTTCAAAGATGGCCTGGGGTAGTAGGCGGTCGGTGTCGCTAGGTAGGAAATTGAATTCCTTGAGAATGGTTGAGTGGCCAGTGTTGAGTTCGGACCACAATCGAAGTATTTTGAGTCTCATGGCTGTACTTGCTGCTGCTTGTTTCCCGAATATTTCCAGAGGTGGGAGATGGAGGAGAATATTCAGTGCGTCTGACGGAGTACTTCTCAGTGCCCCGCTGATACACAGGCAGGCCAGTCTTTGTACTCGGTTGAGTGCATTGCAGTTGCTGCTGGTGAGTAGCTGATGAATGAAGGCCACTAGGGGCTTTCCGATCCCGAGGTTGCTAAGCGCAAGTGAAATTGCTTCCGGGTTGATATTGTTAAAGGCACCCTCGATGTCGAGAAAAGTCACAAGTGTGTATTCTTTGAACTCGAGAGATTTTTCGATGGTGCCTATCAGAGAGTGGAGGGCTGGTTCTACAGACTTGCCCTTGTTGTAGGCATTTTGTGCAGGTGAGATTCTGTATGATGGGATAGCTTGCCTGATATATTGGTCTATAAGTTTCTCCTGGGTTTTCAAGAGAAATGAGAAGAGACTTATTGGCCTGAGGTCCGTCGGTTTGGCATGGGAGTATTTACCCTTCTTCTTCTTGTGGCGCTACAGTCCGGGGTGAACCTGGGTCTCGGTCAACAATCCTCTCCAGCTGGCACGATCTTTAGCCAGCAGCCTCCAAATTCGCACTTCAAGTTGGTTGAGGTCCTTCCCCACTTGAGTGCGCCATCGGGTTCGAGGTCCTTCTCTATTGCGTTGTCCCACTGGTTCGGAGTCGAAGACTCTTCGGGCTAGAGCAGTGCTGTCCATGCGCTCCACATGGCCTAGCCATCTTAGGCGTTGAATTCGTAGACGCCTGACTAGACTCATATCGCTGTACAGCCCGTACAATTCGTGGTTCAATCTTCTTCTCCAAGAACCGCAGAACTTTTCTCTCGAAGAGACCAAGTGCGTCTTCATCCCCTCTTGAGATTGTCCAAGCTTCCGCGCCATACAGCAGGACAGGGATGATCAAGGTCTTATATAAGGTGAGCTTGGTCTTTCGGGAGAGGCCTCTGCTACTCAATTGCCACTTGAGCCCAAAGCAACAGCGGTTGGCAGGAGTTATTCTGCGTTTAATCTCGATACTGATGTTGTTCGTACTATTAACTTGAGAGCCAAGGTAGATGAAGTGCTATACTACCTCGAAGTTGTAGCTGCCTACGGTGACGTTCTGACCGAGTCGTCGATGTTGTGTGTCCTTTCTCGATGACAGCATATACTTTCTTTTGCCCTCATTCACCACTTAACCCATTTTTGCCGCCTCTGTTTCAATACAAGCAAACGCTTCATTGGCGGCTCGTTGAGTTCGGCCAATCACGTCAATATCGTCCGCGTATGCTAGCAATTGAACAGACATTTGGAAGATCGTGCCTATAGTATTGGCGTGTGAGTTTTGCACGACCTTCTCAAGTACAATGTTGAAAAAATCACATGACAGCGCGTTGCCTTGCCTAAAACATTTTTTAACATTGAAGGTCACGGTGAGTTCGCTACCGACCTTGATGGAGCATTGTGATTTCTCCATCGTCATCCTGCACAATCTGACGAGTTTGGCAGGAATATCAAAACTAGACATGGCGTTGTATAGCTCGTCTCTATGCACACTGTCATATGCGGCCTTAAAGTCGACAAATAATTGGTGGGTGTCGATCTGCATCTCTTGGGTTTTTTCAAGGATCTGCCGTAATGTGAAAATTTTATCAATAGTGAACTTCCCAGGCCTGAAACCACACTGATAATGACCTATCATATTGTTGACGAATGGTTTCAGGCGCTCACACAGAACGGCAGAGAAGATTTTGTAGGCGATGTTAAGGAGACTTATCCCCCGATAGGCGGCGCAGTCAAAGGGGTCTCCTTACTTGCGAATCGGGCAAACGATACTAAGATTCCACTCGTCGGGCATGCTTTCCTCCGACCATATCCTACAGATGAGCGTGTGCATGCGCCCAACCAGATCATATCCAGCTACTTTAAACACTTCCGCGGACAATCCGTCCGCTCCAGCAGCTTTATTCGACTTCAGAGTCAATATCGCAACCTTGACTTCGTCTAGATCGGAGGGACGGAATTCTCTTCTATCGTTGTCCATTGCGTGGAGTGGAACATTCTGCCTGACAGCGGTATTGGTGTCCTCTTCGCCGTTAAACAGTCTGCAGAAGTGATCCTTCCAGATTCTCAGTATCGACTGCGACTGTACTACAAGTTGTCCCTCTTCGTTCCGACAGGCTTCTGTCCGATGTTTGTACCCTTTGGATAGTTGTTTCACCCGCTGGTAAAACTTTCGGACATTATTTCTGCCGTACCACCTCTCCATTTCCTCTGTCGCGCGCTTCTCATGCTCCTTCTTTTTCTTTTTGAGAAGCCGGTGCTCCTAGAGCTCCCGAACCGCTCTCGTCCTTCTATCCAGCGTCGCCTTATATGTTGCTAGCTTCGCTGAATGCGCTGCCGACACTCATTGTCAACAATCGATATCCGAGTTCTGACCTTGGCTACAACAATGTAATGATCCTAGTACCTCGGAACGTTCGAACATCGAAGACACTGGAGGAGTGTCTGACGTCGATCACAATGTGATCAATCTGGTTGAAGGTTGATGAGGTGAGGGAAGCGCGTGCTGGATACATCTGGCCCCGTCACAACGTCACGGCTGAGTCCATTGTCGGACGTGTTGTTGTGTAGCCTGTGTTTTCCGACGACACTAGCAAAGATTTCTTCCTCTCCCAGCTTTGCATTAAAATCTCCTAGAACGATCTTTGTGTCGTAGCTGGGGCATTGATCGTATGTTCTTTTTAGGAGATCATCGAAGTCATCCTTGCTATCATCGTCTTTGTCCTCCGTTGGGGCGTAGGCGCAAATTAGGCTGATGTTGCCGAATGTTGCCTTGATGCGGATTGTTGTGAGGCGTCCGCCTGTATCTAAAGCTTTAGATTTCTTGCCTAAGTCTGCCTCGTACAACAAAACCGCGTCCAAACAAGCGCTGCCTTCCCTCTTTGTAGCAATCGTTGTAATATATGTCGCAGTTTTTCATCCTCTTTTTGCCCGGCCCATCCCATCGCACCTTCTGGATGGCGGTGATGTCTGTATTTCAACTTTACCTGTGCATTTACAGGGATCGTTGCTGGCATCTCACCATGTTGAGAGTAATCAACAACTTTGCCCTGGATGCACAGGCCCGTGCCCTCCGGTAGTATTTACCCGCTTTGGGAATAAACATTACTTTGACTGGGGACATGACTAAGACTCATGCAGACTTTGAATATGTTGAGAATCCAAGGCATGGTGAGGTCTGCTCTTCTTTGAAGCTCCGGAGGGATGATGCCGTCAGGTCCCGCTGACTTGAAGGGTTTGAAGCTTGTCAGTACCCACATAATAGTAGTGTGGCTGACATTTATAAGACCACATATAGTTTTTGGAAAAGATACGACTTCCTAATTGGCTCTAATCGAGAAGTTGCCCGGAAGGTGCGTATCGACAAGGAGACTTAGGGTTGAAGTCTAGGTTCCAGGTTCAGGTTTTTGTAGGAAGCTAGGTTATTTAGCGGATGATGCTAGAATCTTTCTTAGCCTGGAAGCCTCGGAGACTTTTTCGATTTTACCACAATAAAGTTTCCAAGAGGTTTGTTGGCCCTTCGTCAATTCAGTTTTAGGGGTACTGAGGTGTTCCTTATAGGAGTCCAGTCCTTAGCATCACGAGAGCCCTTTGCCTTGTTAAAGAGCTTCCTACAACTCTTGCGCAGAAGGTCAATTTCATGGTTTCACCAGGGAGGTTTAGACTTGCCTCTTTGCCTGCTGATTGGACATGACATTGCCATTGCATTGTTGAGAGTTTTTGTGAGGTTGTCCACTGAATGTTCGAGATCAGTGGGGTTGCTCGGGATGGAGATGTTGGTGCTCGACATTGTTGCCGCAACAATCTCTATATCTTTCCCAGTTGCTTCTTTTAGGATTCCTAAAGACTCTTTGGGATGGAGGGGGAACTCGTTATGCTGAACTATATAGCGTTGATCAGAGAAAGAGTGATCAGATGAAACCCTCCAATTGCTGATTCTATCCGCTATATACACGAGTGTATGGTCTAGGACTTCCTGTCTGTTCCTAGTTACGAAGGTGGGTGTATTACCTTGGTTACACAAATCTAACCTGCTAATGACAAGGTAGTTAAAACGGTACTCACCTCTTTCGTTGATGTCCGTGGTTCCCCATATTGTGTGATGGGCGTTTGCATCACAGCCTAGGATTAGCGCGGTTTTTGTTCTTTCCGCCTCAGCAATCGTCCTTTTTAGTCTCTGACGGACATTCCCCATGGTCATGGGCCATGTAGGACGAGACTAGCCATAGTTTGGTTTTGCCTGCCTCCAGGCAAACAGTGACTGAGTCTCGATCGCTAAGGTGGGAGAGAATATGAGTATTCAAAGAATTCTTTGTAAGTATGCAGGCTCTTGGCTTACCTTCATTCCTTACATAGTAGAGGTTGAATTGCTGAGTCCTTAGTCCACAAACTATGTCGTTGACTACCCAGGGTTCCTGGGCTAGGACGATGTCGTCTTTGCAGGTGTTAGCGCGGAGAAGAAGAGCGGCCGAAGCCGCGATGGAGTGGTGAAGATTAATCTGTGTCACCTGGAGCATAGCTGTCGGGTAACGTGTCAGTCTTAGTTCCGGACACAATCTCCACCACTGTTAAATTAGCCTCATCGTCGGTCTCAAACTCCAGAAGAGAGTCTTCTTGACTATTGGGCGGGGTGCTGGTTAGCTCCAGGTCAGAGAGGCTAATGTCATCAGCTTCCTGACCATGGCTACCTAAGTTATGGGTCAGCGCCTGCGTGCCAGAGCCCTCCTCCTCCACCTCCATCGGTACCATATTGGCTACGGCGGTTGCCCTCTCGATGGAGCCTGAAGTAGAGGGTTGAGGCTCGCTTGAAGCAGGACGGTCTTTCTCCTCCTCTGCTACAGCCGTCAGTATATTACCGACAGTTGAAGCAGCGGAGGTGGAGGAAGGCTGTTCCGCTTTCGCGCTTGTCTCCCGCTCCTTTTTATACACCTTCAGGGTGATCGTCCCAAAGCCGTAGTGGATGAGACCTTCCGACTTGGCAAGTGGGTCCAGTGATTTTTTATTTATCACGATCACTGCGGACCTCGTTTCTCCCTTTAGTTCATCCAGCTTAACAACCTTCCAATTGTGGGTAGGAAGGTTTGGGTTGCAAAGTTGGATGAACTTTAGGATTGTTGCAGGGTCTGCGGGGCTTCGCGGAAGGTAAGTGCGGGTTCTTGGTCTACTGAGGATTTGATCCCTCGTTACAACCTCGAGCAGCGCCCCCTTCCACACCTCACCCAGTCTGCTGATGGCTTTTTTAAAGAGATCAGCCGATCTCTGGCACGTGAAAGTCACGAGCTTAATATGACCCTGGTGCCATCCTCCGTCACGCCCTACAGGTCAGGATAGATGTCATTAATCGCTGACTCCACCTTCTTTCAATTCAGTGGAGAGATGGCGCAGTCAGCGTTTCCTCTATCTAGTACGGCGTAAGTGATTTCGCCTTTCAGCACTTCACTATACGGCCTGTTGAGCCTACTGGCAATATTTATTGTTTCACCACTCGGTTTCAGCCTTTTAGGCTCCGAGGGTGACGCCTCCAATGACCTGGCGCGTTTGGGCGTAGTGCCCCTGGTAGTGTCCGCCTGTGGTTGGCTTTTCACTACATTTGTAGCCCAAGCTAATGACCTCTTGCTACTGTCGTTTAGCTTCTCCGGTGGAATGCCTTTAAGGCGCTCCAGAATGTGGGCAGCAGAACGCCTCTCCTTGTATCTTTTGAGGAAAGGTCCTGGGACCTTCGAGGAATAGGCAACTCCTGCGGGCGGAGATTTTTTTTTTTCCGTGCAGGAACTCTTAGTGGGAGGTTACCGTGCAGGTATTTGGTTTATGAGGCTCCACGCGGCCTTTGACAGTCTTAAAGGCGGTTTGAGCCGCCTTATCCGTCGGCACTTCAGGAGCCAAGGTTGGTCTGGAAGAACTTCCAGCCGGCGAGGGAGCACCGGTCTCTTTATTAATATTATTTTTTGTTTTTTTTTTTGTATTTTCATTCATATTAAGTCCCACGAGTAGCGGAGAAAAGGAGGTCCGGCTGTGCAGAGATCCGCATTACACAGCTAAGGCAGGATTAATCTGGGAGTGTGCCAGTACACCCAGATACTCCGTTTGCGACTGAGCTATTATTTTAGGTGGGCCCCCAGCCAGGCTGATCCTCGGCACGTGACATCTTGATCCAGCCCACCGGAGATGGAAGGGAGGGATAGGATGGAGGGAGGGAAGGGATGGCTACATCTTAACTTCGGGTCTCCTCATAGGGAATAAATTCCCTTGAGTCATTGACCTTTACTAAGCCTTCGCACCGCGTGAAGGTGTGTAACCACGCGAAGGAACGAAGTTACGGTTGACGATAAATTACCCGTCCCAAACATAAAGAATATCCTAGAATATTTGGGTAGAGCCCAATATTTTACAACTCTTGACTTTGCCAAAGGCTATCATCATCGAAAGAAAACAGCATTTTCTACACCATTAGGGCACTAGTACTTCATTAGAATGCTGTTCGGGCTTAAAAACGCGGCTACATGTCAGCGTTTGTCCTAAGAGAGTACATCAATAAAATTTGTGTAGTATATATGGACAGTTATTAACAATTATATAAAGTTCTTAATAAACTCAGGATACACAATCTCAAAATACAAATAGACGAATGCAAATTTTTTGCCATTGAAACGGAATATTTAGGTTATATTTTGACCACTGAGGGAGTCAAACCCAATACGAGTATGGTTGATAGCATTCAGAAACTTAAACTTCCAGAATTTTCTAAACAATTCAAATCTTTTTTATACTTAACGGGATATTATCGAAAGTTCATAAAAGATTATGCAAAGATTGTACATGGAATGACTAAATATCTAAAAAGAATGCAAAAATCAATCAGAAAGAATCGAATTAACCGAAACGCCACTTCCCAGGGACCCAGATTTAACAAAAGGTTTAAGTTAGTTACCGATTCTAGTGATTACACTTTAGATGCTGTTATGTCTCAAGACGAACACCCAATCTGTTATGCTAGCAGAACTTTAAATACTCGTATGGAATCGTATGGGCTGTAAATAACTTTCGGCCGTATATTTACGGAAGAAAGTTTGATTTAATGACAGACCATAACCCCTTTAATGGTTGCAAACCAAGCATAAAATGAAGGATATAAACCCTCGCTTACAAAGGTTGCTTCTGAAGTTAGGATAATATAATATTAACATCGATTATATTAAGGGCAAGTGTAATAAGGCAGCAGACTTTTTAAGTAGAATTAACTCAGGCACAGGTGAAATTATTTCAGAGACGGTTAAACGACCCAAAGAGAAAGTGTTTGAAATTGATCAAATGAGCTAATCATTTTCCAATATTAGATACTGTAGTTAACAGGTTTTTTACAAAAATCATTTTAGCAAACAATAAGAGTAAGGAATCTGAAGTATTTGAAACAAAAGGGAAATAATGGGAACTAATGTATCCCAAGATATAGAAAATGGTTTTATGGCGGATATATTTAGAAAGTTTTTAATAAAGGGTAAAGTAGGTATATATTCTGAACTTAAGGAGCACTAGTACAATTTGGTTCAGTTAAAACTAATAGAGCTATTTGACACAAGTATTATATTTGTAAAATGCTCCTATAATGCTAAAGATATAAAAAACGAAGATGAAGCCTTAAAACAAATTCATAAGTACCATATATGCGAAATAATGCATGCAGGTATAGAAGAGTATTGTGAAGGCCTTAAGAAATACATATACATAAAATACTTGAAACTGTTAATAGAAAAATATATTAATAACTATGATTTATGCATTCGTTCTAAATATGACAGAAAACCAATCAAACCTATATACTATATATATACCTACACTTATTCCAAACAAAATTGTATTACTTTTATTGATAAACTTTTTAAACACGCAAAAGCATTTCATTTGGAAAACAAATATAACTTAGGTTAGGTTAGGTTAGGGGGGCATGGGCTTATGTACACAGGGCAAAGTTGCTGACTGCACCCAACCTGGAAGGATGCCAGCGCGATCCCTGCTTGTCCATAAGTCAAGTTGACATACAGCCTCCTCGTGGCGCCCCTGGATAGCCATCACAACAACCGTTGTGTGGTGAACTAATGTATGCAGCGATCCCCCTCTGCCCGAGGGTCAAATAATGGGCCTGGCCTACCAGTTGTAGGTTGTGCGTGAGGTTAACTCCCTCACCACATAAAAAAAACAACAGTTATGAACCGACAACAGGCCTCGGACATGGACGGATTCAAAGTTGACGACCCCAGCAAACGATTAAAGGACAATGATTTTCGGTTCTGCACGTGGAATGTGAGGTCTCTGAATAGACCACGTGCAGCCGATGAACTCGCGGAGGCCCTGGACTGCTACCATATGAAAAGCTGAGGGTGCTGTCATCTGCGAAGGAGTGGATTGGATTAGAAGTGGCAGACAGGAGATCATTTATAAAAATGAGAAAGAGTGTCGGAGACAGAACAGAGCCTTGGGGGACACCAGCATTTATTTTGTGGATATCAGACTTGAACCCATCCAAAACAACTTGGATTGAACGGTTCGAAAGGTAGTTTCTAATCCACAGAAGCAGAGATTCATCAACACCATAAGCACGCATTTTCGACAAAAGAGCTTGATGCCAAACTCTGTCAAATGCTTTAGAAATATCAAGCGCAACTATCTTGCTTTCGCCTGCATTGTGCAAAGATTGGTTCCACTTTTCGGTGAGATAAGCTATCAAATCACCAGTGGACCTGTTGCTGCGGAAGCCATACTGTCGGTCATTAAGAAGCTTCTGCGATTCAAGATATTTCAAAAGCTGACGATTTGTCAGCGTTTCCATGACCTTAGAAAGAAGGGACGTAAGTGCTATGGGTCGGTACGAGATGGGTGACGAAGATTCGCCCTTTTTAGGGACGGGCTGGACAAATGCTGTTTTCCATCTACTCGGAAAGAGACCTGAAGAGTAGGATAGATGAAAAAACTTACGCAGTGGTTTTGCCAGCGAAGAAGAACACCTCTTCAGAAGTATTGGGGGAATACCATCCGGGCCAGCGGATTTGTGCACGTCGAGATCTTTAAGTACTCTTGCAACTGTACGAGTGCGGAAGTGAATTTGTCCCATGGTAAAACCAACGCTCTCGAGTACAGGTGGGGACAAGTTACAATCTGGCAGTGTTGAGCTGGCTGCAAAATGCGCCGCAAGCAGATTGGCTTTGTCCAAAGAGCTGACAGCTGGGATGTCATTGTAAATGAGCGTGGGAATTGATGACGAGGTGGAATTCTTTATGTTTTTCACAAATGACCAAAAGTTTTTGCTACCCTTGGGACATTGTAGCACTTTTTGCCTCAACTTTTGTTCATGGGAGAATTTCACACGTCGGATTATTGCATTGCAGTCATTTCTGGCCCGTTTAAACTTATTCCGGTTTTCCTCAGTAGGGTTGGCTTTGTATAACCGGAAATTCAACTCTCTTATTCTGATAGCCTCTTTGCAGCTCGAGTCATACCATGCATTTGGTCTGGGTTTGATACACTTCACTCTATGCGGAATGAAGGATCTCATACCCAGCTGAAGAATGTTTGTGATCATATCAGCAGCGGCATCCACGTCACTATCGAGGAAGCATAGTGACCAGTTAAAATTCCTAAAGAAGTTGTTGAGTCCGCTCCAATTGGCTTTCTCGTATAGCCATACTGTTCTTTTCGGAATTTGTTCTCTAACTGTTTGTGGCGAAAACGAGAAATTAGCTGATACGACGCAGTGGTCTGACGAGCCTAGAGGCGACGATATGTCAACAGAATATTTATCAGGATGAGAGGTGAGAAACAGGTCCAGTGTGTTGGCGGAATGATCTGCAATGTCAGGTATTCGTGTGGGCTCATTTACAAGCTGGGTCAGATTGTTTACCTCAGCAAAGATTTCAACGTACCTTCCTTCGGGTGTTGCCTGGCCTGAATGTCGAAGCCAATTAGAATTGTGTACATTGAAATCGCCCGCAATGGCAATTTCAGTGTGAGGATATAGGGAAACATTTTTAAGATGGAATCGGATAGCGCATCAAATTCGTTAAAAGTCGAATTGCTATCCAAGTTTGGACTTCTATAAATAAAGCAGTAGTGGATTAAATGCTTACGGACATGGAATTTTAACCACAGAAAATTGAATTCCGGATTGGAACAGAGGCCGTATTGTGGTTGAAGTTGGTAAGCTACATCACTACGCACGTAGATGGTGAGGCCACGGTGTAAAAAGAAGAGCGGCACTAAGCTATATCCAGGCAGGATCAAATCCGATAAGTCGGTATTTTCACCTACTTGTGTTTCACTTAGCGCCAAGACGGCTGGTTTATAGCGGGATAAATGGACGTACACAGCAAAGAGATTCGTTCTAAGACCGCGAACATTACTCACATCAACTCTAAAATTTCCCATAGATTACAAGACGGAGATACCAAAAACCAAACTCTGACTAGATAGGCAAGCTGAGATTAGAAGTGTAGATTTAAAATTAGCTTCCCAACAACAACCAATGTACGTGTAGGTGTTATGACTAAATTCGGGAACATCAGCCTGATTTGCGCACACGCCCCGACGGAGGAGAAGGATGACGATAGTAAGGATGATCTCCTAGAAAGAACATACGATCGATGCCCCAGCTATGACACCAATATCGTTCTAGGAGATTTCAACGCACAGCTGGGCAAGGAAGAAATCCTTGCTAGAGTCATTGGAAAACACAGCCTGCACGACAAAACATCCGGAAACGGACTCAGGCTCGTAGATTTCGCCTTGGGGCGTAACCTCTCTGTGATGAGCATGCGGTTCCCACACCTCGACATCCACAAGGAGACCTGGCGGTCTCCTGATCAATCAACCGTCATCCAGATTGATCACATTGCGATCGACGTCAGACACTCGTCCAATATTCTCGATGTCCGAACGTTCCGAGGAGCCAACATCGACTCGGACCATTTCCTTGTTGTAGCCAAGGTAAGGATGAGGATATCGAGAGAAGTACGGAGTCGAGAAAGAACACTACGGTTTGACGTCAGAAAGCTACAATCGCAATCGACCGATAGAAACTTTGCCGACCGAGTCTCCCTGAAACTCTCTGAAAGTTCGACGCTGCCTGCACATTCTATAGAAGAAGAATGGAAACGTTGTCAAAAAGCCATCAAAGAAGCTGCCACTGAAGTGCTGGGTTTCACGACACCACCCAGAAGGAACCCATGGTTTGACGACGAGTGCAGGCAGGTACATGCAGCCAAGCAGGAGGCCTACAAGGCAACGCTGCATCGAACAACGAAAGCTGTTCGTGAGCTCTACGAACAAAAAAGAAGGGAGAGCACCGGCTTCTCAGAAAGAAAAAGAAAGGGCATGAGAAGCGCGCGGTCGTGGAGATGGAGAGGTGTTACGACAGGAAGAAGGTCCGAAAGTTTTACCAAAAGGTAAAACAAGTATCAGGAAGATACATACCTCGGACCGAAGCCTGCAGGGACGAAAATGGACAACTAGTGGTAGAATCGCAGTCGATGCTGAGAATTCGGAAAAATCATTTTTGTAGACTGTTAAACGGCGATGACGACACGAATTCCGCTGTCAGGCAGAATGTTTCACTCAATTTGGACGATGATGAACACGAATTCCGTCCCCCCGATTTAGACGAAGTTAAGATAGCGATATCTAGAGCTGGAGCGGACGGAATGTCCGCGGAATTGTTTAAGGCAGCTGGAGATGACCTGGTTGGGCGCATGCACCAGCTCATCTGTAAGATATGGTCGGAGGAAAGCATGCCCGATGAGTGGAATCTCAGCGTCGTTTGTCCTGTCCACAAGAAAGGAGACCCCTTTGACTGCGCCAACTATAGAGGGATTAGCCTCCTTAACATCGCTTATAAGATACTCTCTGCCGTTTTGTGTGAACGCCTGAAATCCTTTGTCAACAACCTGATAGGTCCTTATCAGTGCGGTTTCAGGCCAGAAAAGTCCACAATAGACCAAATATTTAAACTCCGGCAGATCCTGGAAAAGACTCTAGAGATGCAGATCGACACCCACCACCTATTTGTCGATTTCAAGGCCGCATATGGCAGCGTGCATAGAGACGAGCTATACAACGCCATGTCTAGTTTTGACATTCATGCCAAACTCGTCAGGCTGTGCAGGATGACGATGGAGAACTCTCGCTGCTCCATCAAGGTCGCTAACGAACTCACCGAGACCTTCAATGTCAAAAAAGGTTTTAGGCAAGGCGACACGCTGTCATGTGACTTCTTTAACATCATACTTGAGAAGATCGTGCGAAACTCAACGTAAACACCCGAGGCACGATCTTCCAAAAGTCCGTTCAATTGCTTGATTACGCGGACGACATTGACGTGATTGGACGAACACAGCAAGCCGTCAATGAGGCGTTTGCTGATATTGAAGCGAAAGCGGCTAAAATGGGTCTAGCGGTAAACCAGGGCAAAACAAAGTTCATGCTATCATCACGGAAGGACGCACAACATCGACGTCTCGGACAGAGCGTCATATTGGGCAGCAGAAACTTTGAGGTAGTCAAGGACTTCGTCTACCTAGGCTCCGGAGTAAATAGGGACAACAACTCCAGTACCGAGATCAAGCGCAGAATTACACTTGTCAATCGCTGTTTCTTTGGGCTCAAGAGGCAATTGAGTAACAGAGCCATCTCTCGAAACACCAAATTGACCCTGTATAAAACCCTGATCATCCCAGTCCTGCTCTATGGCGCAGAGACATGGACGCTATTGAAAGCGGATGAAGGAGCTCTTGGTTGTTTTGAGGGAAAAGTTCTGCGTACGATCTTTGGTCCTGTTTGCGTTGATGGCGTTTGGAGGAGAAGGTTCAACCAGGAACTATACGGGCTTTACAGCGGCATGCACCTAGTTAAGCGTCTTCGGATCCAACGCTTAAGATGGCTAGGTCATGTAGAGCGGATGGACACCACAGCTCCGGCCCGAAGAGTCTTCGAAACCGAGCCATTGGGACAGCGCAAAAGAGGACGTCCTCGCACTAGATGGCGCACACAAGTGGAAGCTTGCTGAGTGATGGCCAGATTTATTTTGTTTTACGGCAGGTGGTGCCTTCTAGCCATTTGTCATTAGTGGGTTTGATTGTGTGGATCTTAAGAAGATGGTAAGCTGTAGCGATCGGCATGGAAGGTGGTAGCCCTGCTAATGATGGTGATGAGGTTGTACCAGACCTAGCGAGTTCACCGGCTTTGCAGTTTCCTGGTATGTCGCAGTGTCCTGGCACTCATGATGGATCTTTTAAGTAGAACATGACACTGTCCAGGGATTTTATGGCGGCCTGACTATCGGAACAGATTGTGATATCCCTTTTTGCTACCACGTTGTTTTTGAGCCAAGACAGAGCTTCTTTAATCGCAATGGTTTCTGCCTGAAAAACGCTACAGTGATCAGGGAGCTTCACGGAGATAGCAATGTTGAGGTCTTGAGAATAGACACCCCCATCTACTCCTTCTGTTGTCTTTGATCCATCTGTGAAAATGCGCAGAGGATCTTTCAGCGTTTGTCTGTCTGATATCCAGTCCGATCTGGAAGGAATGCTGATTGAGAATTTCTTCTCGAAGATGGCCTGGGGTAGTAGGCGGCCGGTGTCGCTAGGAAGGAAATTGAATTCCTTGAAAATGGTTGAGTTCGGACCACAATTGAAGTGTTTTGAGTCTCGTGGCAGTGCTTGCTGCTGCTTGTTTCCCGAATATTTCCAGAGGTGGGAGATGGAGGAGAATATTCAGTGCGTCTGACGGAGTACTTCTCAGTGCCCCGCTGATACACAGGCAGGCTAGTCTTTGTACTCGATTGAGTTCAGTTTATAGCCTTGTTTAGTGCTGTCCACCAAACTGAGACACCATACAAAAGTGACGGTCTGACTGTACAGGTGTAAATCCAGTGAGCAATGCCTGGTTGTAGGCTCTATTTCCTTCAAATGGCTTTTTTGCAGCTAAAAAGTGCAGAAGAGGCTTTTTTTGAGCCTTTCCTGGATATTGAGCTTCCAATTTAGCTTACTGTCGAGAAAGAGACCCAGAAATTTCGCACTGGTGGTTAGCTGTAATGTAGTGCCGCAAAGCAGTGGGGGGTCACACTGGTGGACTTTGTATCTTCTGGTGAAGAGTGCGATATCCGTTTTTGTGTGTTGACGCCGATCCGCATGTTTGTGTCCATGCTTCTAGATGGCGAAGGCATTCTGCATTATGTCTCTTAGAGTAGAGACGAATTTGCCGGATGCCGCTGTGGCAATATCATCCGCATAGGCAATAACTTTGCAACCTACCTCTTCCAGTATTAGTAGCAGTTCATTTACCGCTACGTTCTAAAGAAGGGGTGAGAGAACACCTCTTTATGGGGTGCCCCTATTAACTCCTGTATGGATCTTAGCGTCTCCTATTTGAGAGTATATTACCCTGCTGGAGCCACAAGGGGCTTTCCGATCCCGAGGATGCTAAGCGCAAGTTAAGTTGCTTACGGTTTGATATTGTTAAAGGCACCCTCGATGTCGAGAAAAGTCACAAGTGTGTATTCTTTGAACTCGAGAGATTTTTCGATGGTGCCTATCAGAGAGTGGAGGGCTGTTTCTACAGACTTGCCCTTGTTGTAGGCATTTTGTGCAGGTGAGATTCTGTATGATGGGATAGCTTGCCTGATATATTGGTCTATAAGTTTCTCCTGGGTTTTCAAGAGAAATGAGAAGAGACTTATTGGCCTGAGGTCCGTCGGTTTGGCATGGGAGTATTTACCCTTCTTCTTCTTGTGGCGCTACAGTCCGGGGTGAACCTGGGTCTCGGTCAACAATCCTCTCCAGCTGGCACGATCTTTAGCCAGCAGCCTCCAAATTCGCACTTCAAGTTGGTTGAGGTCCTTCCCCACTTGAGTGCGCCATCGGGTTCGTGGTCCTTCTCTATTGCGTTGTCCCACTGGTTCGGAGTCGAAGACTCTTCGGGCTAGAGCAGTGCTGTCCATGCGCTCAACATGGCCTAGCCATCTTAGGCGTTGAATTCGTAGACGCCTGACTAGACTCATATCGCTGTACAGCCCGTACAGTTCGTGGTTGAATCTCCTTCTCCAAGAACCTTCAACGCAAACAGGACCGAAGATTGAACGCAGAACTTTTCTCTCGAAGAGACCAAGTGCGTCTGCATCCCCTCTTGAGATAGTCCAAGCTTCCGCGCCATACAGCAGGACAGGGATAATCAAGGTCTTTTATAATGTGAACTTGGTCTTTCGGGAGAGGCCTCTGCTACTCAATTGCCACTTGAGCCCAAAGCAACAGCGGTTGGCAGGAGTTATTCTGCGTTTAATCTCGATACTGATGTTGTTCGTACTATTAACTTGAGAGCCAAGGTAGATGAAGTGCTATACTACCTCGAAGTTGTAGCTGCCTACGGTGACGTTCTGACCGAGTCGTCGATGTTGTGTGTCCTTTCTCGATGACAGCATATACTTTCTTTTGCGCTCATTCACCACTTAACCCATTTTTGCCGCCTCTGTTTCAATACAAGCAAACGCTTCATTGACGGCTCGTTGAGTTCGGCCAATCACGTCAATATCGTCCGCGTATGCTAGCAATTGAACAGACATTTGGAAGATCGTGCCTATAGTATTGGCGTGTGAGTTTTGCACGACCTTCTCAAGTACAATGTTGAAAAAATCACATGACGCGCGTTGCCTTGCCTAAAACATTTTTTAACATTGAAGGTCACGGTGAGTTCGCTACCGACCTTGATGGAGCATTGTGATTTCTCCATCGTCATCCTGCACAATCTGACGAGTTTGGCAGGAATATCAAAACTAGACATGGCGTTGTATAGCTCGTCTCTATGCACACTGTCATATGCGGCCTTAAAGTCGACAAATAATTGGTGGGTGTCGATCTGCATCTCTTGGGTTTTTTCAAGGATCTGCCGTAATGTGAAAATTTTATCAATAGTGAACTTCCCAGGCCTGAAACCACACTGATAATGACCTATCATATTGTTGACGAATGGTTTCAGGCGCTCACACAGAACGGCAGAGAAGATTTTGTAGGCGATGTTAAGGAGACTTATCCCCCGATAGGCGGTATTGGTGTCCTCTTCGCCGTTAAACAGTCTGCAGAAGTGATCCTTCCAGATTCTCAGTATCGACTGCGACTCTACTACAAGTTGTCCCTCTTCGTTCCGACAGGCTTCTGTCCGATGTTTGTACCCTTTGGATAGTTGTTTCACCCGCTGGTAAAACTTTCGGACATTATTTCTGCCGTACCACCTCTCCATTTCCTCGATCGCGCGATTCTCATGCTCCTTCTTTTTCTTTTTGAGAAGCCGGTGCTCTTAGAGCTCCCGAACCGCTCTCGTCCTTCTATCCAGCGTCGCCTTATATGCTGCTAGCTTCGCTGAATGCGCTGCCGACACTCATTGTCAACAATCGATATCCGAGTTCTGACCTTGGCTACAACAAGGTAATGATCCTAGTACCTCGGAACGTTCGAACATCGAAGACACTGGAGGAGTGTCTGACGTCGATCACAATGTGATCAATCTGGTTGGCGGTTGATGAGGTGAGGGAAGCGCGTGCTGGATACAGCTGGCCCCGTCACAACGTCACGGCTGAGTCCATTGTCGGACGTGTTGTTGTGTAGCCTGTGTTTTCCGACGACACTAGCAAAGATTTCTTCCTCTCCCAGCTTTGCATTAAAATCTCCTAGAACGATCTTTGTGTCGTAGCTGGGGCATTGATCGTATGTTCTTTCTAGGAGATCATCGAAGTCATCCTTGCTATCATCGTCTTTGTCCTCCGTTGGGGCGTAGGCGCAAATGAGGCTGATGTTGCCGAATGTTGCCTTGATGCGGATTGTTGTGAGGCGTCCGCCTGTATCTAAAGCTTTAGATTTCTTGCCTAAGTCTGCCTCGTACAACAAAACCGCGTCCAAACAAGCGCTACCTTCCCTCTTTGTAGCAATCGTTGTAATATATGTCGCAGTTTTTCATCCTCTTTTTGCCCGGCCCATCCCATCGCACCTTCTGGATGGCGGTGATGTCTGTATTTCAACTTGACCTGTGCATTTACAGGGATCGTTGCTGGCATCTCACCATGTTGAGAGTAATCAACAACTTTGCCCTGGATGCACAGGCCCGTGCCCTCCGGTAGTATTTACCCGCTTTGGGAATAAACATTACTTTGACTGGGGACATGACTGAGACTCATGCAGACTTTGAATATGTTGAGAATCCAAGGCATGGTGAGGTCTGCTCTTCTTTGAAGCTCCGGAGGGATGATGCCGTCAGGTCCCGCTGACTTGAAGGGTTTGAAGCTTGTCAGTACCCACATAATAGTAGTGTGGCTGACATTTATAAGACCACATATAGTTTTTGGAAGAGATACGATTTCCTAATTGGCTCTAATCGAGAAGTTGCCCGGAAGGTGCGTATCGACAAGGAGACTTAGGGTTGAAGTCTAGGTTTCAGGTTCAGGTTTTTGTAGGAAGCTAGGTTATTTAGCGGATGATGCTAGAATCTTTCTTAGCCTGGAAGCCTCGGAGACTTCTTCGATTTTACCACAATAAAGTTTCCAAGAGGTTTGTTGGGCCTTCGTCAATTCAGTTTTAGGGGTACTGAGGTGTTCCTTATAGGAGTCCCAGTCCTTAGCATCATGAGATCCCTTCGCCTTGTTAAAGAGCTTCCTACAACTATTGCGCAGATGGTCTATTTCATGGTTCCACCAGGGAGGTTCAGACTTGCCTCTTTGCCTGCTGATTGGACATGACATTGCCATTGCGTTGTTGAGAGTTCTTGTGAGGTTGTCCACTGAATGGTCGAGATCAATGGGGTTGCTCGGTACTCGACATTGTTGCCGCAACAATCTCTATATCTGTCCCAGTTGCTTCTTTCAGGATTTCTAAAGACTCTTTGGGATGGAGGGGGAACTCGTTATGCTGAACTATATAGCGTTGATCAGAGAAAGAGTGATCAGATGAAATCCTCCAATTGCTGATTCTATCCGCTATATACACGAGTGTATGGTGTAGGACTTCCTGTCTGTTCCTAGTTACGAAGGTGGGTGTATTACCTTGGTTACACAAATCTAACCTGCTAATGACAAGGTAGTTAAAAAGGTACTCACCTCTTTCGTTGATGTCCGTGGTTCCCCATATTGTGTGATGGGCGTTTGCATCACAGCCTAGGATTAGCGCGGTTTTTGTTCTTTCCGCCTCAGCAATCGTCATAGGCCATGTAGGAGGAGACTAGCCATAATTTGGTTTTGCCTGCCTCCAGGCATACAGTGAATGAGTCTCGATCGCTAAGGTGGGAGAGAATATGGGTATTCAAAGACCTCCTTGTAAGTATGAAAGCTCTTGGTTTACTTTCATTCCTTACAAAATTGAGGTTGAATTGTTGAGTCCTGAGTCCACGAACTATGTCGTTGACTACCCAGGGCTCCTGGGCCACCACGATATCATCTCCGAAGGTGTGGTGAAGATTAATCTGTGTCACCCGGAGCATAGGAGTATGGTAACGTGTCCATTTCTATTCCAGACACAATCTCCACCACTGTCAAATTGGTCTCACTGTCGGTGTCTGACTCCAGAAGAAAGTCTTCTCGACTATTGGGCGGGATGCTGGTTAGCTCTAGGTCAGAGAGGCCGATATTGTCAGCTTCCTCCTCCTCCACCTCCTTCGGTTCCATATTGGCTACGGGGTTCCCCTCTCGATAGAGCCTGAAATCCATCCTTTCTGTACACCCCGAGGGTGATCGTCCCAAAGCCGTAGTGAATGACACCCTCTGACTTGGCAAGTGGAGCACCGGTCTCTTTTTTGTTTTTCTTTATAGAAGTTAGAGTTCAACATTAGTCATACGAGTAGGTGAGAATGGGAAGATCCGGCTGTGCAGAGATCAACATTGCACAGCTAAGGCAGGAATTAATCTGGGAGTGTGCCAGATAATCCGTTCGCGACTGAGCTATTTTTCTTTGATCCAGCCCACCGGAGATGGAATGGAGAGATAGGATGTCGTGGGAGGGAGAGAAGAGATGGTTACATCTTAGCTTCGGGTCTCCTCATAGAGAATAAATTCCATTGAGTTGACTTTACTAAGCCTTCGCACCTCGTCAATGTGTGTAACCACGCGAACTTAACACTCATTGAAACAATAAGATTATTTATTTCAATTGGAGGTAAACCTACAAAGTGCATATCGGATAATGTATTCAACACTACAAATATAAAAGATTTTTTCAAACAAGAAAGAATAGAGGTACACTATACAAAACCAAACAGTTGCACCGGAAATGCAGATGTAGAGAGACTTCACAATGCAATAAGTGAGAAATTTAGAGTATTTGAAGCTATAAAATCCAATCTTGCAATGCAAGAAAAGTTGTATAAATGCATCGAATTTTATAAGAAATCTATACATTCTGGAACTAAATGTAGGCTAATAGACGTTTTAGATGGAAAGGTCGATATACAAAGATTAGCGAACTTAATTAAGGAAAGTAACATACAATTAATAGAAAAGGCAAATAGGAATAGGGAGCATTTTACTAAAAGAGGATCAGAAGGTTATGTTTAAAATTACCAGGCATTGAGGCATACAATCAACCTAGGTATTGGAAGTTAAACTTAGAAAATATTCATCCTATAAATATTAAACGTCGATCAAATTCACACAACTTAATAGAAAAGAGTAAAAATCAAGTTTTTATTAACGACAACTAATAGTATTTTTGTAATGCTAAAACGGATAATTGAAAATGATAGGACTGATATTTTAAAACAGTTCGACAATGTTAAAACCGATCACAAATTAGAATAATCAAAGACAATGTTGAACAAATTCAAAACAATATAGCTTTAAGAAGGCTCTTAATAATGGGCAATAACATATTAACTAAGGATGAGATATTAAGATACGATATTGATTTTGAAAAATTAAAGAACATTGCACTTTGTACGGCCAAATATAAAAGTAATACAATTAAAATCATCTTTGCAATTAAAATACCCAAGGAGATTATAGTAACCCAAAAATTCCTTATCACTATCTCAGTAAAGAAAATTATAAAAAAATAATTATGGAAGACGAAGAAGATTGATTTAAAGAAATCTAACTTATGTATATATAGTCAAAATTGTATAAAAATTAAGGATCTTAAAATGGAATTTATTGAAATTAAAGAAGGTTTAGTATTACTAACGAATTATAAAAATATTACTTTAAATAGTTCTTGTAATAGGAGAATTGTTCGATTAAATGGAAACTATTTGTTAAATTATAATGATTGTGAATTAGTAATTGGAAATTAATCATTTAGCAATAGAAATGAAATGTTTGAATCTAATGAAATCGACCTCGATCAAATTAAGGATCAAGTCACTTTCAATGAAATTGTACTTAGTGAAATAGAAAATATAAAACATATAAATGAATTATAGTATGAGGGAAAAAATCATTTAGTATTAAATTTATGCATAAAAATTATTGTATTATTCCTCATTATAGCATTAACCATATAAATTTTTATAAAAACCAACAAGTTAGGAAAAGTAATTAATAAAACTCAGCAGAGTTTTAATCCTAAAGGGGAAGTAGTTATGTCAGTGCCAACAACCGCATCAACACCAGTCAGCAGTTCACCAGATGTCCAACGACCTGATTTAAGTTCAGCAGTAATGATTAAATCAGCGTCTATGGCGAAAATCGGTATCGACTGGAAGCGGCGATAGATAATCAGCAAATTTTTTATATTCACTGTCACATTGTCAGGTATGTTGCATAAAAAGAAACACAATCAGTGTACTGAGGGAAAAAGACAAATAAACATCGATTAAGAAAAATTAATTTAAGATTTAAAAGTTTTATTCAATTTTGCTTTTCTCGCGTTACTATTTGTTTCATATTTTTTATTGTTCCGGATTTACCAGAGCTCCAAAAAGAACTGAACTTATACCTAACAATATTAAGTACCTTAACCTTTCAGAGGAGTTGAAAGTGCTGAGGTGTTGTTCTTCGGTTTTCCTATTGCGCGTGGACTGCTTAACGAAACTTCTGCTGCACGTGGAAGGCAAGTTGACTCCATTTATTGTTAGGTGGTGTTTTTCATCGGCCTTGTTTACCGGAACTTCTACTGCGTGTGACTGGTAAATTGCTGAGTAGACAAAACTGCTGCCGGAAAACTGATGCACCGGCGAAACTGCTACTGCGCGTTGATGGTGACTAATATGGCTCTTGATTTAACCCGGGTTATACCCAATTCTGCATTTTACCGGGTGCCCGGGATTTATTTTTTATATTAACTAAGTCTCCTTTTAATTTCAAACTTTGTAGTATCAAATCTGAGACAATATTACTTTTCTGAATTGTATTCAAGATTTTTATATGTTTCATTAATTATTAGTTGTCTTTCATTATTCTCTGTTAAATTGTTAATGCCACCTTCCGCGCTGTTTCGTAATGTTTTCGTCAACAACTCTCCTTGCACGTTCTGGTCCATATTAATTCCATGTATAAGTCGGAAGTGATCGTTCTGTACTTTCGCAATATTTTTCGTTATATTTCGTCCAATATCTGCACTTCTGCATATGATATTGCTATAAGCACTCTGAAATTAAGAGAATGCGAAAGAAAACAAAAAAAAAAAAAAAACATCTTGATGTTAAAACATGTACTTGTTTACCTTCTCTAACGACCTTTGTTCCAAGGTCTTTTTCAATTACCTTCCGGACGAATAGCTTTGTAAATTTATTCCCTATACGTTTATTAGTTTTAACAAACAAAGGGTGATTTTTTAAAAGCTATAGGAACGGTTTTAAAAAAAACACATAAAATTCAGAAAAAATTTATGAAATCTTAATTTGAATCGATAGTACGGTCCATATAATTTAATGTTTGAAGATTTTTTCATGCAAATGTTGACCTTGACTGCGCCTCGAATGGTTCATCCGCTTAATCCAATTTTTTCCAACATTTCGGCCGGTATCTCACGAATAAATGCTTCAATGTTGTCTTCCAATGCGTCAATTGAAGGGCTTGCTTAGAGAACAAAAACCTCACAATTTGGGAGTCAGCATGCTCTGGTGAGGCAGTTGTAACTTCTGCCACATCACAGTAGTATGCCAGATAATCTTTATAAAAGAAAACACATTTTCCTATTTGTTTGCGAATAGGGAGTAGGTACGTAAAGATACCTCAACCATATATACTAGGTGTACCGGTATGAAATGTTTTTTTTTTGTTTTTTTGAAAATAAAATACTAATTATTAATGGGAAAGTAAAAACGGTCAGGAATTGTTTGTTTTGCAACATTTAACATTACTGCCATTTGCTTTTGACTCAAAGTGTCATCTCCATCCAATATCGTTTGCAATTCGGCGTCTTCAAACTTTTTTGGTGGTCTTCCACGTCCTTCATTTCTCACATCAAAATCATTATTTCTGAACCGTTGAAACCATCTTTTGCATGTTGCTTCTGATAGAGCATGATCACCATATGCCTCGACAAGCGTTCGGTGCGACTCTGCAGCACTTTTCTTCAAATGAAAACAAAAAATTAATGCTTTGCACAAATCATCACTTTCTGGTACAAAATTCTACATTTTTAACACGATGAAAAAATATGATTTTGTCTGTTCAATGACAATGTATACTAAATATTTTTCACAGATATCATAGCAAACAAAAAAAAAAAGTAAGGGCTTGTTCACAACAAATGTTCCCTACCGAGACATTTGTATCTTGACGCTCACTTTATACTGGTACACCTGGTAAATGTACATACAATCGATTTGTTTTTAGCAGCGGTATTACGTAGGATGCTTTTTAGTGTCCTGAGTCCGTTGTTGATCCTTAAATTCCATGTTTTATAATTATTTTAGCTTAACTAAAACTGAAATATATTTTCCTCATAAAAATTGTATATTCACATATGTGTTCTGAAAATATACACACATATAGATAGGTATGTGTATTCAGGTTGAGACATTTTTGTGATTAAAGTACCCAAAAAAGCGGTTTGTGATTAAAGTACCCAAAAAAGCGAAAACACCCGGCTAGTAATTTATATCATAAAACAATACAAGTAATAAAGCAATTGTTAACATGTTCTGTTTTAAATTTCAGTGCAAAGTTTGCAATCTTCCCGTTTATTACCGTCATGCTCCTGATTCGATCGTCACATTCATTTTAAAGAGGGCTTTGGTAAGGAGTAAAAGTGAAATACGTATAAATCCAGTGAAGAGAACGGCAAATGCGGCAGATGTGGCTGTAATCCCATCCCACAAAGTAATGGTTACACGTCATACTAAAAATATGGGTAAATTCAGCTCAGTCACTGTTTCAACCATAGATGAAGAAGAAGACGAAATTGAGGCGGTAAATCTGCAGCGATTTAAAGTTGTAATATGTTTACCCATAATATTTATTTCTTACAGAGGGAAATCGCAGACAGTTATGCTAACAATGCACGCATAATTGAAAAACAATTACTACGGAAAGGGGGCAAACTATCAGATGTAGGTATTAGAATGAAAATAAGTGATGAAATTCCTGCGAAGAAACCTAGAGGAACTCTTCTAGATATTTAGTAAATTAAAGTCAAATCAATGTTCATGTTTTGTTTCTTTGTCAAATAAAAAAGCTAAGGGGACAGAAGGTGTGTTTTCTTGTAGACTTGCAAATGTACTTATAAATTATAAGTGCATAAAAAACGATCTTCGGAACTTAAAAATTCATCATTAAAACAACACATATGATATTTAACATTTGTCTGCTTGTGAAAAATAGATAAATTGGCTTTTGAAAACAAATAATAGGCGTGTGTTTTTGAGTATATATACTCAGCTCAGTAGCACTTTAATACGCGAGACAACAACGAAAGAACTTACTGAGACCAAGTTGAAGTAACGAAGGTTATATTATGTTAAAAAAAATCGCTGGGATTAATGTTTTCCAACTTTGCAATTTTAACTAAAAACTACGCTGGTGTATTGGATTTAGCTTGAGGTTGCAACATTTATGGTCTGTGCGATAAAAAAAGTCCGCACCGGGGATATACAATTGGTCAACATATGAACTGCTTTGGTATCCATCCATTTTATAAATGTTACACCGCAAATCCATTTTATAAATGTTATACCGTTTGAACTAACGATATGAATGTCGGCTTTTGGCATACTTTTATCTAGTGGCAATGAATTCGGCACATTTCTTCAATTAGTGCGAACAGTACCACAGACTTAAGTGTTCTGCATCATCAGTTTATATTATGTTAAAATATTTATTAAATTCAATATATATATATATATTTATTTATTAGAGAACAAAGAAAAACTCAGCCACGCTGTTCAAAGGAAAGATCCAGAATGTATAAAACGAAGGAATGTGTCAAAAAGAAATACAACATGAATACGACATAAAGCGACATCTTTGTTACAAGTTGATTAAAATATTTGATGTTTGTATTGCCACATAGATGGAGATACGATGACAATCTTTAACACGCCCTCCCAATACAAACACCTCAAATTCTTCGTTTTGAGTTTTTGCACTTGTTGAATCCAAGTCCAATCAAGCACTTATCATGATTCACTTTAGGTAGTGGTTTCGTCATTTCATCCGCTATCATGTTTTGTGACGAAACATGTTCCAATATAAATTCTCCATTAGCAATCGACTCGCGTACAAAATGATGCTTGATGTCAATGTGTTTTGTTCGCGCATGGAAAACAGGATTATTCGTCAAACATTGAGCTCCTCGATTATCAACAAAGATTGTGACATCTGCACAATCAGACAATGACAGCTCATATAAAATGCTACGCAAATATATTGCCTCTTTCGCTGCCTCTGCCAGACTGACGTATTCTGCCTATTGTCTGATCTATTGTGCAACCACCCCAGTCAGCATCAGTGTATCCAAATAGCGGCTTGTCGGTTTTTGTAAACACCAATCCAATCTCCGTAGTACCAGCAAGATATCTCAGAAGCCGTTAATTCACAAGCCAGTGACACCTCTTTGGATTATTGGTAAACTGCGCCAATCTAGAAACAGTATTCGCAATATCGGGACGTGTGGCAACTGATAGGTACATAAGGCCTCCAATTATCTCACGAAAGGGCCAATCCTCTTGCCAATCATCACCTTTCTCATCATCAAAGCGCGGATTTACTTCTAATGGCGTTGCAACAGGATTACAATTGTCCATTCCGTATTGCTTGAGAAATCCCAGTATATAACTTGTCTGAGTGTATGCTCCATACCTGAACAATGTCCCAGAAAGTGAAATACTAGAAGAAATGAAATCGCAAGGTGTGACTGAGGTTTTTAAATTTAAAAAATCAGATAATGGTTCTCAGCGTCCTACCGGCTTGATTTTGTTCACCTTCGATATTTTCCGACCACGCACCACTTAAAACATTGGATGGTACAACGCTAAAGTAAGGGAATACTTCCCTAATCCAATGCGTTGCAAAAATTGCCAACTCTTAGGGCACACCGCAAAAAGATGCAAAAACAATTCTTCTTGCGTTAATTGTAATCTTCCACCACATACACCTGAAGAATGCATCCGCACATTATGTGCAAACTGCGGGGATAACCATCCGGCTTCCTCTAAGTCTTGCCAACGGTACCAACAAGCGAAAGAAACGCTCAAAATAAAAACTACCCACAAATGCAGTATGGCGGAGGCTAAACAGATCTATAAGGAGCAAAACCCTCCTACATTCCTTCCAACAACCTACGCAACAGTTGCAAACAACGCTCAACCTAAAAAAAATTACGGCACCTTCACACACAAATAATCCTACTAAAAACCAATCAAAACAAGCAACCAAGACTCCAAATACTTCTCCCAATTTTACACCAATTCAATCTACGAACCCAACCAAACCCAACAATAGCACACAGGCTCCTCAAGAACACAATAAAATAATACACATACCTTCCTCCACAAGCACAGTCACGCATACTAGTAATTTAACTCCCATCCACCCCCACTTCTAGCATCCCTCACTCTAGCAACCTCATCCCAAACACTTCAGTCAACATTAAAAATCCAATCTCACAAACCACAGTTCCTAACAATAACATCGTCCTATCACCAATTTCAAACCTCACTCAAACATTTATGAAAAACAACAGCTATTTTATTAAACCACCAAAATCTGACAGTCATGACCCTGAACAATAAACCCAACCATTATTCACCAACCTGCTCCGCTGATCGGGAATCGAGCGATCTGAGTTCCTCTCGGAACTTGGGTGGCTCGATTTCAGATCAGCGGACCCACCCCCAAACTGACTCATTGTCCAACCCGCACCCTCAAATAAATATTCAAAACACCCACTCACGTCTGAAAGCCCCATTTAAGTTACTCCAATGGAATCTTAAGGGGTACTTCAATAATTATCACGAACTCGAACTCCTCATCAAAGAATTAAAACCATGTATCATATCTCTGCAAGAAACTCATTTAATGTATAACTCCCTACCTTTTTCACCACAACAATATTCAGGTTTTTTTCATAATTTGACCACAAACACCTCCTCTAAGCAGGGTATATCCATTCTTGTTCACAAATCGATACCACATAAGTTTATCACTATCCACTCAAATATAGCGGCAATAGCAATACAAATAGAACTAAAAATTAAGCTCACGGTTATATGTGTTTATATTCCGCCAGAGCAACAATTCTCACGCAATGACCTTGGTTGCATCTTAAGCGATATCAACACCCCAATTATCCTTACTGGCGATTTTAACTCATGGAGCCCTTCCTGGGGTTCTAACAAATCTAACACACATGGAAAAATAGTTGAAGAATTCATTACCAACTCTGGTCTTGCAATTCTTAATGACGGTCGTCCAACACATTTTTCAACACATAGAACATTCTCGCATGTGGACTTAACCCTCGTTTCACCATCTCTTATCCCAAATTCAACATGGTCCATCTCAGATTACCTGCACGGTAGTGATCACTTTCCCATCACCAAGACCATTGACCTTGGGCAAACCTTAAAAGCTTTTAAGTTACAAAAAAAATTCCTTTTGGATAGGGCAAATTGGGAACTGTATCAGTCAATTCTCTCAAGAGAAATCGCACAAAGACCAACTTCCCAGAACCTTAATCAAGAAGCTTCCATCCTGCAAAAGTCCATACGATCTGCCGCAAACATAGCTATCCCACAGTCTACCAACAAAACTTACAAGAAGGTTACTTCTTGGTGGAATAAAGATCCAAGCGATCTTCGCAAAAAGAAACAAGAAGCTTGGAAACTCTTCAGGAGACATCCCTCCGACTGTAACCTTATTTCCTATCGTAAAACTAACGCCCAATTTCGTAGGGCTGTCAAAACAGAAAAATTATTATGTTTTGAGAAGTTCACTTCAAACATTAACCCCAACTCTACGTCTAAAAAGCTCTGGTCTGACATAAAATGCCTCACAGGTAACTACGTTCAACACACAATCAAAATTATTAAAAACGAAACAGGGACTATTACAGATCCACAAGATATAGCAGAATTGTTTGCTAAAACATGGGAACTCTCAAGTAAGGATGTTAACTTTCACCTCACTTTCATCAGGGAAAAACACCTGGCACTCAATTCTCCAGCCCCACCTTATACCAACAACCCATCAGCGGCTCTAATTGAATGTCCTTTAAATATGACAGAATTAGAAATATGACAGAATTAGAAAGCTGCCTTCACCTGGTAAAAGGAGCAACACCTGGGTTTGACCGCATATCTTATGCCATGATTAAGAACGGTTCCATTACCTTTAAAAAAGGTTATTGTCTATATTTAACCAAATATTTGATCATGGCATAATTCCACATGCATGGAAAGTGGCTAGCATCATTCCTATTCCCAAACTGAACAAAGATAGCTCTGAGATTTCCGGGTACCGTCCCATATCCCTCCTACCGTGTACAAGGAAAGTCCTGGAAAAAATTATATCCAGACGATTGTTCTGGTTCCTTGAGAAAAACAATCTAACAGACTTCCGCCAAGTTGCTTTCAAAAAAGAGCGCGGCACTCTCGACGCCCTTCTCCACCTACACGAAGCCATCACATCATCTCTCTCGGCAAAAAAACACTTTTCAATCCTTTTGATTGATTTTGAAAGGGCTTTTGACCGAATTGGTATCCACGCGGTCATAAACCAACTGATCAAGTGGAAAATCGGGCCAAAAATGTTGAATTACATAAAATCATTCCTGAGCAACCGTTTCTTTCGCGTCAAGGTGAATGACACCTATTCTTCAATTCGCAGTTTAAAAAATGGCATCCCACAGGGATCGCCTCTATCCGTGGTCCTTTTTATTATTGCTTTTAACGAAATAAGCCCAATTATCACTCGTCATAAGGCAATACGTCACACATTGTATGCCGACGACTTGATAATCTTCTCAGATTGCAAAGACCTAAGGCTCCTTGCTTAAATTTTTACCAATACCCTCCAAGACCTGACAGAATGGGGACAATACTCGGGTTCAAAAATTTCCTTCCAAAAGTGTGAACTCTTACACATTTGTATAAAATATAGTTGCAATAACAACATCTCTATAGTATTAAACAATACCAATATTAATAATGTTAACTTTGCAAAAATTCTAGGAATTATATTCGACTCTAAGTATACCTTTAAAAACCATTGTATAAACTTAAAAAAGAGCCTAACTGCTAGGTTAAACCTTATAAAATATCTTTCGTCAAAAAATAGATTCTGTAATGTTAGCACCGTGATAAATGTCATAAAATCTGTTATTTTGTCTAAAATCGACTATGGTTTAGCTGTCTATGGTAAATGTTCTAAATCGTCCACTCAACTTATCACAACACCATATCATACAGCCGTCGGAAGCGCTATGAGGGCATTTCGTACAACTCCTATTCGGAACCTCCTGACAGACGCTGGTCTACCACTGCTTACTGAAAGTATTTATTGGCATACAACGGGTATAGTACAAAAAATAAATTGCTCTAGAAAGTCACCAATCCACGAAGATGTAAAACGTATCCTAAGTCGCAAAAAATTCCCTAAAATTCATTCGGCCCTAACATCCGCTATAATAGCCGCAAAAGACCTTGACATACCCATCGTCATCCATAAGTCAAATGCGAATTGCTATCCCCCTTGGAATCTATCAAAAGACACCATACACACAGACCTGTGCAAATATTCCACCTCTTCAACTGGTAATGAAGTTTTCAAAGCTATGTTTTCTGAATTAGAAAAACACTACACAGAACATAGATGGAACATAATATATACTGATGCTTCAAAAACAGAAGACGGAACAGCATTTGCCGTGATCGCAGAAGATCTAACACTAGTCTGTAAGGGCATCCTACCAGATTTCACCTCGATATATACAGCAGAAGCCTTTGCCATCCTCACAGCTATCGAAAAAGCAAAAAACAAAAAGACCATCGTCTTCACAGACAGCCTCTCCACCGCAACTGCTGTCAAGAACATCAACAATGGTAGTGAAATCATCGAAACCATCCGCGACAAACTCATTTCCCATAAAGGTAACTTAAAAATCGCATGGATTCCAGGCCACAAAGGTATCAAAGGAAATTAAATTGCAGACACTGAAGCAAAGTCAGCTCTTAAAGAATCACTTACTTCTTTTTATGCATACAGCAAAAAAGACCTGCAAAAATATTTATTTAAGTCATGGAAGTATAGAAGGAAGTCTAACTGCTTGAACTACAATCATATCTACACAAAATTCAACCCTGACGCTGAAAAAATTAATTACCCGATAGATATTTCACCACAAAAGATGAAAGTATATATTCGACTTCGAATGGGACATACCAACATAACCCACAAGCATCTCATTACCAAAGAACCACCCCCACTTTGCCACCTGTGTAACGAAAACCAAACGCTAACCATTAGTCATCTTATTACATGCAAACAAATTAACTTAGTAAGCAAAAATATCGTTCAACAAAATTTATCAGATCTCTTAACCCATGTAACTTTTGATAACATAAATAAAGTGTATATTTTGATGTCAGCACTCAGTCTAAAAAATCTTATATAACCCTATTACCTTTTTCAATTAGCCGAAGGTCCTAGCAGCCAGGCTAAAAAAAAATTGTTATTATTAATGTAATTTAGTTCATTATTAATAAAGTTGTAATAATAATAACTTGTCTGAGTGAGTTCAATTTTGTACTCACTTTGGTTAATTTCCAACCCAAGAAAAAATTTAGCAAGACCAAGCTCTTTTATTTCGAAATCTTCCAAGAGCTTATTCCTCACATCATGAACACATCCACGTACACAAGCACGAACAGCCAGCTTTCTCCACTACTTTTGTAAAATAAACATGGTTCATTTTTCGAAGGCTGCAATTTAGTGATGGGAACTATCGAATGAATTGCACTATCGATAGTTAGTAACTGAATGATTTCAACTATCGAATGAAGAGTGGGGGGGGGGGAGCTCCCGTTTTTTTCCTGAGGTTTCCTTAGGAGGCCTAATCCTCGATATATATAACTATCACAAAAAATAAATCAAAACCATCTTCCCCGTCTCTTACCCTAAGGGTGCTTTTTTCATGTGAGTTCCCTTTGCCTCTCACAACGAACTACAAAATCAAATACCATTCTTACCACTAAAACCATTCATTCGACTCTATAGTCCAAAGTCCAAACGAACGAAAAAACCATTCATTCAACTAAAACCATTTGAACATTTTTCCATCATACAAATGAACGAATTCGAACTCATCTCTTAACTGAGTCGAACTATCGGCTCGAACCAAACCATAGAACAATCTGTCATGCAAATATTTTGGCAATGTGTGTATGCATACACAAAATTCTCTCTCAGAGAAGCTGCCATGCCAACCATTTGACTCAGTCCAACCAGCCATACAAGGCCCCTCTTACACGAACTAAAATTGACAGCAAGCATTTCCATTTTTAGGCAGAAAGGTGAAACTTGCTGTCAAAATTCTTCTTCTTCTTTGTGTGTCGCTACAGTCCGGTGTGGACCTGGGCCTCAACCAAAATGCCTCTCCAACTAGCGCGATCCCTGGCTAACTGTCTCCAGTTTCGCACACCAAGTTGGTTGGGGTCCTTCTCCACTTGGGTGCGCCACCTTAAACGCGGGCGTCCTCTGTTGCGTTGCCCGACAGGTTCGGATTCGAAGATTCTTCGGGCCGGAGCTGCGGTGTCCATACGCTCTACATGACCTAGCCACCGTAGGCGTTGAATCCGTAGACGCCTGACTAGACTCATGTCGCTGTACAGCCCGTACAGTTCGTGATTGAATCTTCTCCTCCAGAACCCGTCAACACAAACAGGACCAAAGATCGTGCGTAGAACTTTTCTCTCAAAGAGACCAAGGACTTCTTCATCCGCTTTCGAGATTGTCCATGCCTCCGCGCCGTATAGCAGGACTGGGATGATCAGAGTCTTATATAGAGTCAACTTGGTTCTTCGAGAGAGGGCTCTATTACTCAATTGCCTCTTGAGCCCGAAGAAACAGCGGTTGGCAAGAGTTATCCTACGCTTGATCTCGGTACTGATGTTATTAGTACAGTTTACTCCGGAGCCGAGGTAAGTGAAGTCCTTGACTACCTCGAAGTTATAGCTGCCCATTGTGACGCTCTGTCCAAGACGTCGATGTTGTATGTCCTTCCGTGATGACAGCATGTACTTTGTTTTGCCCTCATTCACCGCCAGACCCATTTTAGCCGCTTCCGTCTCAATGTTAGCAAAAGCCTCACTGACAGCTCGCTGAGTTCTGCCAATGACGTCAATGTCATCGGCGTATGCTAACAATTGCACGGACTTCTGAAAGATCGTGCCTCTAGTGTTGTCGTGTGAGTTTCGCACGATCTTTTCCAGGACAATGTTAAAGAAATCACATGACAGCGCATCGCCTTGTCTAAAACCTTTTTTGACATTGAAGGTCTCGGTGAGTTCGTTACCGACCTTGATGGAGCAGCGAGAGTTCTCCATCGTCATCCTGCACAGCCTGACGAGTTTGGCAGGAATGTCAAAACTAGACATGGCGTTGTATAGCTCGTCTCTATGCACGCTGTCATATGCGGCCTTGAAATCGACGAACAGATGGTGAGTGTCGATTTGCATTTCTTGGGTCTTTTCCAGGATCTGCCGGAGTGTGATGATTTGGTCTGTTGTGGACTTTCCTGGCCTGAAGCCACACTGATATGGACCTATCAGATTAATAATGAATGGCTTCAGGCGGGTACACAAAACGGCAGAGAAGATCTTAAACGCGATGTTAAGAAGACTGATCCCTCGATAGTTGGCGCAGTTGAAGGGGTCTCCTTTCTTGTGGATCGGGCAAACGATACTGAGATTCCACTCGTCGGGCATGCTTTCCTCAGACCATATCTTGCAGATGAGCTGGTGCATGCGCCCAACCAGATCATCTCCAGCTGCCTTAAGTATTTCAGTGGGCAAACCGTCCGCTCCAGCAGCTTTGTTAGACTTCAGTCTTGTTATTGCTACATTGACCTCTCGCGTCTGTCATCGTCCAGATTGAGTGGAATATTCTGCCTGACAGCGGTATTTTGGTCCTCATCGCCGTTTAACAGTCTGCAGAAATGATCTTTCCAGATTCTCAGTATCGACTGCGACTCTACTACCAGATGTCCATCTCCATCCCGACAGGCTTCTGTCCGAAGTTTATATCCATTGGATAATTGTTTTACCCTTTGATAAAACTTTCGGACGTCATTCCTGCCATAACACCTCTCCATCTCCTCGACCGCGCGCTTCTAATGCTCTTTCTTTTTTCTTCTTCCGGTGCTGTTCCCTTCTCTTCTGTTCGTAGAGCTCACGAACAGCCCTCGTTGTTCGATGCAGCGTTGCCCTGTAGGCCTCCTGTTTGGCTGCATGTGCCTGCCTGCACTCGTCGTCAAACCATGGGTTCCTTCTAGGTAGTGTCGTAAAACCCAGCACATTAGTGGCAGCTTCTTTGATGGCTTCTTGACAACGACTCCATTCTTCTTCGATGGTTTGTGCAGGCGGCGTCGAACTTACAGAGAGTTTCTGGGAGACTCGGTCGGCAAAGATCCTGGCATTCCCCTGCGATTGTAGCTTTGCGACGTCAAACCGTGGTGTTCGTTCTCGACTCCGTTGTTCTCGTGATATCCTGATTCTTACCTTGCCTACAACAAGGAAATGGTCCGAGTCAACATTGGCTCCTCGGAAAGTTCGGACATCAAGAATGCTGGAGGAGTGTCTGACGTCGATCGCAACGTGATCAATCTGGTTGACGGTTGATTGATCTGGGGACCGCCATGTCCCTTTATGGATATTGAGGTGTGGGAACCGCGTGCTAGCAACAGAGAGGTTACGTCCCATGACAAAGTCCACAAGCCTTAGTCCGTTACTGGACGTGGTATCGTGTAGGCTGTGTTTCCCTATGACTTTAGTAAAGATTTTTTCTTTACCCAGCTTAGCATTGAAATCTCCTAGAACGATCTTGGTGTCAAAGCTGGGGCATTGATCGTATGTTCTTTCTAGGAGATCATAGAAGTCATCTTTGCAACTATCATCTTTGTCCTCTGCCGGGGCATGGGCGCATATCAGGCTGATGTTGCCGAATGTAGCCTTGATGCGGATTGTTATGAGGCGTTCGCTTTTACAGTCAAAGCTTAAGACTTTTTGCCTAAGCCTGCCTCGAGCAACAAATCCACATCCAAATAAGCGCCTCTCTCTGCTGCAATCACCATAGTAGATGTCGCAGTTCGCTGTCAAAATTAGCGTGTGTAAAAGTAAAAAAAGTAAAAACTATCGAATATTTTTTTCATTCAATTTGATGAATGAATGATTTTGGAGTATCGAATAAATGAATAGTTTGCAACTATCGAATAACTAGATAGTTTTTATTCGATAGTTCCCATCACTACTGCAATCCAAGGCTCAACAGTTTGTTGCTCAGCTTAATATACCACTGGCGTCCAGCTTGGCGTAATCCATACAGTGCCTTCCGCAGCCTACATGCATTGCCGCCATTACGTATGTACTCCATCATTTTCGCCGCTCGATTTCCTAAGTAAGATTTTTGGCCATGTTTGGCCAATATTCTTTCCAGCATCTCAGTTAACATTACAGGCAACCTCATGATCACTTCTTCATCCAATGATCCATTCAGGTATGCTGTTACCACGCCAAACTGCCAAATTTTAAGTCCCAATTGGACAGCTACAGTTAATAACATACGCAGAGTCTCCAGTCTTGCCACAGGAGCAAACGTTTGGTGATAGTTGACTAAATACTTCTGACTGTACCCCTTGGCCACAAGTCGAGCTTTGCGCCTCTCTACTTTGCCTTCCGGACCATGCTTGTTTGAAAGAACCCAACGACATCCAACAATATTTGTCCGATCGTTCTTTTCAATAATCTTCCAGGTGTCATTTTTGATAAGACTCAATACTTCAGACTCCATTGCATCTTTCCATTCATCGCACTCGTCGCTTTTCAAGGCATCCTCAACGCTGATTTCTGCTACACCAGCGAACGCAGTATAATCATCAGGGTCAGATTCAGTTCCATTTCTGCTCATCCCATCTTCATTTTGCCGTGCTGTCATTGTGTTATCCGAAACAGATTCTTCGAAACTTCAGCGAACGCAGTATAATCATCAGGGTCAGATTCAGTTCCATTTCTGCTCATCCCATCTTCATTTTGCCGTGCTGTCATTGTGTTATCCGAAACAGATTCTTCGGTCGCCCTCTGATTCCAGTGCGCAGTACCCGCGGTGTTTCTGGAGTTCTCTCCACTTTATCTTCAGATTTCTTCGTTAAGGCCGGTGCTACAGATTGATTTTCAGACACTGAAAAATTGGCCTTTAGTGGACATGGTGAAAACTCAACAGTCTTTGAATTACTTTCAACTATTTCAGTTTTTTCTGTCGGTGTTAACAACTCTTCCAAAACAACCGAATGCTGTGGACTGTCTTGAAACTCCTCCAAAAATCTCACATCCCGTACTTCCAGTATCTGACGTTTACTTGGGAACCATACCCGATAATCCTTTTTATTCCGAGGGTATCCCTCGAATACACCTTCCACCGATCTTTGTGTCAGTTTATCTTTATTAGGATCCTTATTCGAAGCAAAGACTTTTGAACCAAAAGATCTTACATCATCTAATTTTAATTGTTTTCCAGTCCATTTTTTCAAAAGGAATTTCGTTGCTTAAACTGCTGGTCGGGCATAGGTTTCGTACATGGCAGGCAGTCGCGACGACTTCTGTCTATCTGACGTTTACTTGGGAACCATACCCGATATTCCATTTTATTCCGAGGGTATCCCTCGAATACACCTTCCACCGATCTCTGTGTCAGTTTATCTTTATTAGGATCCTTATTCGAAGCAAAAACTTTTGAACCAAAAGATCTTACATCATCTAATTTTAATTGTTTTCCAGTCCATTTTTTCAAAAGGAATTTCGTTGCTTAAACTGCTGGTCGGGCATAGGTTTCGTACATGGCAGGCAGTCGCGACGACTTCGGACCAAAAAGTAGCACTTAAGCCAGACTGTATCAACAAACATCTTGCCATGTCCAAGAGTGTTCGGTTCATTCTTTCCGATACTCCATTTTGCTGAGGAGTCCGAGCAACAGAAAGCCTTATTTCTATACCTTGTTCATTCATTTACATATCAAATTCAGTATTGCAATACTCACGACCATTATCCGACTGCAAGCATTCATTTGCATCCCAGTTTGCTTCTCCACAAAATTCTGGTACAGCTTGAATGCATCAAATACACCGCACTTTTGTCGCAAGAAATAGACTTCGCACCAACGCGTGCTGTCGTCTATGAACGTCACGAAGTATTTCGCACCACCCGGAACGGACCAACAAGATCAGAGTGCACAATTTTTAGTATTTCTATACATGGCACATGACCTTTAGAGAAAGTTACTGCAATCATTTTGCCTTTTAAACACACTTCACATCGCGATAATTGTTCAATGTTTTTATCAGTAACCCCGGACACTGCACCGTTATGAACCAGCTGTAATAAGTCCTTGCTGTTCAAATGACCCAACCTTTCGTGCCACTTCAACAGTTCGGAGCACTCAGGTTGGACAACCGCTTCCGCACACATACCATTTTCACGAAGAAAATACAGATCCCCTCTTCTTCTTGATTGGCGCTACAGTCCGGGGTGGACCTGGGCCTCAACTAACATGCCTCTCCAGCCAGCACGATCTTTCGCCAGCTGCCTCCAGTTGCGCACACCAAGTTGGTTGAGGTCCTTTTCAACTTGCGTGCGCCATCTAGTGCGAGGACGTCCTCTGTTGCGCTGTCCCAATGGCTCGGTGTCGAAGACTCTTCGGGCCGGAGCTGTGGTGTCCATCCGCTCTACATGACCTAGCCATCTTAAGCGTTGGATCCGAAGACGCTTAACTAGGTGCATGCCGCTGTACAGCCCGTATAGTTCGTGGTTGAACCTTCTCCTCCAAACGCCATCAACGCAAACAGGACCAAAGATCGTACGCAGAACTTTTCTCTCAAAACAACCAAGAGCTTCTTCATCCGCTTTCAATAGCGTCCATGTCTCTGCGCCATAGAGCAGGACTGGGATGATCAGGGTTTTATACAGGGTCAATTTGGTGTTTCGAGAGATGGCTCTGTTACTCAATTGCCTCTTGAGCCCAAAGAAACAGCGATTGGCAAGAGTAATTCTGCGCTTGATCTCGGTACTGGTGTTGTTGTCCCTATTTACTCCGGAGCCTAGGTAGACGAAGTCCTTGACTACCTCAAAGATTCTGCTGCCCAATATGACGCTCTGTCCGAGACGTCGATGTTGTGCGTCCTTCCGTGATGACAGCATGTACTTTGTTTTGCCCTGGTTTACCGCTAGACCCATTTTAGCCGCTTCCGCTTCAATACTAGCAAACGCCTCATTGACGGCTCGCTGTGTTCGTCCAATCACGTCAATGTCGTCCGCGTAAGCAAGCAGTTGAACGGACTTTTGGAAGATCGTGCCTCGGGTGTTTACGTTTGAGTTTCGCATGGTTGACGGTTGATTGATCTGGGGACCGCCATGTCCCTTTATGGATATTGAGGTGTGGGAACCGCGTGCTAGCAACAGAGAGGTTACGTCCCATGACAAAGTCCACAAGCCTTAGTCCGTTACTGGACGTGGTATCGTGTAGGCTGTGTTTCCCTATGACTTTAGTAAAGATTTTTTCTTTACCCAGCTTAGCATTGAAATCTCCTAGAACGATCTTGGTGTCAAAGCTGGGGCATTGATCGTATGTTCTTTCTAGGAGATCATAGAAGTCATCTTTGCAACTATCATCTTTGTCCTCTGCCGGGGCATGGGCGCATATCAGGCTGATGTTGCCGAATGTAGCCTTGATGCGGATTGTTATGAGGCGTTCGCTTTTACAGTCAAAGCTTAAGACTTTTTGCCTAAGTCTGCCTCGAGCAACAAATCCACATCCAAATAAGCGCCTCTCTCTGCTGCAATCACCATAGTAGATGTAGCAGTTCGCTGTCAAAATTAGCGTGTGTAAAAGTAAAAAAAGTAAAAACTATCGAATATTTTTTTCATTCAATTTGATGAATGAATGATTTTCTAGTATCGAATAAATGAATAGTTTGCAACTATCGAATAACTAGATAGTTTTTATTCGATAGTTCCCATCACTACTGCAATCCAAGGCTCAACAGTTTGTTGCTCAGCTTAATATACCACTGGCGTCCAGCTTGGCGTAATCCATACAGTGCCTTCCGCAGCCTACATGCATTGCCGCCATTACGTATGTACTCCATCATTTTCGCCGCTCGATTTCCTAAGTAAGATTTTTGGCCATGTTTGGCCAATATTCTTTCCAGCATCTCAGTTAACATTACAGGTAACCTCATGATCACTTCTTCATCCAATGATCCATTCAGGTATGCTGTTACCACGCCAAACTGCCAAATTTTAAGTCCCAATTGGACAGCTACAGCTAATAACATACGCAGAGTCTCCAGTCTTGCCACAGGAGCAAACGTTTGGTGATAGTTGACTAAATACTTCTGACTGTACCCCTTGGCCACAAGTCGAGCTTTGCGCCTCTCTACTTTGCCTTCCGGACCATGCTTGTTTGAAAGAACCCAACGACATCCAACAATATTTGTCCGATCGTTCTTTTCAATAATCTTCCAGGTGTCATTTTTGATAAGACTCAATACTTCAGACTCCATTGCATCTTTCCATTCATCGCACTCGTCGCTTTTCAAGGCATCCTCAACGCTGATTTCTGCTACACCAGCGAACGCAGTATAATCATCAGGGTCAGATTCAGTTCCATTTCTGCTCATCCCATCTTCATTTTGCCGTGCTGTCATTGTGTTATCCGAAACAGATTCTTCGAAACTTCAGCGAACGCAGTATAATCATCAGGGTCAGATTCAGTTCCATTTCTGCTCATCCCATCTTCATTTTGCCGTGCTGTCATTGTGTTATCCGAAACAGATTCTTCGGTCGCCCTCTGATTCCAGTGCGCAGTACCCGCGGTGTTTCTGGAGTTCTCTCCACTTTATCTTCAGATTTCTTCGTTAAGGCCGGTGCTACAGATTGATTTTCAGACACTGAAAAATTGGCCTTTAGTGGACATGGTGAAAACTCAACAGTCTTTGGATTACTTTCAACTATTTCAGTTTTTTCTGTCGGTGTTAACAACTCTTCCAAAACAACCGAATGCTGTGGACTGTCTTGAAACTCCTCCAAAAATCTCACATCCCGTACTTCCAGTATCTGACGTTTACTTGGGAACCATACCCGATAATCCTTTTTATTCCGAGGGTATCCCTCGAATACACCTTCCACCGATCTTTGTGTCAGTTTATCTTTATTAGGATCCTTATTCGAAGCAAAGACTTTTGAACCAAAAGATCTTACATCATCTAATTTTAATTGTTTTCCAGTCCATTTTTTCAAAAGGAATTTCGTTGCTTAAACTGCTGGTCGGGCATAGGTTTCGTACATGGCAGGCAGTCGCGACGACTTCTGTCTTTCTGACGTTTACTTGGGAACCATCCCCGATATTCCATTTTATTCCGAGGGTATCCCTCGAATACACCTTCCACCGATCTCTGTGTCAGTTTATCTTTATTAGGATCCTTATTCGAAGCAAAGACTTTTGAACCAAAAGATCTTACATCATCTAATTTTAATTGTTTTCCAGTCCATTTTTTCAAAAGGAATTTCGTTGCTTAAACTGCTGGTTGGGCATAGGTTTCGTACATGGCAGGCAGTCGCGACGACTTCGGACCAAAAAGTAGCACTTAAGCCAGACTGTATCAACAAACATCTTGTCATGTCCAAGAGTGTTCGGTTCATTCTTTCCGATACTCCATTTTGCTGAGGAGTCCGAGCAACAGAAAGCCTTATTTCTAAACCCTGTTTCATTCATTTACATATCAAATTCAGTATTGCAATACTCACGACCATTATCCGACTGCAAGCATTCATTTGCATCCCAGTTTGCTTCTCCACAAAATTCTGGTACAGCTTGAATGCATCAAATACACCGCACTTTTACCGCAAGAAATAGACTTCGCACCAACGCGTGCTGTCGTCTATGAACGTCACGAAGTATTTCGCACCACCCGGAACGGACCAACAAGATCAGAGTGCACAATTTTTAGTATTTCTATACATGGCACATGACCTTTAGAGAAAGTTACTGCAATCATTTTGCCTTTTAAACACACTTCACATCGCGATAATTGTTCAATGTTTTTATCAGTAACCCCGGACACTGCACCGTTATGAACCAGCTGTAATAAGTCCTTGCTGTTCAAATGACCCAACCTTTCGTGCCACTTCAACAGTTCGGAGCACTCAGGTTGGACAACCGCTTCCGCACACATACCATTTTCACGAAGAAAATACAGATCCCCTCTTCTTCTTGATTGGCGCTACAGTCCGGGGTGGACCTGGGCCTCAACTAACATGCCTCTCCAGCCAGCACGATCTTTCGCCAGCTGCCTCCAGTTGCGCACACCAAGTTGGTTGAGGTCCTTTTCAACTTGCGTGCGCCATCTAGTGCGAGGACGTCCTCTGTTGCGCTGTCCCAATGGCTCGGTGTCGAAGACTCTTCGGGCCGGAGCTGTGGTGTCCATCCGCTCTACATGACCTAGCCATCTTAAGCGTTGGATCCGAAGACGCTTAACTAGGTGCATGCCGCTGTACAGCCCGTATAGTTCGTGGTTGAACCTTCTCCTCCAAACGCCATCAACGCAAACAGGACCAAAGATCGTACGCAGAACTTTTCTCTCAAAACAACCAAGAGCTTCTTCATCCGCTTTCAATAGCGTCCATGTCTCTGCGCCATAGAGCAGGACTGGGATGATCAGGGTTTTATACAGGGTCAATTTGGTGTTTCGAGAGATGGCTCTGTTACTCAATTGCCTCTTGAGCCCAAAGAAACAGCGATTGGCAAGAGTAATTCTGCGCTTGATCTCGGTACTGGTGTTGTTGTCCCTATTTACTCCGGAGCCTAGGTAGACGAAGTCCTTGACTACCTCAAAGATTCTGCTGCCCAATATGACGCTCTGTCCGAGACGTCGATGTTGTGCGTCCTTCCGTGATGACAGCATGTACTTTGTTTTGCCCTGGTTTACCGCTAAACCCATTTTAGCCGCTTCCGCTTCAATACTAGCAAACGCCTCATTGACGGCTCGCTGTGTTCGTCCAATCACGTCAATGTCGTCCGCGTAAGCAAGCAGTTGAACGGACTTTTGGAAGATCGTGCCTCGGGTGTTTACGTTTGAGTTTCGCACGATCTTCTCAAGTATGATGTTAAAGAAGTCACATGACAGCGTGTCGCCTTGCCTAAAACCTTTTTTGACATTGAAGGTCTCGGTGAGTTCGTTACCGACCTTGATGGAGCAGCGAGAGTTCTCCATCGTCATCCTGCACAACCTGACGAGTTTGGCAGGAATGTCAAAACTAGACATGGCGCTGTATAGCTCGTCTCTATGCACGCTGTCATATGCGGCCTTGAAATCGACAAATAGGTGGTGGGTGTCGATCTGCATCTCTTGAGTCTTTTCCAGGATCTGCCGTAATGTGAAAACTTGATCGATAGTGGACTTTCCTGGCCTGAAACCGCACTGATAAGGACCTATCAGGTTGTTGACAAAGGGCTTCAGGCGTTCACACAGAACGGCAGAGAGTATCTTATAAGCGATGTTAAGGAGGCTGATCCCTCTATAGTTGGCGCAGTCAAAGGGGTCTCCTTTCTTGTGGACCGGACAAACGACGCTGAGATTCCACTCATCGGGCATGCTTTCCTCCGACCATATCTTACAGATGAGCTGGTGCATGCGCCCAACCAGGTCATCTCCAGCTGCCTTAAACAGTTCCGCGGACAATCCGTCCGCTCCAGCAGCTTTGTTCGACTTCAGTCTAGAAATCGCTTTCTTGACTTCGTCTAAGTCGGGGGGACGGAATTCGTGTTCATCATCGTCCAAATTGAGTGAAACATTCTGCCTGACAGCGGAATTTGTGTCGTCATCGCCGTTTAACAGTCTACAGAAATTATTTTTCCAAATTCTCAGCATCGACTGCGATTCTACTACTAGTTGTCCATTTTCGTCCCTGCAGGCTTCGGTCCGAGGTATGTATCTTCCTGATACTTGTTTTACCTTTTGGTAAAACTTTCGGACCTCCTTCCTGTCGTAACACCTCTCCATCTCCACGACCGCGCGCTTCTCATGCTCTTTCTTTTTTCTTCTGAGAAGCCGGTGCTCTTCCCTTTTCTTCTGTTCGTAGAGCTCACGAACAGCTCTCGTTGTTCGATGCAGCGTTGCCTTGTAGGCCTCCTGCTTGGCTGTATGTACCTGCCTGCACTCGTCGTCAAACCATGGGTTCCTTCTGGGTGGTGTCGTGAAACCCAGCACATCAGTGGCAGCTTCTTTGATGGCTTTTTGACAACGTTTCCATTCTTCTTCTATTGAAAGTGCAGGCAGCGTCGAACTTTCAGAGAGTTTCAGGGAGACTCGGTCGGCAAAGTTCCTAGCGGTCGATTGCGATTGTAGCTTTCCGACGTCAAACCGTAGTGTTCTTTCTCGACTCCGTACTTCTCTCGATATCCTCATCCTTACCTTGGCTACAACAAGGAAATGGTCCGAGTCGATGTTGGCTCCTCGGAACGTGCGGACATCGAGAATATTGGAGGAGTGTCTGACGTCGATCGCAACGTGATCAATCTGGTTGACGGTTGATTGATCAGGAGACCGCCAGGTCCCCTTATGGATGTTGAGGTGTGGGAACCGCGTGCTCATCACAGAGAGGTTACGCCCCGAGGCGAAATCTACCAGCCTGAGTCCGTTTCCGGATGTGTTGTCGTGCAGGCTGTGTTTTCCGATGACTCTAGCAAAGATTTCTTCCTTGCCCAGCTGTGCGTTGAAATCTCCTAGAACGATCTTGGTGTCATAGCTGGGGCATCGATCGTATGTTCTTTCTAGGAGATCATAGAAGTCATCCTTGCTATCGTCATCCTTCTCCTCCGTCGGGGCGTGTGCGCAGATCAGGCTGATGTTCCCGAATTTAGCCTTGATGCGGATTGTTATGAGGCGCTCGCTGATATAATCAAAGCTTAAGACTTTTTGCCTAAGTCTGCCTCGAGCAACGAATCCGCATCCAAATAAGCGCTGCCTTCCCTCTTTGTAGCAATCACCGTAGTAGATGTCGCAGTTTCTCATCTTCCTTTTGCCCGGCCCATCCCATCGCATCTCCTGGATGGCGGTGACGTCTGCTTTGTAGCAGTCCAGGGCCTCCGCGAGTTCATCGGCTGCACGTGGTCTGTTCAGGGACCTCACATTCCACGTGCAGAACCGAAAATCATTGTCCTTTGATCGTTTGCTGGGGTCGTCAACTTTGAATCCGTCCATATCCGAGGCCTGTTGTCGGTTCATAACTGTTGTTTTTTTTATGTGGTGAGGGAGTTAACCTCACGCACAACCTACAACTGGTAGGCCAGGCCCATTATTTGACCCTCGGGCAGAGGGGGATCGCTGCATACATTAGTTCACCACACAACGGTTGTTGTAATGGCTATCCAGGGGCGCCACGAGGAGGCTGTATGTCAACTTGACTTATGGACAAGCAGGGATCGCGCTGGCATCCTACCAGGTTGGGTGCAGTCAGCAACTTTGCCCTGTGTACATAAGCCCATGCCCCCCCCACAGATCCCCTCTGCGATATGCAATTATTGACACATTGCCACGCTCATCACGAATGTAAGCATCATTCTTAAGAAAAATCACTTCGTGACCCCTATTCGTGATTTTTGCAACCGATATCAAATTTGTTCGTAAGTCAGGTACAAACAACGTGTCCTTAAATTCTATCTATAACTGAAACATGAACTACTCCTTTTCCTTTGACATCAGCCGATGCATTATTGGCGAGATTCAATTTGACCTTGGGAGATTCACTCATAGATTTTAATAGACCTTCATCACCACACAGATGCGCTGTGCACCCACTATCAAGGATTCATGCTTTATTCGTCTGCCCCATGTCCGCACGATATGTCTCAGTAGCACCCGTGCTAACCGCGTGGCTAGCGGCATGGGACTCATCAACACTATTTGCCGAATGTCTGAATTTTCTCTCGTCGTTGTCGAATGTTCTTGATGGACATGCATTTGCCTTGTGTCCCAACACTCCACACTTGAAACACTTAATATTTCCCGGTGTATGTGGTACATTCCTCTTAAACTTTGTTGATAGATTTGGATGCATATTGTAGGTACTTCCAGCAGTCACAATACTACCACTTGCCTGCTTTCGTGCTTCGCTTTCCTCAAATATTTTTATTTTTAACACCTCAGCAGTCGGCAGCGCATCACGCGACTTAATCGCACAGCGAAAGTTTTCGTAGGAAGAAGGAAGACTATACAGCAACATAATGGACAGCAGATCCCCATTAATTTGCACATCTATTCCCTCAAGTTTGTCCACCGCATCGAAAAATTTGGTCATGTGGTCTTTGACATCACCGCAATCATCCAACCTTTGGAGCATCAATTGCTTCAATAGGGTAGCCTTTCTTGCCGGTCCTTTCGATGCATAAATAGGCTCAAGCTTTTGCCATACCTGTCGCGACGTATTACATCCACGAATCTGCTTAACCTCTGACGGTTGAATTGACAAAATTAAATCCGCCTTGGCTTTTTTGTCCTGTTTCAACCACGCCTTTTTTGCAGCTCTATCGTTTTCTGGCATCACAGAAGTCCCATCAACAAACTCCCACAAGTCGTTTTTTGTAAGCAGAGCTTCCACCTGCATGCTCCAAGTGTAATAATTCTCCTTGGATAACAACTCCATACGCGACGAACTAGATGAAGAACTTGCAGACATGATGCATATAACTTTTTTGTTTTCACATTCGTTTAAATCATTATCATCCATCAAGCAAAAAATTACGTAAATGAATTTAATAATTTTATACGCGTTCTGGGCCCATAACCTGTTAAAATATTTATTAAATTCAATATATATATTTATTTATTAGAGAACAAAGAAAAACTCAGCCACGCTGTTCAAAGGAAAGATCCAGAATGTATAAAACGAAGGAATATGTCAAAAAGAAATACAACATGAATACGACATAAAGCGACATCTTTGTTACAAGTTGATTAAAATATTTGATGCTTGTATTGCCACGTAGATGGAGATATGATGACAATCTTTAACATATTATAAGGCAGAACTGTTGAAAAAAATTATCGAAATACATCTCACAAACAGGACCCTTTAGTTGTTCCGTCAGACTGAGTACAACTGATTCACCTAACCCAATTTCTGTATCACATTTCTTCCCAGTATACAAATCAAACTGGTATAAGTATCCTGTTGAAAACTCGGCTTTACACCACATCTTTAACCCCTTTTTTTAAGGTTTATTTTTGATGTACTGCTTCATAATGTTATGTCCTTTGAATTTGATCATATGTTCATCAATGCATTGCCTTAGTGAGTTGTTCATTGCTGCTTGAAAACACAAATTGAAATGTTGGATAACGGATCTAATTTCGTATGCTCGGTCACTCGGTCAAACGGAAATTTTGCCGAATTTGCTCAAACCTCGTTCTTGGCATAACATTAGCGATGAAAGGGACACCCATGTCTTCATCAGTCGACCAGTAATTTCTAACAGTTGGCAAAACATGGTAACTCATAACAATATGCATGCCCAAAGCTATTTCTTCCAAGCTAACAGTAAAAGGTCTTCCGTTTTGTTGTGCGTATTTAATACTTTCATTTAATTGAACAAATTGTATCACCTCCATGATAATATCCATTAGTATCAACATGTCAGATACACGAATGTGTTCAAAAAGTTTACCGTATGTGTGTTAATGTCAGTCAGTTGCAGTTTTGCCTCAAACAGCAGACGATCCAAGAACGACCCGCTTCTGGTGAAGGGCGAGATCTCTGTTGCTTTCAGATCGAGTCTATACTCGACACTGTGCAAGCAAAACCAGCTGTAAAGCAGGTCTCCTCTGTAATTACAAACCATGTTTCTCCAACATCCATGATGGGCATTTCAATCCGCGGCCAAAATGAAATGGTTCCCTTCCGAGTAAAGTCTGAAACATCGAAATAGTGAATCGAGATCTTATTCATGCCGATTATGGAATCCGCCGGATCGACTGCGGAGGGAGTAACTCACATCCGCAATCGAAGTTCAACCCTATTATGGAATCCGTCGGATGAACTACATTATCGGTCCGCAAAACTTCCCTATCGACCCCTTTTGTTATCAGCTGTTTGCTGTCAATTTTGATTTTTTGGTTCAATTGTTCCGAAGAATAGTTATTTACGGACTGAATTAAAGTATGTTATGGAGTCAAGTGCCCTTTTAATGTATTCAGGAGATCAAGAAAATTATTCCCAAGATATTTCATGTAAAATTAGAAGTAGGGCGAAGGATATTTAAATAAAGTAGAAGTTCTTTTGTAATCGGCCTTCTTTCAAATTTGTAAAATGATTCACGATTGAGATATGTATGTTATCTTGACGAAAATACTGCCACCTGTGTTAAGATCCACATCCTTGTTTCCGGAACATAAATTCGCAGCATGTTTAAGATTCATAGATGAGAATGGATATCGCACCAGTACGGTTGACAGTTGTTTCAGTTGTTCTTTCCGAGTGTAGCTATTAGAAGAATATTTATGTCCAATAGAAATAAATTAAAGCATGAGCAAAAAAAACAGGAAACAAATTATATTTGTATGAAACAAGGATAATTTTCATTTGTTTCTTGTTCTAAAATTTACTTCCGTTGCAACCACACATCCTTTTTTCCTTCAAATCCGCAACTCATTTGGTTCGGATTGAAAACGTCACAAAATGTATGAAGTGCGGATGAGTTGCGTTTTCTATAATAGCATTTTTTTTCGCACTACTTCACCGACATCCGCTCCCTTTCTGGTTTGCGTTTTCCATAATAGGAAAATATGCGGATGCGAAAATTTTCCCTCCGCAGTCGATCCGCCGGATTCCATAATCGGCATGATTATTTTTCATGAGGATCGCAACACCGCTTTCACCATTGTAGTTGGGCCGATCTCTTCCAATAACACTATATTTACTGTGCTCTAATATGCCTTTCTGGGTTATTAGAGCTTATCAGACATAGCTCTGGGCTTTGATCGTCCAACAATCTGTAGAGATCGTTTTTTCGTGGGATCACTATCGATGAATTTGCATTCACTGCAAGGATCTTGAAGGTACTCTCCGTCCGCGCTGCCATTAGACCTGGTCACGTGCTGGGTTCTCCACGAGCGTCAGAAATTTGGATATCTGCTCCTTTAACCGAGCATTCAATATCCTCCCTATAACAAACGCCATTTGGGTGAAAGTTTAAATTTAGGGCAACTCCGATAGCTAGCGGTGTGCTCTGCGTTCCCGCAGATTACGCATTTGAGCTGACTCTTGTCAGCTGCTCCCTTTTGTCAGCTGCTCCCTCTTGTCCCAGACGACAATTCTCCGAGTTGTGGTTCCTTCTGCACTTTACGCATCGATGTTATGCATCAATGCAATGCCTACACATTTAAAAATGATTTACTGAATTCTGTACACGTTGAACTTGGTTCTGTTTTTTATAAGTTTTTGATTCTTCTGTCTTTCTCATTCATTCATTATTCTTGAATCGCTATGCGGCATCTTTCCTTAAAATAAAATACCTATTTGCGTTCAATAAAATCGGTGTGCTTTTCTTTCTTCGAGAATCAACATCAACATCAGGTTATGGGCCCAGACACAAAATTCAGCAGAAGTTAAAGATACTCCAGGATATTATTAGTGATTTATTGGCAAACAAATAAAGTGAGGTTATCTCGTTTTAGAAGAAAAACGTGTTCTGCGTTGTCAAGAAGGAAAATGGAACCTAATAAATATAGTGCTGACGTCATCAGGCTAGAGGGTTCAAGAAACTGGAATATCTGGAAATTTCAAACCACGGTGCTGTTGAGACGAAGCGGCTGGCTGGATATTGTGGAAGGAAAGTGTGTGAAGCCCAAAGATGCTGCTGAAGTACCTGCATGGGAAGTTAAAGATGCCAAGGCGCAGAAGCTGCTAGTTACACGAATGACACAAGAGGCCATGTTGCACATCATCACATGCACGAGTTCTGCTGAAATGTGGAGAAAACTTCAAAGTGTATATGAGCAGAAGACTGAGACTAGTGTGCATATAATACAGCAACGATTCTTTCAATACAAATATGAGAAAGGTGTAGATAAGTCTGTTTTCTTATCGAAGATTCAAGAAATGCAAAATCAGTTAAAACGGATGGGTGAAGAAGTCTCTGGCAGGTTTGTAATTACAACATACTAATGTCTTTACCTGATGAATACAAGCATTTTGTTTCGGCCTGGGAATCGGCACCTTCCGATAAGCAAACCATTGACAACTTAGTAGCCAGACTATTAATTGAAGAAGAGATTGTCAAAGGAAAGAAGGAGGAGTCTCAGCAAAATACGTCATCACCTGCGTTCATTGTAAGAAATAAAAAATCCATAAAATGCTTTAAGAGTGGTAAAAGCGGACATTATTGAAGTGATTGCAATAGCAGTAAACCTAGAGACGAAAACTCAAATAATAAAGATAAATGTTTCTACTGTGGAAAGTCTGGACACTATAAGGCACAGTGCAGGTTTAGAAAACAAAAGGATAGTAGGACGGAAAATAAAACTAGAAGCAATGCATTCATAGTATCGAACACTGAATTGCATACTTCAAAGTGGTTGGTGGACTCCGGTGCCAGTGAACACATGTGTCGAGATCGAGCATTGTTTGCAGCACTCTCAAACAATTTGCAAAAATCAGTGATCGTCGGAAATGGTGCAGTTATAAGTGTCACAGGTTGCGGACAGATAGAGGAATTCCAGAATTAAAAACTAATCTGTTCTCAGTCAATCGCGTCACAGATAAAGGTTACATCATGACAACAGATGATAGTTCATGCAAATTTTACAAATGTAATGAAGTTTGTGCAGTGGCAAATCGAATTGGTAATTCCTTTACTTGAATTTACGTTATAAACGGAAGTACGATATTGCAAGCACTGCAAAACTAGTGCAGAACGATTTAAATGAGTGGTACAAAAGACTAGCGCATCAAAACTTCGCGTATGTGAAAAATATTTTGCAGAAAAACAATATTGCTGTGGAACAGACTTCCAAGCCTGAGTGTCATAGCTTTTTGGTTGGAAAAATACATCGATTGCCATTCAGCAAGAGTGAATATGTGACTACAAAGACTTGTGAGCTAATTCATGCTGATACTTGTGGCCCAATGGAAGAAGCATCTGTTGGCGGGTCGAAATATTTTGTCATCCTGAAGGACGACTATTCTAACTTCAGGAGTGTGTACTTTGTCAAAACCAAAGATGAGATCAAATATTGCATTGAAAATTTCTTAAATAAATCCAAAAACATAACTGAAAACAAAGTGAAAATCTTTCGAGTGACAATGGCTTGGAATTTGTAAACAAACAAATGAAGGAAATGTTTTCAAGACGTGGTATAACACAACAAACAACAGTACCTTATACCCCAGAACAGAACGGGAAGGCTGAAAGGGAAAATAGAACTTTGGTGGAAGCAGCAAGGACAATGTTACACTTGAACTTACCAAAGAAGCAGGCAGAAGCAATTAATACAGCGGTATTTTTCCTAAATAGAACTGGGAAGAGTCATGAAAATAGAAGGTCACCACTTGAAGTATGGACAAATAAAAATTTTGACATTCAGCAATTAAGGACATTTGGTACGAAAGTGTTTGTCCACATTCCAAAAGAAAAAAGAAAGAAATGGGACAAGAAAGGTGAACAGGGGTTGATGGTTGGCTACGATGAAAATGTTAAAGGATACAGAATTTATTTCGCACAAACGAATACGGTGGAGACAAAGAGGGATGTTATTTTCTTAAATCAAGAATCTGAAGAAATACTTCAAATTAGGAAAAGCGAGGAAAAAAAACCGGTGATGCAAATCGATCTCGAAGAGAGGGTTCAACAAGGTGGAAGCCCGGAGACAGTTGTGAGCAAGTTAGCAAATGGATTTGATGAAGCGGTGAAGGTGACTTATACAAGCAATGTTGAAGAGGATGGATCAGTGTGCGGTAGTGACAGTGAGTACTTACAATGCGGTGAAGAAGAATGTCTATTGGAAGAAAGCAGTCCACCCAGAGAAGAAAGAAGCAAACGTCTAAGGAAGCAGACGAATTTCTACCAATGTAACAATGTGCAAACGGACAAAGGTGATGTTGAACCAGTTACATATAGTGAAGCCATGAAAAGAAGTGATGCTAGTAAGTGGAGTGAAGCTATTGCAAGGGAATTACAGACATTTAAAGATAACAACACGTGGGACTTTTGTATTGCACCATTAAATACCAAAACAATCAGTAGTAAATGGGTATTTAAGATTAAAAATGTAAATAATACTAAAGAGTATAAAGCTAGGTTAGTTGCTAGAGGTTTCGAGCAACAGGATAAATTTGATTTTAATGATGTCTACGCTCCAGTTGCAAAGTTGTCCTCATTTAGATTATTTGTTGCAGTAGCGACAAAGCTGAATTTACCTATAATCCAAATGGATGTAACGGGCGCTTTCTTATATGGAGAAATAAAAGAAGATGTGTATGTTTCTTTACCAAAAGGTGCTTATTCAGGAAATAATAATATTGTTAAGTTGAACAAATCATTATACGGTTTAAGAAGTTCACCTAAGTGTTGGAAATTTAACTCTGTTATAATTAAAGAGGGTTTTGAAAGGTCAAAATGTGACCCATGTTTATATAAAAAGTATAAAGGTACTGATAAAATGTTTCTGTTAATATACGTTGACGATTTGTTAATCTTTGGTACAAATGAACATTGGATTGTAGAACTAAGAACGGTATTAAGTAAAGAATTTAAAACGAAGGACTTAGGATTAATTTCAGATTTCTTAGGAATACATGTAAAACAAGATTTGCAAAAAGGTATAACTATATTGTCACAGAGGAATTACTTAGAAAATGTACTTAAGAGGTTTGATATGGAAAATTGTAAACCAATGTTGACACCTATGGCTCTAAATTTTAATGCTAAGATATTTCATTCTGATGTTAAATATGATAAAAACATTGAAGAAATTTGTAGGCAGATAATTGGATGTTTAATGTATGCTGTTTCAGGCACTAGGCCAGACCTATGTTTTGCTGTTTCTATGTTGAGCAGATATCGGAAATGTGCAAATAGTGTGTTATTGGGTGCTCTTAAAAGAGTTTTACGTTATGTAAAGTATTCTATTGATTATAAATGTAATGATCAAATGCTGGAAGGTTTCTGCGACGCTGGTAGAAAGTCAACTTCAGGTTATTTATTTACTTTTGCAAATTGCTTAATTGTATGGTGCTCAAAGAAACAATCATCTGTAAGTCTATCCTCGACAGAAGCCGAATATATTTCAATGAGTATGGCTTCTAGTGAAGCATGTTGGCTTGTAAATTTGTTATGTGATTTTGACTACCAAAAGACATGTCCTGTAAATTTGTTTTGTGACAATCAGTCAGCAATTATAAATGCCAGCACAGAATCTGTAAAGCGTTTAAAACATGTAGATATCAGATACCATTTTGTTAAGGATTTAATTAAAAATAACAAAATTTGTGTTAATTATATCAGTACATGTAATCAACCAGCAGGCATGTTAACGAAATCGTTATCTAAGGAGTTAATTATAAAGTTTCTTAATCAATGTGGTGTAGGAGATGCACTAGACTAAATACCTTTCTAATATATATGTCTGTTAGATATTAATTTAAGATATTATTTTTAAATGTATAACATTGAGAGGGGGTGTTGAATATAGCAATGCCTACACATTTAAAAATGATTTACTGAATTCTGTACACGTTGAACTTGGTTCTGTTTTTTATAAGTTTTTTATTCTTCCGTCATTCTCATTCATTCATTATTCTTGAATCACTATGCCGCATCTTTCCTTAAAATAAAATACATATTTATGTTCAATAAAATCGGTGTGCTTTTCTTTCTTCGAGAATCAACATCAACATCAGTCTAACCTAGTTTTTTGGTTTAGATTGTCAAATTTGCTTGACAACTGACAACAACTGAACAATGTAAAAGGGCAATTTCCATCCTTATTTCTTTGCCTTTACCGTGGAAAAGGGCCCGACCCCGACGAACTTGACACCATCAAACACTTGATCTTTGAACAGTTGGAAGACCCACTCCGTTTTAAGCGGCGCGAAAAGCTTCAACAGCCGGGAATGGTATTTGGTTTTGTTCCACTTTATTGCAGTAGATTTACTATTCTTCTTGCACCTTTATTTCTACTGATAATAAAATTACCTAAACCTAAGGCCTTTTTACACACAATGGCTGTCTGCTCTACATCTGGTGTGTATTATTTTGATTGGATTCACTTTCTTTTTCTTTTATTATTATTATTATTATTTTTTATTATTATTATATTATTATTTTCTGATATTGCTGATGTGTTGCTGGCTGTTGTTGTTGTGGCCGTGAAGTCTTCTTTGGCTGCTTCTTCCTCAACCTTGTTGCTGGCTTCTGTTTTGGTTGGGTAGCTGATGGCTACTGTTACTGGGCTGATGGCTGTATTTGTTGCTCTACCACTGGCTGCATTGTGTTGCTAACGGTTTGTTATGCTGAATTGCATATTGCTGTTGTGCCTGTCTTGTTGGCAGTTGTTGTTGCGGCGCAATGGACTTATGATGTTCCGTTTACCCTTCTTTTTGCTTATTCAGCGCTGATTTACTTTGGGAACTTATGTCCTTCTCTTGCTTTCATCTCGCAAGAGTTCGAGTTCTCAGCTCTCTTATTTCATGATGTTGCTTAGTTTTCTCCCTTATGTCTTCATAATCACTTTGTTTGAAGCGAATTATTCTTTCCAGTTCTTCTTCGGAGACTAAGGGCAGATAGTCATATCCCTCATCTGTCATGCACTGTACTGTATCCTCTGCTTTTTCCTCTGACTCGGCTGGTGAAGTGTTTTTTTTTGTTTTATTTCTAATTCATTTACTTATATGCTAGACAAAAAATCTTAAGACAATCTTAACTAAGTTAACAAATGTTCTTAAATCTAACCTACTGAACCTCAACGGGTTCTCTTAGATATGCTCATAATAATGTGTTCTGTGCCTTTCGGCTTATGCTAAGCTTTGTGTTGGACGCACTGTTCCTGTTTCGTTTTGGCCAAGAAAAATGGTGAAAAAAAACTTGGCTTTATATATATCTAATTTAACCTAACTTAAATTAACTTAACCTAACAATAAAACTTAAGACTATCTTAACTATGTTCGTAACAGTACGAACGCGTGCACAAGGACGTATATGTTATGTAGATGCCTAACATATATACTTCATACGCCGTGGTGCATCTTTTCTTTTTGTTTTTTTTTTTTCATTTTTGAATATCTTACCTAACAACTACCGTAAACCTGTGTAAGTTGGCCGTTGTAATCAACTATCTATCCATTTATTAGCTAGCGGCTGCAGAGACTGCTTTTGGTGTAACCACCAATAAAATTGTCGTTCTTTGGTAGACTTTCTCCTGTCTCGAGCAGAGATCGCTCCACTGAACCGGAGGAGATCTTCCATTGACTTCCAAAATATCTTCATCAAAGTTAACTATGGCTTGGAGTGGTTTAAGCAAATTTATATTTATAAATATATTATTGGACGCTTACAACTCATCCATTTCTTTTCAATAAATTCTAAAAGCAACTCTGTTATTATTTCTCAATCAACTATTGTTTGACCGTTAAGAGTATCAAAAATAATTCTTTTATCTAGTTTTTATCTATTGTATTGTGTTTGTTTATTTTTGTCTAATAACGTTGTCGTCGAACCAGTATCTATAAGGCATTTGAGTTAGCGTTTCCTATTGTTAATTCTACTTGCGGTAGATATGTCCCTTGGAGGCGGAACTGAAAATTTACCTCCTCCTGTTCTTGGCTTTGTAAATGACCTATTTCAATAAGCTCTAGTCTATTTCGATTACTAAACTGTGATGAATTCTTATAATTGTTATATCTATGACACCAAGATCGTTCTAGGAGATTTTAACGCACAGCTGGGCAAGAAAGAAATCTTTGCTATAGTCATCCGAAAACACAGCCTGCACAACAACACATCCGATAACGGACTCAGGCTGGTAGATTTCGCCTCGGGCGTAACCTGTCTGTGATTAGCACGCTGTGTCTGATCCTGATCAATCAACCCTCAGCCAGATTGATCACGCTGCGATCGACGTCAGTCACTCCTCCAATATTCTCGATGTCCGAACCTTCCGAGAAGCCAACATCGACTCGGACCATTTCCTTGTTGTAGTTAAGGTAAGGATGAGGATATCGAGAGAAGTACGGAGGCGAGAACGAACACTACGGTTTGACGTCTGAAAGCTACAATCGCAATCGACCGCTAGGAACTTTGCCGACCGAGTCTCCCTGAAACTCTCTGGAAGTTCGACGCTGCCTGCACATTCAAAAAAAAGAGCCATCAAAGAAGCTGCCACTGATGTGCTGGGGTACGACACCACCCGGAAGGAACCCATGGTTTGACGACGAGTGCAGACAGGTACATGCAGCCAAGCAGAAGGCCTACAAGGCAACGCTGCATCGAACAACGAGAGCTGTTCGTGAGCTCTACGAACAGAAGAGAAAGGGCTTCGCAGAAATAAAGAGCATGAGAAGCGCGGTCGTGGAGATGGAGAGGTGTTACGGCAGAAAGGAGGTCCGAAAGTTTCATCAAAAGATAAAACAAGTATCAGGCTGATATAGACCTCGGACCGAAGATTGCAGGGACGAAAATGGATAACTAGTAAAACTAGCTGAGAATTCGGAAAAAATCATTTCTGTAGACTGCTAAACGGCGACGACGACACAAATTCCGCTGTCAGGCTGAATGTTTCACTAAATTTGGACGATGACGAACACGAATTCCGTCCCCCCGACTTGGACGAGGTCGAGATAGCGATATCTAGACTGAAGTCGAACAAAGCTGCTGGAACGGACGGATTGACCGCGGAACTGCTTGAAGCAACTTGGGATAACCTGGTCGGGCGCATGCACCAGCTCGTCTGCGAGATATAGTCGGAGGAAAGCATGCCCGATGAGTGGAATTTTAGTATCGTTTGCCAACCCACAAGAAAGGAGACCCTTTTGGCTGCGCCAACTATAGAGGGATAAGTCTCCTTAGCATTGCCTACAAGATCTTCTCTGCCGTTCTGCGTGAGCGCTTGAAACCATTCGTCAACAACATGACAGGTTCCTATCAGTGCGGTTTCAGGCCTGGGAAGTCCACCATCGTTCAAATCTTCACATTACGCAGATCCTGAAAAAAAACTTAAGGGATGCAGATCGACACCCACCACCTATTTGTTGGCTTTAAGGCCGCATATTACAGCGTGCATTGAGACGAGCTATGCAGAGTTATGTCTAGTTTTGACATTCCGCCAAACTTCGCAGGTTTTGCAGTAAGACGATGGAGAAATTCCGCTGCTCCATCAAGGTCGGTAACGAACTCACCGAGACATTAAATGTCAATAAAGGTTTTAGGCAAGGCGACACGCTGTTGTGTGACTGATCGTGCGAAACTCAAACGTAAACACCCCAGGCATGATCTTCCAAAAGACCGTTCAACTGCTTGCTTACCCGGACGACATTGACGTGATTGGACGAACACAGCGAGCCGTCAATGAGGCGTTTGCTGGCATTGAAGCGGAAGCGGCTAAAATGGGTCTAGAGAGAAACCAGGTTGAAACAAAGTGCATGCTGTCATCACGAAAGGATGCAGAGCATCGATGTCTCGGACAAAGCGCAAATAGAAACCTTGAGGTCCCTATTTGTATAAAACTCTAATCATCCCAGGCCTGCTCTATGGCGCAGAGACATGGACGCTATTGAAAGCGAATGAGACAAAAGTTCTGCGTACGATCCTTGGTCCTGTTTGCGTTGATGGCGTTTGGAGGAAAAGTTTCAACCAGGAACTGTACGGGCTGTATAGCGCCATGCACATAGTTAAGCGTCTTCCGATCAAACGCTTAAGATGGCTGGGTTATGTAGAGAGGATGGACACCACGGCTGCGGCCCGAAGAGTCTTCGACACCTAGCCATTGTGACATCACAACAGAGGACGTCCTCGCATTAGATGGCGCACACAAGTGGAAAAGGACCTAAACCAACTTGGTGTGCGCAGCTGGAGGCAGCTGGCGAAAGATTGTGCTGTCTGGAGAGGCATGTTGGTTGAGGCCCATCTCAAAGGCCCCAATCAAAGAAGAAGAACAAAACAAAAGTTAGAGTAATTGTTAAAGTAAATAATAAAACCATTTAAGTAAACAATGCGTTTAAGGAAAGGTTACTTTAAAATTGTGATGATAAATATAACTTTAACAAAAAAATGTTTACTGAATTTTTATAATTGTGTATATAAGTTTATGCCAAGAAACCTTTTCAAGCAGTAAAACTCAAATACAACTAAGATACTTTTATCCAAGCAATAATTTGTATTTAAATGAAACAATTAAATTAATTACTACTGACGATATATGGTATATGATGATACATAATAATAATGATTTTATATATGTAAAAGAAATCAAAGAACTAATTTCATAAAAATATTTCTCACGGTATAAATATTACTATTTTAACTATTGTATCAATTATACTTATAACTTTGAAACAAAGAAGAATGGAAATCTATATTGTAACTAAAGAACTCAATTATAATAGAACTCAGGAGAGTCATTTTTCTAGCCGTGGAGGTGTTATGTGTAAGCATGACCCCACAGTAGAACACCGAAGGTCATCGAAAATATTTTAACAAATATATTTTACCTCTGTTCGCATCGTCAGCAATACTGCTGACATTCGAATGGAAATTGGAATACGATGACCGAAGTGATCAGCACATTTATAACAAAAAGTAAGTTTCATGTTAGGTTAAGCAAAATTGTAAATTAAGTCGTAAGAACGCATTCGTCAAATAATGACATATTTTGTAAACGGTACTTAGTCTTTAAATAACTTAAAACGTAATTCGTGCACCAGGGCGAATATGTTATGTATACGCCAAACATATATAATTTATACGCCGCGGTGCACCTTTTTTTGGATTTTTTGCATTCATTTTTTTCTTATTGACTAGCTTTAAACAATGTAAGTTGACCACTATGATCAATTACGGGGTCATTTTGAAAAGCTTGCGGCAGCGCGGTCTGATTTTGGTATAACCACCAGTAAAATTGTCGTTCTTTGGCAGCCTCTCTTCTGTCTCGAGCAAAGATCGCTCTACTGAACCGGAGGAGATCCTCATGACTGCTAGCGACATCCCGTTCGTATTGGAATCGCCTGTCCTCTGTTCGGCGTACGACGTGGAAGATTACAGGACATCCGTGTGGATCCTGTATTAGGCCAATTGTATCGAGATAGAGGAATGCCTCGGGAGGAATAAAGCCTTTCTTATGGTACATAACGTTGGGGTAGTAAGCCCCAAGGATCAGACTGTTAGGAGAAGTCATATGCCTTCTGATCAGCTTAATAATAAAATTATCTATCCTGCTCAAGTTTGCCTCGTTGTTCAGGACCTCGTTAGGACAGTAGTTCTTATACTCAGGCTTGGGTGCACGATACAACCGGAGACAAGCCCGCAGATACTGTCTATCGAACAACCTAATATTTTCCATCTGGGAAGGACTCACGTTGAACCACAATGGACAACCGTTTGCCATAATTGGCCGTATGGGAGCCATGTAGCAGATTACCTTCACCCTGGTTTCAAGTTGGCTGCCCTTCCCATAGCAAAGGTCTTTGACCTTCGAAACTGATCTGTATGCCACTAAATCGTCGGCGCACGCAATTAAGTGCGACATGGAACCTATAAACTGCAGTGAATATAGACAACAAGATCGGTGAACCAACCGCTTTCTGTTGCAGACCGTGGAAGAAGTTACATAGCCACTTTTCACGACGAACTTTATGCCTGTTATCATGTCATAGATAGTGTTTACTAGCCTGACCAGTTTAAGGAAGAGGCCCTCAAACCAAGTCAATCAGGTGTCGGTGTCGAAGGCCAAGTCAATCAGGCAAGCACCCGTGCATTGTTTTTTGTCTTTTTTCCATTGAATGTCGGACACCAGTTTAGACGCGCCATGTATCCGAACTGGTTGTCCGGTATGATATTATTTTCTTCAAACCCATTGTTTCAGAACTCGATTGACTATCTTTTCAAGAACCATGCTTATGCAAAGAAAAAGACTGATCGGCCTATGATTTGTGGGAATTGATCTATCTTTGTCCCGTTTAGGAATTGGTTGCACCACAGCTGTTTTCCAATGTTTCGGGTAGTAAGCATTAGTCAGCATATTGTTAAACAATGTTGTGTTGATCTGCACCGCTTCGGGGGGAAGATGGCGAAGCACAATATTCGGTATACCATCGATTCCCTCAGAAATCAAGATGTGGTTTCCTTCATTGGCGATGACACTATTTGCAGTGTAATCATCATTGATCCTGGTGAAACCTCTTCTCAGACCGCCATTGACTTATCTCATTAAGAAGATTGATTTGGTTCAGCAGGGCTTCGTTCGTGATTCGGCCTATGAACCTCGTTAACCGTATACACTCGCTGGAAGAACCACGAAGAAGTCGTTGATATGGCACTATGGGAGCCGGAGGAGTAGGCTGACAGCGCACACAGAGCAAACGATGCAGGCTCTATTGTTTGTTTAATGTTATTTTTTAAGAAGATCGCAACACCGCTTTCACCATTGTAGTTGGGCCGATCTCTTCCAATAACACTATATTTACTGTGCTCTAGTATGCCTCTCTGGGTTATTAGAGCTAATCAGACATGGCTCTGGGCTTTGATCGTCCAACAATCTGTAGAGATCGTTTTTTCGTGGGATCACTATCAATGAATTTGCATTCACTGCAAGGATCTTGAAAGTACTCTCCGTCCGCGCAGCCATTAGGCCTAGTCACGTGCTGGTTTTTTCAGGAGCGTCAGAAATTTGGATACCTGCTCTCCTAACCGAGCCGTACGCCTTTCAATATCCTCCCCATGACAGACGCCATTTGGGTGAAACTTTCTTCGGGTGTGACGGGTATGGCTGCCCCTAGTGGATTTTCACTGGGGGCTTCTTCTGTACAACCGTATTTGCTTTCCACTCCTGGAATTTAGGGCAACCCCGATAGGTAGCGGTGTGATCTGCGTTCCCGCAGATTACGCATTTAAGCTGACTCTTGTCAGCTGCTCCCTCTTGTCCCAGAGGACAATTCTCCGAGTTGTAATTCTTTCTGCACTTTACGCATCGATGTTATGCATCGACAGAAGTCTAACCTAGTTTTTTGGTTTAGATTGTCCAATTTTCTTATGGGCGACAACTGAACAATGTATGTCCTTATTTCTTTGCCTTTACCGTGGAGAAGAGCCCGACCCCGACGAACTCGACACCATCAAACACTTGATCGTTGAACAGTTGGAAGACCCACTCCGTTTTAAGCGGCGCGAAAAGCTTCAACAGCCGGGAATGGTATTTTTCGCCATTTGGGACACCTTTATTTCTACTGATAATAAAATTACCTGAACCTAAGGCCTTTTTACATACAATGGCAGTCTGCTCTACATCTGGTGTGAATAATTTGATTGGATTCGCTTTTTTTTTTCTTTTATTAATTTTTCTGCTATTGCTGATGTGTTGCTGGCTGTTGTTTTTGTGGACGTGAAGTCTTCTTTGGCTGCTTCTTCTTCAAACTTGTTTCTGGATTCTGTTTTGGTTGAGTAGCTGATTTCTACTGCTGCTGGGCGAGGACTGTATTTGTTGATCTACCACTGGCTGCATTATGTTGCTAACGGTTTCTTATGCTGAAATGCATATTGCTGTTATTCCTGTCCTGTTGGCAGTTGTTTTTGCGGCGCAATGGACTTATGATGTTCCGTTTACCCTTCTTTTAGTTTATTCAGCGCTGATTTACTTTGGGAACCTTTTGGTTAATCCCTTGCTTTCAACTCGCAAGTGTTCGAGCTCTAAGCTCTCTTATTTGATGATGAAGTTGTTTAGTTTTCTCCCTCATGTCTTCATACTCGCTTTGTTAGAAGCGAACTATTCTTTCCAGTTCTTCTTCGGAGCCGAAGGACAGAGAGTTATAGCTGTTGCTGTGGACTGCAAACAAGCCCTCTCCTACTGCTCCTATACGGGTACTCTAATCTATTTCTGTGCATTTCGGCTTATGCTATGTTTTTTAATTGTGTTAAAGGACACACTGTTTTTGTTTTATATGTTTCGCCAAGAAAACAATGTTTTACACTGTTTCTCTCACTTGTGTTTGTGAGTTGAGAAGGAAAAAAGAGAAACTTTTTGGTTGCGTCCCCAAACCCTTCGAGTCAGGAAAGACGACTCTATCTTCTCGGCTAACTGCTTATGTTTTATTTGTTGTAAGTCGAATCAATCGCAGCTCACACTGCACTATTCAACGCTCTGTGAACTACTGATGAGTTCAATTCTTGATTAACAATTATGATTGCTGCATTATAGTACTCGATTATAAAACTTCCGCTCAGGTAACCTTCTTTATTGTCTATATCGATGGATCCGTTGATTTTGTTCAGGAATAATGTTCCGGGTTGAAATTCTACAGAAACGTATCGATTGTTTGTTTTATCGCACTCTGGTGGTTTTTTCTTTTATTAAATTGGGGATACAATTATCTCTATTAAAATGTATTATGTCTATAACTTAATTCTTGCAGAGAGAGTGAGTCACAGCAGAATATATATAAAGTGGGATGATTCATTCTGCGCGATCTGCGCATGGTGGATGGGCTCCACAAATTTCTAGAAAGATAGAAAGAATCATAGCCTAGAATGGCAATACTTTAAACAATACTACTGTACATGTTTTCCTGAAATAAACGTCCAAAGAATCGCACGAATTAAGAATTAAGGCCCAATACAAAGGATATTTTAATCATTTACACCTATGCCACCTAAGCCAAGTGCCAGTGGCTTTATTTAACGATCTAGATATGAATGTTATCGGCTTATCCTTTTGGGAAAGAACAAATCCAATAGCATAATCAAAAGTGTCAGCTGTCGAATGGTATACTAAATTCAAAATAGTTAAGTAATACGTTTTCTCTCTCTCTCTCTCTCTCTCTCTCTCGATTTTTTTGACATGACCTTCTTCAATACTCAAAAGAGAAGTAAGGGGTTTGGTCAGCTTTGCGTAATCGAAACAACTTCTTCCTTCAAGAAGTTGCACTTATCCAATTTAACCTTCATGCTGGCTTCTTGAAGATTTCGGAATATGTTACTTTGAGGTATTACTAAACACAATGTTATCGTTGATGTGAACGCGCCAGGACTTATCCACTGGAAAACGTAAGATATCATCTAAAGTACGGTGGAAAATGGACGGAGCATTTTTAAGTCCGAAAGAGGGCCTGGTTAATTGGAACCTTGCGTTGTCTATTAAGAATGCGGCTTTTTCTATATCTGACGGATTCAATGGGATTTGATAGAATCCGCTTTTCAGATCCAACACCGAGAAATATTTGCTTTTTTCCTAATTGAGACTTGACTTCTCTGATGTCCTTAATGAGATAACGGTCTGCCATTGTTACCGAATTAAGTTTACGATAATCTATTTCAAATCTATACTGTTTTCTATCACTTGAATCATCCTTCTTTGGTACACACCGGGGAAATGTACGGAGAACGAGAGGGTCTTATGATGATATCATCAAAATAATTCTCTCTATGTTTCTCAACTTTTTTTAGGAAAGGAGGGTAAAGTTAATATTGCATTTAGAACACACTGATGTACATGTATTTGTTCTGATCTCACCTAAAACCTTTTTAGTATACACTAACTTTTCATCGGGGTCCGCGAAAAGAGAGGGCTATGTTTTTACAAGGGGCCTGAGAGAATTTCTCTGAAATTCTGTTAAGCTTATTGTTGAGAAAGCTTATTGCTTCAGAATTCAATGGCTTAATTTATATTTTTACTTTGTTAACGCTAGTTATGAAGTCGTTTTTTGTGTCAACTATTGCGAAGGACTGTTTGAGGCTATCGTTTCCTAAAATCCCAAAAATGAGTTCAACGACGGAAGTAAAAAATGTAAAAATGTAATTTCAACCGCGAAAGTCTTAAAAAAGGTATGGTGAGTAATTCAATATCACTTGCCATTGACTTAGCAAACAAATTTTGATTATATCGAAGATGTTTCTTAACCAAATTGGATATAGTTTTTTCTAGAACAGGCATCTTCTTTTTTTGTGTGGCGCTACAAAACAGGGTGGATCTGGGCCTCAACCACCATGCCTCTCCAGCCAGTACGATCTTTCGCTAGCTGCCTCCAGTTGCGCACACCAAGTTGGTTTAGGTCCTTTTCCACTTGTGTGCGCCATCTAATGCGAGGACGTCCTCTGTTGTGATGTCACAATGGCTAGGTGTCGAAGACTCTTCGGCCGTGGTGTCCATCCTCCCTACATAACTTAGCCATCTTAAGCGTTTGATCGGAAGACGGTTAACTATGTACATGCCGCTGTACAGCCCGTACAGTTCATGGTTGAACATTCTCCTCCAGACGCCATCAACGTAAACATGACCAGGATAGATAGCAGGCAGAACTTCTCTCAAAGAGACCAAAGAGACCATGAGCTGACAGTAGAACACCGAGATCATCGAAAATATTTTAATAAATAACAAAATATTCACATCGTCAGCGATACTGCAGACGTTCGAACGGAAATTGAAACACGATGACTAAAGTGATCAGCACATTTATGCCCAAATGTAAGCTTCATGTTAGGTAAAGCTAAATTCAGTCTTAACACCACGTTTGAGTAATAAAGACATTTTTGTTAAAAGTGCTTAGTCTTTAAATTACTGCAAACGTAATTAGCGCAGTCGAAAAAAAAACAAAAGTAATTCCAATATCCGAACAAGATAGCGCCGGCGCCACCATATAGTTTTGCATTATTAGCCCCGAATGTACATACATGACAGTCCATAGGACAATTCCACAGACAGATGGCGACAGAGATTTCTATAGAGAAGGCTGGCTGATATAAATATCGCAACGACAGCCGAAGCAGTTTAGTTTAGTTTGGGATTTCTTCTGGCAGCAATGAAAAGTGTAATGAACTATTTGTTGTGATTTTAAGTAAGTAAAGTTAAAGTAGTAATTCTGTTGTAAGAGTAAATTAATCAGTGAGTAGAATTTTTGAACTTGTGAGTTTCATTTTGTCATAATTTAGTGATCGAACCCTATTATTGGACCGATTAATTGTAAATACTTAGACACAGTTTTGTGTAAAACGTACCATTTGGTGTCGGAAATGTTATTGTGACAATTGTGAAATTTGTGAATCTAAAAGTGAACCAGTTGAAAACGGAGCTCACAGAGCCAAACTTTCGACAGTCGGATGTTAGGTTGAATTACAACAACGGCAAGGAAGGTGGTACCCCTGCTATTGATAGGGATGAGGTTGTACCACACCTGGCGAGTTCATCGGCTTTGCAGTTTCCTGGTATGTGACAGTGTGCCGGCACCCACATGAGGTGAATGTAAAAATGCTCAGCCATCTCGCTAAGAGACAGCCTGCAATTAAGGGATGTTTTTGAGTGGAACATGACATTGTCCAAAGATTTTAAAGCGGCCTGACTCTCGGAACAGATGGTGATATCCCTTTTTGATATCACATTGTTTTTGAGACATGGCAACGCCTCTTTAATCGCTATGGTTTCTGCCTGAAAAACGCTACAGTGATCAGGGAGGTTCAAGAAGATAGCAATAGCATCTTGGTAAAAGACACCCGCACCCACCCCTTCGTTTGTCTTCGATCCATCTTCGCTCATCCAACGTTTGCCTGCCAGACATCTAGTCCGATCTGTAAGGAATGCTGATTGAGAATTTCTTTTCAAAGATAGCCCGGGGTATTAGGTCAGTGTCGCTAGGCAGGAAACTTGAAAATTATTCAGTGGCTTGAAGTTCCTTTCGAAGATAGAAGATGTCGCTAGGAAGGAAATTGAATTCCTTGAGAATAGTTGAGTGGCCAGTGTTGAGTTCGGACCACAATTGGAGTGTTTTGAGTCTCAAAGCTGTGCTTGCTCCCGTTTGTTTCCTGAATTTTTCCAAGATGGAGGAGAATATTCAGTGCGTCTGACGGAGTACTTCTCAGTGCAGCGCTGATACATAGGCAGGCCAGTCTTTGTACTCGGTTGAGTGCCTTGCAGTTGATAGCCTTGTTTAGTGCTAGCCACCAAACTTAGACTCCCTACAGAAGTGTCGGTCTGACAATAAAGTTGTAAATCCAGTGAGCGATGAGTTTTTTACAGCTTAAAATGGTTGAAGATTCTTTTTCGACTCTTTCTTCTATGTTGAGCTTCCCATTTAGCTTCCTATCGAGCGTGAAGCCCAGCAATTTCGCACTAGTAGTTAGCTGTAATGTAGTGCCACACAGTAGTGGGGGGGTCAAACTGGGGGATTTTGTATCTTCTGGTGAAGAGTACGATATCCGTTTTTTGTGGCTTAACGCCGAGTTCGCATGTTTGTGTCCATGCTTTCTCGATGATGCTTATCAGAGAGTGAAGGGCTGTCTCCACAGACTTGCCCTTGTTGTAGGCATTTTTTGCAAATGAGTGTTTGTGTGCTGGAATAGCTTGCTTGATATATTGGTCTATTAGTTTCTTCAAGGTTCTCAGGAGAAATTAAGGGAGATTTAAAGGCCTGGGGTCCGTCAGTTTGGTATGGGCGTATTTACCTGCTTTGAGAATAAACACTACTTTGACCCTATTCCAAGAGCTGGGAACATTTCTTAGACTCATACAGCCTTTGAATATGTTGAGAATCCAAGGTATAATGAGGTCAGCTATTCTTTGAAGCTCCGCAGGTATGATGCCCTCAGGTCTCGCTGACTTAAAGGGTGTAAAGCTTGTCAGTGCCCACATGACAGTAGTGTGACTGACATTAATAAGATAGCATGGAGTTTTTGGAACAGATACGCCTTCTTTGCGCGGAAGGTGCGTATCGACAATTAGACTGAGGGTTTGCTCACTGGATGAGGTCTAAGTCCCGTCAGGTTTTTGTAGGAAGCTAGGTGATTTAGGGGATGGTGCTAGAATCTTCCTTAGCCCCGAAGCCTCGGTGACTTCTTCGGTCTTACCACAAAAAAGTCTCCAAGAGGTTCGTTGGGCCTTTCTCAGTTCAGTTTTAAAGATACCGAGGTGTTACTTATAGGAGTCCCAGTTCTGAGCATCTCGAGATCTTTTCGCCTTATTACGCACGACATAGACATTGCGTTGTTGAGAGTTCTTAAGAGGTTGTCAACTGAGTGGTCAAGGTCAGTGGCGACATTGTTGCCGCCAGAATCTCTCTATATCTGTCCCAGTTGCTTCTTTTAGGATTCTTAAAGACTCTTTGGAATTGGGGAACTCGTTATGCTGAATATTATATGGCTGTGATCAGAGAAAGAGTGATCAGATTATACCCTCCAATTGCTAATTCGATCCGCTACATGGTCAGACACGAGTGTTATGTCTAGGACTTTCTGTCTGTTCCTAGTTACGAAGGTAGGTATATTACCTTGGTTACACAAATCCAACTTGCTACTTACAAGGTAATCAAAAAGGTACTCAACTCTTTCGTTGATATCCGTGCTTCCCCATATTGTGTGATGGGCGTTTGCATCACATCCCAAGACAAGCACGGTTCTGGTTCTTTCCGCCTCAGCAATCGTCCTTCCCAGCGTCTCTGATCGACATTCCCCATGATCGTAGGCTCCTACATGGCGATCTCATCAGAGACTAGCCATCAGTCGTTCATATATCTTCGACATGAGCAGACGTACTTTGGCTACAGGCATTAGTTATGCACAGAAGTGCGCAAAATAAAGTTAAATTAAGAAATCCTCTTCACCCTAGTGGTAGTGATTACGCCCGTGATCTCGCGGTACTGGGTTCGAATCCTTATGAAAACAGACTGATTTTTATTCTTGAAAATTAATAAACAAAAAAAAAAAAAAAACAAACACTAAGAGTGTAACAGTGCAAGTGCGATAAAAACATTAGAGTTGCCCGCGCTCTCAAAAGCGGCTGACAATGCCATGCCCAAACAAAGCGACGACGTGCAATATGAGTCGTCAGAAGGAGAGGGAAGATTCTCTTACGTGGGTAGAGGAAACTCCTACAGTGCCTTAAGCCAAACCGAGTCGGAAGACGAAGTGGAGGAGGATAGGGAGCAACTGGTTAGTATCCAGAGGAAGAAGGGGAAGCTGGATGCCCATATTCTGGCTATCCAAACGAAATTACAGGCCAGGAAAGCAGCCAAAGAAGCTGCAAGGGGAATGTCCTTTGGTACAGAAAAGGTTAGGGATAGGAGTGTTTTCTCATGCGTAGTCTGTAAGACTAACGAACACCCTACAATTATCGGGGATGTCCTAGGTCCAGGAAATAAGGAAAATCATAGAGGCCAAAAATGGTAGAAGCAAGGCCAGTGCCTCATCTTCCAACTACCACTGTTACACCGGAAGTTTCCTTTGCCCAAATGGCATCAGGGAGGCAACCGGTATGACAGACAATGCCAGGCAACCTGAAGCTGAACTGGATTTGAAGACGGTGCTGCTCTCTATACAGGGGCAGATCGCTCAACTCCAAAAGCAGTTCCAGGAGCAAGTAGCGCGGTTGACCTTATATACTCGACGACGGCTGCGCACGCATTCCGAAACCTTACGATCCTAGCAGTGAATGTGAATTCACTGATTAGGACTGAACGAAAACTAACGCTCGGTAACCTTCTGCAAGTCCACAATCCAGACGTGTTGAAGGTCAGCGAAACTAAGCTGAACTAAACGCGCAAACTCTGGTACAAGAACTACCACGTAATTCGAAGAGACCGACCCCAATCCTTGCAAGGGGGCGGGGTTGCTCTCTTAATAAAAAAAGGCCTATGTCATAAGGTCATGTATAGCAGTGAAGTGCGACGATTGCAAGTAATAGAAAGGTCTATTGCACGCATTCCGCAGCCAAAGCTGCAGCAACAACTACACCAGTTGCCAAGGGGACAACGCATATCAGCTACCAAACAACAACAAAAACAGCAGCACCAACAACAACTGCCGCATAAAAAACTGCAGCAGAAGAATCAACACCAGCAGAAACAGCAACAGCAGCAAAGAACAACACCGAAAGCAGAGAGATGCCCGCCAATAAACGTCTTCGGAATGGAGACCAAGGACGTTGACAAACTATTTGAGTTGGCTACTGAAAACTCCTTTTTTATCAAATATAAAGGGCCCTTAAGGCTATCTGTGGAGGGCAGGGTCTATGCTCACAGGGCAAAGTTGCTGATCGCTCTCAACTTGGCGGGATGCCAGCAACGATCCTTGTCGATGCATAGATCAAGTTGACATGCAGCCTCCAAGCGGCGCCCCCTGGAGGCATTGGTTCACCTCACAACACCCGTTGTGAGGTGAACCAATGCATGCAGCGTTTCCCCAGCGGTTGTGCGGAGGGCTAACAACCCACCCACAAAAAAAAAATAACTGTTACGGAAGAGCAAGCAGCCTCGGAGGAACGGACGGAACCCCAACGACGACACGGCGCGAAAAAGGACTACGATTTGCGAGTGTGCTCCTGGAATGTAAGAACACTCTACACTCCGGGGGCCGCATAAAAACTGGAAAATATCCTCACGCAGTATAAAGCGGATATTACTGCGCTCCAGGAAATACGCTGGATAGGACACGGGATTATGAAAAAGAAAGAGTGCGACATATATTACAGCTGTCATAAAAGGTTGCACATATTTGGATGCGGATTTGTCGTGGGAAAGCGGCTAAGGTCGAAGGTCATCGACTTCAAACCGATAAGCGATCGCCTGGCTGTGATCCGCATCCAAGGCAGATTCTACAACATCAGCCTCATATGTGCACACGCCCCTACCGACGAAGTTGAAGACTCTATCAAAGAGGATTTTTACGACCTCTTGGACGGTGCCTACGGAGCCTGTCCGGAGTACGATGTCATAATCGTACTCGGAGACTTCAATGCTAAAATCGGTAAGGAAAACATCTTTGGCGGAGTGATCGGAAAGCACAGCCTCCACGACACGACAACAGACAACGGCTTCCGACTCACAGACTTTGCGACAGCACGTAATATGGTCATAAGTAGCACAAGGTTCCCTCGCAAAAAAATCCACACAGCAACCTGGCGATCCCCGGATGGTCGAACCGCCAACCAAATCGACCATGTGCTTATTGACGGAAGACACGCGTCAAACATCCTGGATGTGCGAACATTCAGGGGGGCAAACGTCGACTCTGACCACTTTCTTGTTGCAGCAAGATTCAGAGCTCGACTGTCCAATGTCAGAAAGCTGCACCAGCCGACAAAGAAAACTTTTGACATTGGACGCCTAAGCACACCGGAGATTGCCAGAGCCTACGAAGAGCAATTAAGTGAGAGACTCTCCGGTATGCCTACGTCAAGTGCCAACGAGATGTGGTTGCATTGCCGCTCGGCCATCAATGAGGTAGCGGAAACTACATTAGGCTACCTACCACCCCTGACAAGAAACCCGTGGTATGATGGCGAGTGTGAGCAGAAAAAACGTGCAACCGACGAGGCATACCAAAAAGCGCTGCAACGGAAAACAAGAGCAGCGCAAGAGGAGTACCGGGCTAAAAGACGGGAGGAGAAAAAGCTTCTACGCCTGAAGAAAAGGTCTCTCGCAACCTCCCAGCTCAAGGATATCGAAGAGTCTAGGGACAAGCAAAAAATACGGGCCTTTTACAAAAAAGCCAAAAGCCTGGCCACAGGCTTTAGGAAAGGCACCCAAGCTCTTCGAAATTACGAGGGTAACCGAGTTACGGACCCCCAGGGAATAGTGGATGTGTTTAAGCAGCACTGCCAACAGCTGCTTAGCGGGCCTGACCAGGAGAGTGTGATAGGGAACCAGGAAATCCCAATTCCAGTCGACGAAGAAGTCCTCCCACCTAGCTTTGAAGAAGTTGGTACAGCCATTAGAAGGCTGAAGAACAACAAAGCCGCAGGCTCAGATGTCTTACCATCGGAGCTTTTCAAAGCTGGGGGCAATGTAATGGTAGGGAGCATGCACGAAATCATTTGCCGAATTTGGGAAGATGAAAGCATGCCCGACGACTGGAATATCAGCTCCATATGCCCATCCACAAAAAAGGCGATCCTACCTCCTGCAAAAACTACAGAGGTATATCCCTGCTCAATGTCGCCTACAAGATCCTATCCAGCGTACTGTGTGAACGTCTAAAGCCGTTTTGCACCGCACTAATCGGCACGTACCAGTGCGGCTTCCGGCCCGGCAAATCGACTACAGACCAAATCTTCACACTAAGGCAGATCCTGGAGAAGACCAGCGAGTTTCAAATCTATACTCACCATCTTTTCATCGATTTTAAAGCCACATACGACAGCATTCATCGCAAGGAGCTATTCGAAGCGATGGCCGAATTCGGGATCCCGGGAAAACTGATCCGGTTGTGTCGCACCACGCTAACACATACGCGATGCACCGTGCAGTTCGGTTCAAAAATCTCTGAACCGTTCGAAACCTGCACCGGATTTCGGCAAGGAGATGCGCTGTCGTGTGATTTCTTCAATCTGGTACTGGAGAAGATGGTGCGGCGGGCAAAAGTCAACACGGAAGGCACTATCTTCTACAAGTCAGTCCAGCTGTTGGGATACGCGGATGACATCGACATTGTCGCGCGGTCCCAACGTGCCATCGTGGAAGCTTTCACGGCAATTGAGGAACAGGCGAAACGAGCTGGTCTTAAGGTCAACGAAGACAAAACAAAATATATGCTGTCGAGCAAACAACGATCCGCCGCACACCACCTAGGCCAAAACGTTACAATCGACAGCTACAATTTCGAGGTAGTAAAGGAGTTTGTCTACCTCGGGGCAAATGTAAACTCCACGAATGACATCGTAGTGGAGATCCGACGTAGAATCGCCCTTGGCAACCGATGCTACTTCGGTCTGTCAAAACAACTGGGCTCGAAACTCCTGACTCGAAGGACCAAAGTCATGCTCTACAAAACCCTTATCCTGCCAGTCCTACTTTATGGAGCCGAAAGCTGGACATTAAGTAAGGCTGCAGAGCTGATTCTTGGTGCCTTCGATATATGGTCCCGTCTGCGAGGAAGGCGAATGGAGGAGAAGACACAACCGCGAACTCTACGAGCTGTACAAGGATGTGGATGTAGTCCGGAAGGCAAAAATCCGTCGACTACACTGGCTCGGCCACATCAAGCGAATGGACAACAACTCTCCAGCAAAGAGTGTCTTCGAATCCGAGCCTCCTGGTTCGAGAAAGAGAGGAAGACCGAAACTTCGGTACAAAGACCAAGTCATCGCGGATGTAAGACAGCTTGGCCTTGATGACTGGAAGCAGCGTGCCTAGAACCGTCACCGATGGAAGGCAGCAATTGCTCAGGCTCAGACGCTCCATGGTTCGTCTGCCTGATAAGTAAGTAAGTAAGTAAGGCTATCTGTCCACTGCTTATCAGTGGCAGACTACCGCACAGTAAAAGAAGAGTTACCGGTGGCGGGGGCCGAGTTTTATTCATATACTCCCAAAGGAGAAAAATTGCAGACTATGCTCCTCAAGGGTGTGGATCCTGCAACTGATCCCGAGGATATCCTCGCCAAACTGCGCCAGGCACAGAGCGACGATGTCACGTTCGTTGGGGTTAAGCTCTTCAACACTGCGGTACCGAGAAGGGAGAATAGGAAACTTCCGTTCTTCCTTGTCCAGGTCAGCCCAGCCAGCAAAAAAGACAGCGCATTAATCGGCGAACTGCAACATGCAGTCTCGCTGCGTCCAATGCGTAAAAACCCACATCCAAGGGGAATGTCCCTTAGGGACGGAAAAGGTCGAAGATAGGAGTAAGCTAATGTGGGTAATCTGTAAGACTAACGGACATCCGGCAAACTATCGGGGATGTCCAAGAGTGCAAGAACTCAGAAAAATCTATGAGGATAAAAAGAAAGCAAAAATGATAGAAGCTCCTCGTGCTCCATCTACCGCTGTTACACCGGAAGTCTCCTTCACCCATATGGCATCTGGAAGGCGCCCGGTACAACAGACAGTGACGAAGGTGGCTTCGGTCGCAGTGGCCAGGCAACCCGAAGCTGAGCTGTATCTGAAGGCGGTCCTGCTCTCTATCCAGGGGCAGATCGCCCAGTTCCAAAAACAGTTCCAGGAGCAAACAGCGCGGGTAGACCTCATCTACTCAACGTTGTTTGCCGTGCCTAACGTCACACAATCCTAATGGCTGCGCACGCCGCCAATAACCTTAAGATCCTAGCAGTGAATGAGAATTCACTGATTAGGACTGAACAAAAACGGACGCTCGGTAACCTTCTGCAAGTCCACAATCCAGACGTGTTGAAGGTCAGCGAAACTAAGCTGAACTAAACGCGCAAACTCTGGTACAAGAACTACTACGTAATTCGAAGAGACCGACCCCAATCCTTGCAAGGGGGCGGGGTTGCCCTCTTAATAAAAAAAGGCCTATGTCATAAGGTCATGTATAGCAGTGAAGTGCGACGATTGCAAGTAATAGAAAGGTCTATTGCACGCATTCCGCTCAAGGGTAGCAAGCGTTTATATGTGATCGCGATCTATGCAGCTGACAATCCTAACCTCAATCGCAACTTCATTTTAGAACTCGACAGTCTTTTTACTAGCCTTCGACTGAGCTCGGAAGATAACTACTACATTATTGCTGGAGATTTAAACTCCAAGCACCGAGAATGGGAAAATAGAGTGCACAACGATAGGGGGACCCCACTGTATAACTGGTTAGTAGAGCACAATATTGACAATATTGCTAATCGACAAACGACTAACGATACTTGATGTGGAAAGACACACGCGGAACTGCTTAACTACGATTGAGTACGAGAGTGATCATTGCGGCAGCTATTCAGGTCCCGAACGAGGAGGAAGAACTGGAGGACTATATCCAGAGGCACCTTTATAATTACAATAAGGCCCGCTGGTCACGTTTCTCCAAGAGTTTATCCACGGAACTACGTTCGAGTGGAATTAATCCTTCTACAAACAGAAACCTTACGAACGAAGAGGTTGGCCGGTATGGATGGATGACGTAATCAAACGTAACATGGACAAGACTATTTCAAAGGTAGTACAAATTGATGACAGCGATGTTTATCGAAATACTACCATCGATGCACTTTACGTGCACAAAAGTAGGCTGCTGTCAAGACTCAAACTCTTGTACAGGCGGTTATCAGATCCACAAAATCTGGAAGCATCCGAGCTGTACGATGTAACAAACCGGGTATGTTCCCGCAAGTAAATAAAATATTTTGGAGAAATGATCAAAACATTTAGAGCGCTAGACTTCCTAGGACGACAAATAACGAACACTTACTCACTACAATTGGCATCAATGCAGATGGGGCAGTGCTCGACAATGACTTCTTTTTGGTTGAAGATCCTCAAGAGAAGGTGAAAGCAATTGGTGCTGTGTTCCAGCGAGTTTATACGGTCAACGAGGTTCGTACGCCGAGTCTCGAACTGGAGAACGAAGCCTTGCTACACCACAATGATCTTCGTGATGAAATAAGTCAAAATCGATCTGAAACCCAGATTTCGTCAGGTACAATGACGATTACATGGCAAATAGTGCCGTCGCCAATGATGTAAATAACATCTTGATTTCACAAGAAGATCTCCAGGGTATCTCTTACTCGCTAAAGAAGAAAAAGTCAGTGGGAATCGATGGTATACCAAATATTGTGCTTCGCCATCTTCCCCCTGAAGCTGTGCAGATCTACACAACATTATTTAACAATGCGCTGAGTAATGCTTATTACCCGAAACATTGGAAAACAGCTGTGGTGCAACCTATCCCTAAACGGGACAAAGATAGATCAATTCCGACAAATCTTCGGTCGATCAGTCTTCTTCCTTGTATGAGCAAGGTTTTTGAAAAGATAGTCATTCAAGTTCTGAAACAATGGGTTGAGGAAAATAATATCATACCGGAGAACCAGTTTGGATTCAGGGCGGGGCATGAAACCATAAACCATACTGGTGTCCGACATTCAATGGAATAAAGACAAAAAACAATGCACGGGTGCTTGCCGGATTGACTTGGAGACAGCGTTCAACACCGTTTAATTGGAGGGCCTCTTCCTCAAGCTGGTTAGGCTCGGCGTAAGTAACCCATTGCTATACATGATCTATGACATGATAACAGGTAGAAAGTTCGTCGTGAAAAGTGGCGATGTAACTTTTGCCACGGTGTTTGACATCGAAAACGGTCTGCAACAAGGAGCGGTTGGTTCGCCGATCCTGTTTTCAATATTCACTGCAGATCTGATCATTGCCGCAATTAATTGCGTACGCCGACGATTTAGTGGCGTGCAGATCAGGACCGAAGGTCGAAGAAATAAATATCTTGCTGCAAGGTGACTTCGAACAAATTCAGCGATTTTGCGACGACTGAATGTTGATTATCAACTTCCGGAAGTGTGGAACTATCCTTTTCTGAACACCGTTGTACATGGCATCATGGGATACGCGCACAAACTGGCGTAAGTTCGGCATTGTTGGCCCACAGAGACGCACTTTAGATGTGAAAAGTGTAGTAAGTTATCTTGGCATTTGGTTGGACCAATATCTGCATTTTGACAAACATATATATATTGCTCTGGCCAAAGCCAAAAAGGCCTCTGATGTGGCAAGGAGGTTGTTTTACAGCAGCCAACTTGATACCAGGGTGAAGGTAATCTGCTACATGGCCCTCATCCGGCCAATTATGGCGTACGTTGTGGTTCAACGTCAGTCCTTCCCAGATGGGAAAGATAAGGTTGTTCGGGAGACAGTGTCTGCGGACTTGTCTCCGGTTGTATCGTACACCCGAATCTGAGTAAAAGAAGTACTATCCCAATGAGGTCCTGTACAACGAGGCCAACTTGAACAGGATAAATAATTGTATTATTAAGCTGATCAGAAGGCATATTGCACGAGCTATGACTTCTTCCAACAGTCTGATCCTTGGAACGTACTACCCAACGTTATGTACCATGAGAGAGTGCGCCTTACCGGCTTTATTCCTCCCGGTGCGTTCCTCTATCTCGACACAATTGGCCGAATACAGGATCCACACGGATGTCCTGTAATCTTCCACGTCGTACGCCGAACAGAGGACAGGCGATTCCAATACGAGCGGGATGTCGCTAGCAGTCATGAGGATCTCCTCCGGTTCAGTAGAGCGATCTTTGCTCGAGACAGGAGAGAGGCTGCCAAAGAACGACAATTTTACTGGTGGTTACACCAAAATCAGACCGCGCTGCCGCAAGCTTTTCAAAATAACCCCGTAATTGATCACAGTGGTCAACTTACATTGTTTAAAGCTAGTCAATAAGAAAAAAATGAATGCAAAAAATCCAAAAAAAGGTGCACCGCGGCGTATAAATTATATATGTTTGGCGTATACATAACATATTCGCCCTGGTGCACGAATTACGTTTTAAGTTATTTAAAGACTAAGTACCGTTTACAAAATATGTCATTATTTGACGAATGCGTTCTTACGACTTAATTTACAATTTTGCTTAACCTAACATGAAACTTACTTTTTGTTATAAATGTGCTGATCACTTCGGTCATCGTATTCCAATTTCCATTCGAATGTCAGCAGTATTGCTGACGATGCGAACAGAGGTAAAATATATTTGTTAAAATATTTTCGATGACCTTCGGTGTTCTACTGTGGGGTCATGTTTACACATAACACCTCCACGGCTAGAAAAAGGACTCTCCTGAATTCTATTATAATTGAGTTCTTTAGTTACAATATTGATTTCCGTTCTTCTTTGTTTCAAAGTTGTAAGTATTATTGATACAATAATTAAAATAGTAATATTCATACCGTGAGAAATACTTTTATGAAATTAGTTCTTTGATTTCTTTTACAATATATAAAATCATTATTATTATGTATTATCATATACCATATATCGTCAGTAGTAATTAATTTAATTGTTTCATTTAAATACAAATTATTGCTTGGATAAAAGTATCTTAGTTGTATTTGAGTTTTACTGCTTGAAAAGGTTTTTTCTCCAAACGCCATCAACGCAAACAGGACCAAAGATCGTACGCAGAACTTTTGTCTCATCCGCTTTCAATAGCGTCCATGTCTCTGCGCCATAGAGCTGGCCTGGGATGATTAGAGTTTTATACAAATAGGGACCTCAAAGTTTCTATTTGCGCTTTGTCCGAGACGTCGATGCTCTGCGTCCTTTCGTGATGACAGCATGCACTTTGTTTTAACCTGGTTTATCTCTAGACCCATTTTAACCGCTTCCGCGGTCGTCCGGGTAAGCAAGCAGTTGAACGGTCTTGTGGAAGATCGTGCCTGGGGTGTTTACGTTTGAGTTTCGCACGATCAGTCACACAACAGCGTGTCGCCTTGCCTAAAACCTTTATTGACATTTAATGTCTCGGTGAGTTCGTTACCGACCTTGATGGAGCAGCGGAATTTCTCCATCGTCTTACTGCAAAACCTGCCAAGTTTGGCGGAATGTCAAAACTAGACATAACTCTGCATAGCTCGTCTCAATGCACGCTGTAATATGCGGCCTTAATGCCAACAAATAGGTGATGGGTGTCGATCTGCATCCCTTAAGTTTTTTTCCAGGATCTGCGTAATGTGAAGATTTGAACGATGGTGGACTTCCCAGGCCTGAAATCGCACTGATAGGGACCTGTCATGTTGTTGACGAATGGTTTCAAGCGCTCACGCAGAACGGCAGAGAAGATCTTGTAGGCAATGTTAAGGAGACTTATCCCTCTATAGTTGGCGCAGCCAAAAGGGTCTCCTTTCTTGTGGGTTGGGCAAACGATACTAAAATTCCACTCATCGGGCATGCTTTCCTCCGACTATATCTCGCAGACGAGCTGGTGCATGCGCCCGACCAGGTTATCCCAAGTTGCTTCAAGCAATGCCGCGGTCAATCCGTCCGTTCCAGCAGCTTTGTTCGATTTCAGTCTAGATATCGCTATCTCGACCTCGTCTAAGTCGGGGGACGGAATTCGTGTTCGTTATCGTCCAAATTTAGTGAAACATTCAGCCTGACAGCGGAATTTGTGTCGTCATCGCCGTTTAGCAGTCTACAGAAATGATTTTTCCGAATTCTCAGCTAGTTTCACTAGTTATCCATTTTCGTCCCTGCAATCTTCGGTCCGAGGTCTATATCTTCCTGATACTCCTGAAATCGATTGCGATTGTAGCTTTCAAACGTCAAACCGTAGTGTTCGTTCTCGACTCCGTACTTCTCTCAATATCCTCATCCTTACCTTGACTACGACAAGGAAATGGTTCGAGTCGATGTTGGCTTCTCGGAAGGTTCGGACATCGAGAATATTGGAGGAGTGACTGACGTTGATCGCAACGTGATCAATCTGGTTGACGGTTGATTGATCAGGAGACCGTAAGGTCCCCTTATGGATGTTGAGGTGTGCGAACCGCGTGCTAATCACAGACAAGTTACGCCCCGAGGCGAAATCTACCAGCCTGAGTCCGTTATCGCATGTGTTGTTGTGCAGGCTGTGTTTTCGGATGTTTATAGCAAAGATTTCTTTCTTGCCCAGCTGTGCGTTGAAATCTCCTAAAACGATCTTTGTGTCATAGCTGGGGCATCGATCGTATGTTCTTTCTAGCAGATCATAGAAGTCATCCTTGCTAACTCCATTCATCCCCTCCGTCGGGGCATGTGCGCAAATCAGGATGATGTTCCCGAATTTAGCCTTGATGCGGATTGTTATGACGCGCCACGAGTAGGCTTTAAATTAACTTGACTCATGCACAAGCAGGGATCGCGCTGGCATCCTACCAGGTTGGGTGCAGTCAGCAACTTTTCTCTGTATACATAGTAATCGACATCTCTCGCGATCTGTTAAAGCGATCAGTCGAGCTTTTTTTCGAGTGCATTTTAATTTACCGAAACACTGAAGCGGCGCGCTTTTTCCCTCGAGGATTCTATATCCTCAATCAGCAAAATGTTGCGTCGTGCCACTACATTTATTCCACTCCAATCCCACAAAGATACCGATCTTGGGGAGGAAATGTGCAGCAGTGAACCAGAGCAACAATTGCCAAGAAAAATCAACATTCCACCGATTAAAATCCTCCAAAAAAATTGTGAATTTGTGCACAAGTTCTTTAGTGAACTGAAAATAACTGATTACTCCGTGAAGAAAATTTCAATAGGCATCAAGGTTTTTTGTGAATCAATTGATTCCTACAACACTGCTTTGAGTGCGTTGAAGGACCATAAATGCCACTTTTTTCGCACGATCTTATATGTAAAAATTCCTTTAAAGTCGTACTTTCTGGCCTAGATGAATATTCTACTGACTCTCTAAAAAAAGAACTTACTTCACTCGGTCTCAAGTGCAAAGACATAAAAATAATAAAAAAAATAATACGAAAAATACGCGGATTTTCTCTATGTCGTCTATTTTGAGAACGGTTCAATTCGACTCGCGGATCTTCGCAATAACAGTAAATCGTTTTTTCGGACGCAAGTAAGGTGGGATTTCCAACGGCGTGCTAAAAAAACATCACACAGTGTCACAACTGCCAAATGTGGGGACACGGCGAAAGACACTGCAATGTGAAAACTTTTTGTGCTAACTGCTCGGGAAATCACAAAACTAGTCTTTGCACTTCCACCGGAATATCCAAATGTGCAAACTGTGGAGGTAACCACAAATCTACCGACGAAAACTGCAAATGCCGCTCAGATTATTTGGACATCATCCGCAAAAATACACATAGAATTTCCCGTCCGCCCGCACCCCTTCCGTTGCGTTATCAACCTCATCCAGCAGTGTCAGCAAAAACTTTCAACGTCAACAGTGTCGAAGACTTCCCCTCTCTCCATCGAGTTTCACGTCAGTTGCAGCAGAATCATCATCACTGGGCAAAGCAACAAGTTTCAACTCAACAACAACAACAGCGAAGAACTTTAATTCCCTCTCCATCAGTGAACCGAGATCTTTTTTCTTATGAAGAACTTAATTCTTTATTGTTCGAAATGGTCAATGAACTTGAAAATTGTAAAACAAAAGCTCAGCAGTTTAAAGCAATTGCTCAGCTTGCAACTAAATACCTATGTAAAAATGTCAAGTAATTCTCCCAAGTCTCATCTTAAACTTTTATGTTGGAATGCAGGAGGCATTCGCAACAAGAGCTTTGAGCTTTTCAATTTTCTTTCCAATCTGGATATTGATGTTTGTCTTATATGTGAAACAGGTCTACATAGTAATATTCGTTTTGAACGTGGTAATCAGAGATAATGGAATGAATGGAAAACCCCTAGTCCACCACAAATCCACCTCAGATTTTGAGCGTTTCCGCTCTCAAGTCACTAATACACCTCGGATTCTAAGCGTTTGTTAAAAATTGTTTCAGTATATTTTCCAGGAGGAACACGTAACACCTCTAGAATTCAATGTTGAAAAATGACCTTAGAAGATTGTTAAGCAATGATAATGTCGTCATAGGAGGTGACCTTAACTGTGGACATTGTAGCTGGGGGTTTCTAAGGGCAAATGTTTGGGGTAACACATTATATAACTTATGCTTAAGACATAACTTTACAATAATGTACCCATCTAGTCCCACTTACATCCCATCTTGCAGTAGGTACTCCTCATCAACGCTAGACTTCTTTCTTACCACGAATCCTAACTCACTTACCACACCTATAGTGCACAATGCGCTTAGCTCTGATCACCTTCCCGTCAGCTGTGATATTCTACTTCGTCCTAGTATAAATAATGTGCAATATTTTGATTATAAAAATGCTAACTGGAATTTTTTTAGATATTATCTAACAAACGTACTTGTCCGAAAAATCTGCATTATTCAACACAAAATTATCTGAAAGCATTCGTGCTTCTGGAGGTTTTGGCAGAGCTACAGACAACTAAACGATTCCCACGAAATGAATATTTATGCACGCTTAATTAAAATTCAAATAAATGAGTACAGAAACTCTTTATGGAACAACAAATTAAGCCAACTTAACGCAAACTCAAGGCCTTTTTGGAATTTAGCTAAGATTCTGCAGAAGAAAAACCATTACTATCCAAACCTTGAAGTAAACGGGTCATTGATATCAACTAATGAAGAAAAAGCGGAGATATTAGCAGCTACATTCCTTAAAAACCATACTGTGACAGCTAATTTTTCGTCTCCTCTTGACTCTGAAGTCGAGAGCAGGATATCTGACTTGAACAGTTCTGCTATTGCCCTACCATCCAACGAATTCACTACGGTAGAGGATTTACAATTCATTGTCTCTGAGCTTAAAAATCGCAAGTCTCCTGGCCTAGACAACATAAGTAATCGAGTGATAAAACAGCTGCCTGTTAGTGCACTAATATACTTAACGTTTATAATAAACGCGTGCTTAAAAATGCTATATTTTCCAAGTTCATGGAAGAAAGCTAAGGTAATACCTCTCCACAAGCACGGGAAAAATCCTTCGGACCCAGCCAACTACAGACTCATCAGTCTTTTAAATGGTTTTAGTAAAATCTTTGAAAAAATAATCAAAACTAAGATTGAAGCTTTTTTAAGTGCTACTGACAGTCTACCTCCTGAACAATTTGGTTTCAGGAAAAATCACAGCACCACGCATCAAATTTTACAGCACCACGCATCAAATTTTAA